>JARQOD010000007.1:116585929-116649765 GCA_033576555.1 Oophaga sylvatica | reverse complement strand
ACCTGAAAAACAGAAAGGCTTAAAAACTGTGTTGTTCCGCATTGTTAACAGATTGTTTATCCATAACGCAACGCAAAAATGGGTCAAAAGTTTATCAATCAGCCCCAAATATTTCAATCACCAAAAAAAAAAAGCAAAGTTTTGGGTTAGGGTTGCTCCGGTTATTTTATTTTTCCAAAAAAAAAGTGTATGAAAAACCACCCAAATCAACTTTATATTGCTTTGCAGAACAGAATAAAAAAACTCCCCTTACCGGTTGTAGAAATCACTTAGACGCAAAGCTGTACCTCAAAAAGGAGTAAACCCATCAAAATCCTAAATGTTTGGAAAGTAAAAACCTTTTTATTTTTCAGAACAGATGCAAAGTGCCCCAATCAGCACCCACTTTGCAGCTTCCCTTACTATTTGCCCTTTTCATGGAATGTTTAAAAAAATGAAAAATAGGTGTACTTTTTTGCTTATTTTAAAATGCATTAAAACCCAACAGCATAAAACAAAAAGAAAATCATAAAAAATACATGCATTGCAGTGCAACATGCGGTGTTTGTGAGACATCATGTAATGAATACGTTTGCAAATTTTTCAAATCCCATATCGAAATGCAAAAAATGAAAATAGGGTCCCACTGCCCCTCCTAAGCCCCCTCCCAAATTAAGGACCAGGTTTTTTTTTTGCAATTTTAGCTCCGCGAAAAATTTTTTTTGTAACAAATTACACAAATTCTTTTCCAAAGGGAAAAGCCCGGCAGGCTCGAAACAGTTTTTTTGTATGGGACAGGCGGAGACAAACACAACGGTTTCCTTTCAGCAAGTTTTCACGCGCCAAAATTGTTCTTAGAGAATGATCCCCTCGTCCTTTTTCCCACAGACCGAAAAAAAAAAAAAAAAAAACCAATTTTAACTCCCTATCAACACAAAGAATTCCTTCACGAGTCTTTCCCTTTTCATCCTAGGTTCTGTGAAAATAATACAGCTTGATTATCCCCCCCAGAAAGCACAAACCCAATATTACCAAATTGGACAAGGTTTTTTTCGCTTCCTCATTGCAAAAGCGCAAAATTTCCTTAAAGGGTTTCTCTGGGTACACTTTTTTAACGACCAACATTTGCTCCCAAAAAAAGGGACATTTTAAGCCCTGTCCCTTTTCTTCCCCCCTTTCCCTTTACAAATTACATTTTTTATGTCCGTTGAATGCTTTCGGAAAAAATCTGGACATCTGTTGAAAAGCACAAGTTGTCTAATATTTCAAGACATCACTAATAAAAAAGACACCCCAAAGATTTGCAATGGAAAATGTTAGGGGTTTCCATCATGTCTTCTTATCTTTATGGCAAGAATACGTGCGGACAGGGGAAAACTCCATAAAAACAATAGCAGGAGGGTCTAAAAACCCGGGGAAACATAGCTAATTCCCCCCTTAAATGTAATTTAAATTTAGAAAAAAAACATCAACAACATCTACTTACCTTTTCAAACTTACCATGGGCCAGCATATTTTCTTTCATGATCCCCAACAACCCTGAAACAAACACATCATGCAAAACCAGACCAGAGAGGAAAATTAGGGGGGCACTCCGTGATCCAGTAAAAAAATCTTTTCTTCAGGACAAAAATCCCTGGATGCGGGAGAGCGTACGCGCTGATACGGACTTTCCTCGATCGCCCTTTCAACGATCCAGGTTTAATTCCCCCACAACATCAAAAAAGTCAAATAACCCTCCAATTTGAGGGGACCGCCTTTCTCGGGAACAGGCTACCTCAGAGGGGTGAGTTCCCCCTTCACTAGAAGTCTTCAAAAAAGGGGCGGACAGACTCGTCTGGGATATTTGGGGAATCCTGCTTTGAGCGGGGGGTTGGGACCAGAGGGCCCCAGTAGGCCCTTCCAACCTACCATTCATGTTTCTGATCATGAAAAAGCTATGTGTCTGGGGCCTCTGACTGTCCTAACAGTGAGGGGGGTGAAGGATCGGGGCCGTGCCCGCCCTCGAAATTTTAAACCCTTTAAATGCGGCATTCTCTGTCCCATCCCCCCATGACGTATCGCAGTTCCATGGGGGGTCATGACCCGGGGGCTCTGAGGCCCCGTTCCCATCATTAAAAGAGCTTCTTAAACCCTGCTTTTGAACGAAAATCGATCTTCAAGTCCCCAAAGGAGGCCAACATAAAAATGAAAAGAAAAAAAATTTTTAAAAATAAAAAAAAAAAAGGGTCCAAATCACCTCCTTTTTCCCCTCATTGAAAAAAAAATAAAAAAACAAAACTGTATTCATGCCCCCTTCAGAAAACAAATCTATCAAAAAAATAAAAAAAAATTACCCAATTTGGTAAACAAGAAAGCGAAAAAAAAAAAGAACCCCAAAATTAATTTTTTTTTGGCCCCCCGCAATTCCACAAAAAAGGCTCCAAAAGCACCCAAAAGCTACATCAAAAAAATGGTTTTAATAAAAACTTGTCTCGCCCGGGCAAAAAAAGCCATCACAGAGCTCCATGGGCTAAAAAATAAAATGTCAGGTCTCGGAAAATGGGGGCACAACACCAAAAAAATTTTTTTGCAAACTTCTGTTTTTTTTCATCACTAAAAAATTAAAAAACGGACTATTTTGGGTAAAACGTAACGTATTGAAAGATTATTCAAAAAACCCCAATTTCATAAATAAAATTTTAAAACTTTCCCCCTTCTTCGAACACCAATCGAATTTTTCTATTTACGTACACCTCGTTCCAAGTAGTTGGCCCTATCCAATTTTTTTTACAAACTTACATTCTTTTTCACGGGTTTATTATCACATCTTGACTTTTTTAAATTTTTTTTTTTTTTACTTTAAAGGGGGAATCAAAATTTTTAAAATTTTTGGGGACCTTTTTTTTTAAATTGGGGGGAGGATTTTCATTTTACAACTTTGCACCCCTTTGAAAGCATTTTCAAAAGAAGCCCCCTAAAATCCATCATATATAAAAACAAAATTTAAGCAGTGTTTTTTTACACTTTTTTAATTAAGGAAAAATTAAAAAAAGTTGATCATCAATTTTTTAATTAAAAAATTTTAAACCATTTTTTTTCATACCCTTTTTTTTACTAATCACGGGGGTTCAAAAAAGAGCCCCTTATTTTTTTAAAAACTCTTCCCCCCTTAAACATCCCAGCGGGGAGAAATCCCAGACTAAAGGGGGCCAAAAACCCCGCCTAAGGGGCCCCCCCTTAACGAGAAACCACATCTCATATAATTTAACGGGGGGTAGCCCCTTTTAAAAAACCTTTTTCTGGTATGCGGGGTGAGAACATTGTTTATTGGAAATCGTTTTGGGGGGCCCCTCATTTTGCATTTTTTTTGGGGGTTTTTTGCAATTTTTTAAAGAAAAAAAAGTTAAAACAAAAGCCCAAATTTAAAAATTAATAAATTGTAGTGGTGGCACACCAAAACCCTTTTTTTTTGGGGTTTTTTTTAAATTAGTTCTCCCTTTTGCCCCTATTTTAAAACACCCCTCATATGTAACCTACCCCCACAAATTTTAACCGAAGGGCCCCTTTTTCTTTTAAAAAATTTGTCAAAATTTTTTTTTCCCCAAATTTTTTCTCATTTTGATAATGTCTCTCTTTTTTCCCCCTTTCTCCTGTTTTTAAAAATCTCCACACCCAATAAACCTAAAAAAAAAACCCCGCTCATCTTTCTGTCCACCACTACACGGGGGCCCCCAACCTGTCCTTTGTGAAAAGGTTTTTAAATTGTAAAAAAACCAATAAAAACTTTTCACTCCCAATTTTAAAAATTTTTAAAAAAAAACAATAATAAAGCTAATGTATTTAATTTTAAAAGAAAGGGGTTTTTTTTCCCCGGGGGGGGAAAAACCCAACCGGGCGCACTTGGGGGGATAAAAATTTTTCACCCCCCCCCCTCACCCCCCAAAGACCCCCGGGGTTTTTTTGAAAAAAAATTTTTTAACCCCCTTTTTCCCAAAAACCCCAAAAAATTTTTTGGGGCCCCAATCCAAAGGGGAAAAGCTAAATGTTTTTTGGGGAATTTCCCCATGGGAATTGCATTTCGGCATAAAATTTTTCACACCCGCACGTCTCGACCCCGGGGGGCGCATAGGCTAGGTTTTGAGTAGAAATTTTAACCCCCGCGCATTCCAAATCGGCAAAAATTTTGGCTCGGTTGGGAAAACTGCACCGTTGTACTTACGGGCATGAAATTTTGCATGCCCCACATCTCAACCCCAGGAGCATCATAGGCATGTGTTGAATGGAAATTTAACCCCCGCACGTTCCAAATCGCCAAACAATTTTGGCCCAATCTACATAATGGGGAGAAAGCTGAATGCTTGTGTGTATGTCCGGATGGAAAACTGAAATTTACGGGCATGAAATTTTGCACACCCGCACGTCTCGACCCCGGGATCGTCATAGGCTAGGTTTTTAGTCGAAATTTAACCCCGCGCATTCCAAATCGGCAAATAATTTTGGCCCGGGATTAGGAATCTGCACCGTTGTACTTACGGGCATGAAATTTTGCATGCCCGCACATCTTCAACCCCAGGAGCATCATATGCTATGTGTTGAATGGAAATTTTTAACCCCCGCACGTTCCAAATCGCCAAAACAATTTTGGCCCTATCTACATAATGGGGAGAAAATAAATCACATAAAATACCCACTGATAATTAGAGCCCATACAGGGCCATATACCACAGTCAAAATGCAAAACACAGGTATGGAAACAAAATAAACAATGTATGCCACTAAATGGTACATATAAACAACATTTTATCGTACAAAAATATACAATACTGAATCAGCAAAAAGTTTGCTGAAGGCACATGATACACAATAATTAAAAAATTTGCAACAAGCAAATGAAATAACAAGACGGGACTATCTACCATAGAGTATAGATCAATCAGCAGTGATGTCAAGTAAAATACCTCAATGTAAGACATGCAGATATGCCAGCATATAGTAATGTAGCGCATATATTGCCAATCCAAAAATGCTGGTAACCCTGTCAGACTTACACAGTATGAGCATATAGCAGGTTGAAAAACATACCTAGCAAACCGCTGATGTAAACTCCACGGACTCCCTCTGCCCCGACGCGCGTTTCGCACTGCTTCTTCGGGAGGCGAAACTATTTTGGCCCTATCTACATAATGGGAGAAAGCTGAATACTTGTATATAGATATAATCATTACAATTTGTTATAACTAACCGTAGTTAGGTACTATGCCCGGGCAGCGCCGGGGCTCTTCAGCTAGTTAATTAATAAAAATCAACAGTAAAAAATAAATTTAATTAAAATTCACTGTCAATCGAAATCGCTGTTACTAGCCTCCCTCCCATAAAACAAAATGTTTCCAATATATAAAAATAATTGTTACAGAATGGGGAGCACATTTGTAATTATATTTTACTGGTTCTTAGTGGTCAAAACCAAAAGAACATAGGCCAACACACCTGGCATTATAAGTATAATATGTAGGTGCACAATCACACTGTGGCAATTAGCAGACAAATATAATGTAGAATAAAAGCAATGCATAGAAACCATTACAGTAAAGCCCCCGTCTCCCCCAGCGATCTCGCTAGCGAGATCGCTCCTGAGTTTACTAGTTTTGTGACGCAGCAGCGAGCTCACCAAACGATATCGCTGTGTGTGACATTCAGTGACGATCAGCCCCCTGCTGGGTATCGCTGATCGTCGCTGAATGTCCTGGACATTTTTTTGATCGCTGGTCACCCGCTGACAGGCACGCATCGCTGCGTGTGACAGGCGGGAGACCAGCGATCCGCTGGTAACCAAGGTACACATCGGGTTTCCAGGCGCGGGGCTGTGCCTGGAAACCCGCTGTGTACCTTGGTTACCAGCCCCTGCATCAGGGCGCTGGTATCCAACGTACACTGCGGGTAACTAAGCGATTGTTACCCAGCAGTGTCGCTGTCCCAGATCGCTGCCCTGAGCTGCCTGTTTGGCAGCTCAGCAGCGACATGTAGCGACACCAGCGATCCTGATCATTGTAGGATCGCTGGTGTATCGCTATGTGACACCGGGCTTAAGGAAATAATAGCACATGTAAAAAAGATACGATACTGACGATAGATAGATAGATAGATAGATAGATAGATAGATAGATAGAATAGATAGATAGATAGATAGATAGATAGATAATAGATAGATAGAAAAATAGAGAGATGATAGGTGATAGATAAGATAGATAGATAGATAGATAGATAGATAGATAGATAGATAGATAAATGATAAAATAGATAGATAGATAGATAGATAGATAGATAGATAGATAATAGATAGATGGTAGATAGATAGATAGATAGATAGATAGATAGATAGATAGATAGATAGATAGTAGATAGATAAAAATAGATAAATGAAAAGATAGATAATAGATAGATAGATAGAAAGATAGATAGATAGATGATAGATAGATAGAAAAGATAAATGATAGATAGATAGATAGATAGATAGATAGATAATAATCAATAATAGACAGCTAGATAATAGATAGATGATTGATAGATAGAAAGATAGATAGATAGATAGATAGATTGATAGATAGATAAATGATAGATAATAGATAGATAGATAGATAGATAGATAAAATAGATAGATAGATAGATAGATAGATAAGATAGATGCTAGATAGATAAATGATAGATAGATAATAGATAGATGATAGATAGATAGATAGATAGATAGATAGACAGATCATAGATAATAGATAGATAGATAGATAGATAGATAGATAGATAGAAAAGATAGATAGATAGATAATGATATTAGAAGATGATTGATAGATAGATGATAGATAAATAAATGACAGATAGATAGATAGATAGATAGATAGATAGATAGATAGATAGATAGTAGATAGACAATAGATGGTGATAGAAAATAATAGATAGATGGTAGATAGATAGATAGATAGATTGATAATAGATAGATAGATTTGATGATAGATAGATAGATGTTTACTAGCTTTCTAGGAGTACAGTAATAACCTCCAGTATAAGAAAACTAGTAAATGACAGTGGAGTGTTTCGGTAAGTAATCCCCGACCACTTCCTTGGAGCAGGAGTAGCGCTCTCTGTATCCTCTTCCTTGGAGCAGGAGTAACGCTCTCTGTATCCTCTTTCTTTGGAGCAGGAGTATGCGCTCTCTGTATCCTCTTTCTTTGGAGCAGGAGTAGCACTCTCTGTATCCTCTTTCTTTGGAGCAGGAGTAGCCCCTCTCTGTATCCCTTCCTTTGGAGCAGGAGTAGCACTCTCTGTATCCTCTGTCTTTGGAGCAGGAGTAGCGCTCTCTGCATCCTCTTTCTTTGGAGCAGGAGTAACGCTCTCTGTATCCTCTGTCTTTGGAGCAGGAGTAGCGCTCTCTGTATCCTCTTTCTTTGGACAGGAGTAGCACTCTCTGTATCCTCTTTCTTTGAGCAGGAGTAACGCTCTCTGTATCCTCTTCTTTGGAGCAGGAGTAGCGCTCTCTGTATCCTCTTTCTTTGGAGCAGGAGTAGCGCTCTCTGTATCCTCTTCTTTGGAGCAGGAGTAGCGCTCTCTGTATGCCTCTTTCCTTTGGAGCAGGAGTAACGCTCTCTGTATCCTCTTTCTTTGGAGCAGGAGTAACGCTCTCTGTATCCTCTTTCTTTGGAGCAGGAGTAACGCTCTCTGTATCCTCTTTCTTTGGAGCAGGAGTAACGCTCTCTGTATCCTCTTTCTTTGGAGCAGGAGTAACGCTCTCTGTATCCTCTTTCTTTAGAGCAGGAGTAGCGCTCTCTGTATCCTCTTTCTTTGAAGCAAGAGTAGCGCTCTCTGTATCCTCTTCCTTTGGAGCAGGAGTAACGCTCTCTGTATCCTCTTTCTTTAGAGCAGGAGTAACGCTCTCTGTATCCTCTTCCTTTGGAGCAGGAGTAGCGCTCTCTGTATCCTCTTTCTTTGGAGCAGGAGTAACGCTCTCTGTATCCTCTTTCTTTGGAGCAGGAGTAGCGTTCTCTGTATCCTCTTCCTTTGGAGCAGAGTAACGCTCTCTGTATCCTCTTTCTTTGGAGCAGGAGTAACGCTCTTGTATCCTCTTTCTTTGGAGCAGGAGTAGCGCTCTCTGTATCCTCTTTCCTTTGGAGCAGGAGTAACGCTCTCTGTATCCTCTTTCTTTGGAGCAGGAGTACGCTCTCTGTATCCTCTTTCTTTGGAGCAGGAGTAGCGCTCTCTGTATCCTCTTTCTTTGAGCAGGAGTAACGCTCTCTGTATCCACTTCCTTTGAGAGGGAGTAACGCTCTCTGTATCCTCTTCCTTTGGAGCAGGAGTAGCGCTCTCTGTATCCTCTTTCTTTGGAGCAGGAAGCGCTCTCTGTATCCTCTTTCTTTGGAGCAGGAGTACGCTCTCTGTATCCTCTCCTTTGGAGCAGGAGTAACGCTCTCTGTATCCTCTTTCTTTAGAGCAGGAGTAACGCTCTCTGTATCCTCTTTCTTTGGAGCAGGAGTAGCGTTCTCTGTATCCTCTTCCTTTGGAGCAGAGTTAACGCTCTCTGTATCCTCTTCCTTTGGAGCAGGAGTAGCGCTCTCTGTATCCTCTTCCTTTGGAGCAGGAGTAACGCTCTCTGTATCCTCTTCCTTTGGAGCAGGAGTAACGCTCTCTGTATCCTCTTTCTTTGGAGCAGGAGTAGCGCTCTCTGTATCCTCTTCCTTTGGAGCAGGAGTAACGCTCTCTGTATCCTCTTTCTTTGGAGCAGGAGTAGCGCTCTCTGTATCCTCTTTCTTTGGAGCAGGAGTAGCGCTCTCTGCATCCTCTTTCTTTGGAGCAGGAGTAGCGCTCTCTGTATCCTCTTTCTTTGGAGCAGGAGTAGCGCTCTCTGCATCCTCTTTCTTTGGAGCAGGAGTAGCGCTCTCTGTATCCTCTTCCTTTGGAACAGGAGTAACGCTCTCTGTATCCTCTTCCTTTGGAGCAGGAGTAACGCTCTCTGTATCCTCTTCCTTTGGAGCAGGAGTAACGCTCTCTGTATCCTCTTCCTTTGGAGCAGGAGTAACTCTCTCTGTATCCTCTTCCTTTGGAGCAGGAGTAACTCTCTCTGTATCCTCTTCCTTTGGAGCAGGAGTAACGCTCTCTGTATCCTCTTCTTTGGAGCAGGAGTAACGCTCTCTGTATCCACTTCCTTTGGAGCAGGAGTAACGCTCTCTGTATCCTCTTTCTTTGGAGCAGGAGTAGCGCTCTCTGTATCCTCTTCCTTTGGAGCAGGAGTAACGCTCTCTGTATCCTCTTCCTTTGGAGCAGGAGTAACGCTCTCTGTATCCTCTTCCTTTGGAGCAGGAGTAACGCTCTCTGTATCCTCTTCCTTTGGAGCAGGAGTAACGCTCTCTGTATCCTCTTCCTTTGGAGCAGGAGTAACGCTCTCTGTATCCTCTTCCTTTGGAGCAGGAGCAGCGCTCTCTGTATCCTCTTTCTTTGGAGCAGGAGTAGCGCTCTCTGTATCCTCTTTCTTTGGAGCAGGAGTAGCGCTCTCTGTATCCTCTTCCTTTGGAGCAGGAGTAACGCTCTCTGTATCCTCTTTCTTTAGAGCAGGAGTAACGCTCTCTGTATCCTCTTTCTTTGGAGCAGCAGTAGCGTTCTCTGTATCCTCTTCCTTTGGAGCAGAGTTAACGCTCTCTGTATCCTCTTCCTTTGGAGCAGGAGTAACGCTCTCTGTATCCTCTTCCTTTGGAGCAGGAGCAGCGCTCTCTGTATCCACTTCCTTTGGAGCAGGAGTAACGCTCTCTGTATCCTCTTCTTTGGAGCAGGAGTAGCACTCTCTGTATCCTCTGTCTTTGGAGCAGGAGTAACGCTCTCTGTATCCTCTTTCTTTGGAGCAGGAGTAGCGCTCTCTGTATCCTCTTTCTTTGGAGCAGGAGTAGCGCTCTCTGTATCCTCTTCCTTTGGAGCAGGAGTAGCGCTCTCTGTATCCTCTTTCTTTAGAGCAGGAGTAACGCTCTCTGTATCCTCTTTCTTTGGAGCAGGAGTAGCGCTCTCTGTATCCTCTTCTTTGGAGCAGGAGTAGCGCTCTCTGTATCCTCTTTCTTTAGAGCAGGAGTAACGCTCTCTGTATCCTCTTTCTTTGGAGCAGGAGTAGCGCTCTCTGTATCCACTTCCTTTGGAGCAGGAGTAGCGCTCTCTGTATCCTCTTTCTTTGGAGCAGGAGTAACGCTCTCTGTATCCACTTCCTTTGGAGCAGGAGTAGCGCTATCTGTATCCTCTTTCTTTGGAGCAGGAGCAGCGCTCTCTGTATCCTCTTTCTTTGGAGCAGGAGTAACGCTCTCTGTATCCTCTTTCTTTGGAGCAGGAGTAACGCTCTCTGTATCCTCTTTCTTTGGAGCAGGAGTAGCGCTCTCTGTATCCTCTTCCTTTGGAGCAGGAGTAACGCTCTCTGTATCCTCTTTCTTTGGAGCAGGAGTAACGCTCTCTGTATCCTCTTTCTTTGGAGCAGGAGTAACGCTCTCTGTATCCTCTTTCTTTGGAGCAGGAGTAGCGCTCTCTGTATCCTCTTCCTTTGGAGCAGGAGTAACGCTCTCTGTATCCTCTTTCTTTGGAGCAGGAGTAACGCTCTCTGTATCCTCTTTCTTTCAGTCAGTAAATGACCGCTAATACATAAGATAAAATGTCTCGGAGCCAATTTACCATCAGATGTAAGATCTGCGCCGAGTTTACAAAGCAAACAAATTGAATGATAACACAAGTTATTCATGGAAGCTAATGCAGTCCATCAGTTTATGAAGACGTTATCTCCCCGTGGCCCGTCCTCAGGAGTATTCCATACAGCATTACACAGATGTTGTCCGCCATATGTGCTTTCATGGGCACTGTATACATTTTAAGCTAAAAAATGATATGAGGCGTCGATGATTGCAACAGGCTTTAGGTAGGAATAGAAGATGAGGGTCACGGGAGAGGTGAAGGGGCACACGGGCATGTTCTGTCGATATGCTGTTAGCGGAGGTAACACCGAATTGCTGTAATTCTTGCCTGATGAAAGGAGCGAGATGTTTGATATTATAGTGATAAAGCGCATTAACCATCTATCCACGAGAATTATGGGAGAAAACTCACTCAATTCCCATAAGGATTTCTAATATTAAGAAAAAAAAAATTGACGTCTCGGAAATTTTGGTCTGAATTATTGTCTGTGTTTAGGTAGTTGGCAATTATTATGGAGGGAGAGGTTTGAACTTTTTGATTTTTAGAGACGCTGGTGGGGAGCGGAGGGTCTCCGCCGTGCAGAAATAAATGTGCTGTATCGGAATCAATATACATTATGTTCTCAGTAAGAGGTGTCAGGTGTAGGGTCAAGATCGGGGGTGGCGGCTGCCTGAATTGGCGATAAATTGGGGTCTTTCTAGTCCTCCATAATACACTCTTTTAATACTTTTTAATAGTTTTTAGTTATGTTTTTAGGAACATTTTGTTGCTGGTATTTATTATATAATAACATTTAGGACTTGTGATTTTTTGGTGTTTTTCGAGTCTTGTGTAAAAGTCTATGGGAAAAACACCATACCTATAGTAGAGTGTGCCAGTGACCCTATACAAGAACGCAACCCAAAAATTCTGTGCTATAGACTTTAACCTCTTTGGAGTCCATTTTTGTTGGAGTCAAGTCTCCTATGAAGACTAAAAAAATTGAAAAGAGAAAAAAGTCTTTACAATTATGAAAAAAACTTTAAATCGCTCTTTGAAAATGGCAAAACGAGCCAAGTTTTTTTTAGGATGTTTTTTACAAAAATTTGACCCAAAAATATTTTTTAAAAAACTATACACGTTTGGTATTGCTGTGACGGTACTGATCTTGAGGATCATGCTGTCAGATCAATTTTACCGCACACTGAATGCCGTAAAAATGATATTAAAAAATAATGCTAAAATTGTGGGGGGTTTTCACCATTTACAATTTTTGGAATTTTTCTCCAGTTTTTCAATCTGAATGAATGGTGCTAGATTATTGGCGCAGTCAGAAGACGAGGTGTTCATCAATGGAGGGAAGTGAAGTAACACATCCCATGTTCCTGATTTAGGTCACCAAAACCCAGATATATTTTACAATTTAATTTTTTGAAAGGTTGCAAATGATGAATCAGGAAAAAAAACCTTTGTAACCCCCCAAACTGAACAAAAAACACTGTGAATGAATAAAATAGACTTAAAGAGGAACTGTCGTTTTAATATATATTTTTTTCATAAATCAATAATACACAAGAGAAAAAAAGAAGCTTTGTAATATATCTTATTAGATAAATCTGATACTTCCTCCTCCTGGACTGATCTTTTATTCTCAAAATTGTCAATTCACAGATAAAATCTTTCTTCAGTAACTACAGAATTTCCCATTACTGAGATCGGAGATGACAGTTGGTGCTTATAAGGTTCTATGGAGAACTGTAAGGGTGAGTTTCCACGGTCAGGATACGCTGCGTGTTTGGCGCTGTGCGCTGGCGCAGTGCCAAACACGCAGCGTCCAGATGTTACAGCATAGTGGAGGGGATTTCAAGAAATCCCGTCTCCACTATGCGTAACAATACGCAGGTGGCAAACCTGCGTAAACGGACATGCAGCGCGTCTTTTTAGACCGCAGCATGTCCTCGCGTATTGCGGCGACGGTGCGTCGCCGCAACAGAATTAACACAGGGCTATGTAGCCCTGCGCTCTTTCCGGAGGTGTTCCGGAGGTGTCCTGAACACCTCCGGAAAGATCGCGCGTCATAAAGGGGGCGGGGCTTAGACGGAGCGGAATTTCCGCTCCGTCCAAAGCGCTGTGGTTCCGGACCGTGGAACCACAGCCTAACTGTGGTTTCAGGAGAACTTGCAGCAGAATGTCTGTCTTTAGCTCCTCCCCTCCCCTCTCCATAGAATTTTAAAAGCACCAACTGTCATCTCCTATTTCAGTAATGGGGAAATCTGTATTCAGTGAATATAGTTTTTGAGAATGAAAGATCAGTCCAGGAGGCGAAACAAGCAGATTTTTATGATAAGATATATGACAAAGTTGCTTATTTTCATGTATACTATTGATTTTTTTAAATAATAGTTACAATTAATTATACCCTTTAAAAAGTGCACAAATGAAAAGATGAATATGGCGCAAAGAAAAAAAAGGGCGAAACACTAAAAACGAGACAAAAAACAGGGGCAAATGCAATAATGAATCCGGCCCATAGTGCTAGCGCTGACCCCATTGCTTCCATTGGGGACTGTTCTTGCATGTATCTGCTTTGAAAAACGCAATTTGTGCTAATTAGTCTAATAGCCATTTCAGATAAAACATTATGCTCATCATATGTGCGTCTCTTTCTCCTGTCATTTCCTAAAAACCTCATTAAAAAATTACTCAAATCTGAAAAATATAAAAAAAATCAGATAAGACAGAAACAGTCTAAATGAAGGAGTCGATCTTCTCAGCCATTTCCTAATATATTGCTATGTAAAAGGACTTTCTAGCAATATCTATTTATGACCTTTAAGTTAGATCATCATATATATACTAATTGGGGTCTGACACATGGACACCCCATCAGCCTAAAGAAGAGAGAAGTACTGTCGCTACTATACATAGCTTTACCCCATTCAAAAAAATGATGGATCTTCTTCATTGATCGTACATTTGGACCATTAAAGAGATTCTGTTTTTGCTACCACATCTGAGAGCAGCATAATGTAGGGGCAGAGACCCTGATTCCAGCGATGTATCACTTACTAAGCAGCTTGCTGCAGTTGTGTTAAAATCCCTGCTTTATCTGTTGAAGATCTAGCAGAGCTCTGAATGCTGATCTCTGGATAGCACGACCCACACCAATGATCAGTAGCTTTCTGCATACACTGTGCACAGACAGAAAGCTGCCAATCATTGGTGGGGCGGGGTTATACAGAGCTCATGATTACAGAGGACTATATGGCAGCAGGTTTGCTAGTTTTGTAGTGATAATCTCCTGCTGATAAAACTGATTTTTATAAAAACTACAACAAGCAGCCCAATAAGCGATACATCGCTGGATTCAGGATCTCTGTCTCTACATTATGCTGCTCTCAGATTAGGTGGCAATGTGTGGCCCAGCTGCGCAAGGCACACGTCTCCTGGAAAATGCACAAGAAAGGTATTGTGAAGCCTGATATTCATTCACATCACACACTTCCTAACATTGACACTAGAGGCATTTCAGACTATTTAAGTAGTGTGACGTAGCAAAGTTAGTCCAGTCAGTCTGTGCAGGAGGAGAGGAGTGAGCACATTCTGTTCAGTGCAGTTTAGTTTCTGTTTCAGTCAGAGACAGACGGAAGGAGAGGAGAGTTCAGTCTTGGAGGGAGAGGAGTGAAGACTGATTCCTGAAGGAGCTCAGATAGTTCATTATACAGACGTGGAGGCTAGTACGAGTAGACGGACTTACTCTAGCCTAGTCAGAACTATATCTGAATCTGAAGCTGCTACTCAGAACAAACTGCCTGTGTTCCTAAGAAAGTGGAAAGAGACTCTCAGAGCTACAGCGTAAATACAGTCTGACAAAGCGTCCTGTGAGCTGCTCTGGACAGAGTTCTGTGAAGGAAAGAAGGAAAGGGACTACAGCAGTTATACCAACGAGCCAACTGAGAGCAGGTCAGTGAGCACTGAAGGAAAGCTGACCTTGACACCATTGCTACACGTGCTTATGTTAAGGGTGAGAGCAGGGCGAAGGGCGAGTGGAGAAGTAAGAGTGACTAAGGGGACAAATCACCCTCACTCAGTTAAACCGGACACCGGGGTCCGAAGCATTGCTAGTACTTCACGTCTAGTAATAAGAAAACCGGAGGCCTTGCTGGACTTCAAGTCGCAGAAGGTAGCCCTAAGCGCTGATACGTAACCGGAGTCAGGGAGAACAAGGACTTTGAGCAGGACCCTGCAAAAGTAAGGACTTAGTTCTCTCATCATCTGATAATCAGAGACATAGAAGGCTCCACCACAATGTTGGCCGGGCATAGTTGCTACAGAAAGAGTTGCACTTGACTTTATGCAAGTTTGTACTCACATACACATTAAGGAGAAAGGAGGCCTCTAACCTGCTCAACAATTCCCTGAATGTGCATTCTCCAACCTGACCAGCTTCCCGGGATATACCTGCAACATCTACAAGTAAAGGTATGGAAAGAGACTGCATTGTGTGTGACTGACTTCTTATCTGCACCCTGCATCACCACCATAGACTTTGAGGGACCAGTCCCTCCTGTGGGGGACTTAACATCTAGCTGCCATAACATCCCCTCAGAGATCAACCCTGCAGCGCTGGTCAATCAGATCAGAAACCACAGGTGGCGTCACAAACTATTATTCTAAAATCCCCTGTAAATATCCCCCCATTGCATGACCGCCAGGGCCACGGACCGAGCTCTGCTGCCAGTGACATTCCCCATGGACTTCCATGGGCTCGGTTCCGAGTACCCCATAGCCCTGGTACCACCAATGTGGTGCGCGTCATCTTTGGCGTCACGAACAGGATACGAAGCTTACTGGATGTGAGTCCTGTGTGCCTATTAAACTGTTTTGTGCAAAAGACTGTGTAGCGTTTTTGTGATTTTTGGCGCCATTTTCCGCCATTTTACCTCCATATTCGCGCCCTGAGGCGCTGGTGAAGAAGGTGGGCGTGCATTCGTGGGCGTACTCCCCCCTGTGGCGCGAAAGTTATGGCCGCCCTCTCAAAATGCTACTATAATGTGAGATCCTACCCCACTGCAAGGGAGATCCGCCTCCTCTTCATCTTCTATGCAAAAAAGAGGAAGCGCAAATCCCGCCTCCACGGAGGAGACCAGATCGTTCCTGATGGAAAACACAGTCTGGCCTGGAGTGAGATGGCGGAAGGACAGGAGCAGCTATGTGGGGAAGCGGTGGAGCGCAGGCCCTGTTTCCCAGAAAAGCTGTTGCCTGAACCAGAGCCGTCCCTAGTACAGAACCTTCAACAAGCCTTGCTGGAGTTTAAGGAGGAGAATGCGGCGCTTAAAAGATTGATCCAGCGCCAGGTAGACATGGAGGAGACCGAGAGACGCTGGCGTACCCAGACACATCCGCTGCTGTGGGACGCAGTGCTCTCTCCTGCAGGAACAACGCCATTACCTGACCTTCCTGTGTCACTGCTGAAGAAAGCTGAAGGAAAACCGGAGGCCGGCCCCAAAAGAGCTGTACCTGACCCCACCGATGGAGTGGTGGAAGAGAAGGAGGCTGAGGAGGCCCTGCCTGTTCCGGAGTGCCAGCCAGGCCAGGAGGTCGCAGCAGATTACAGTTCCCCGGTAGGAACACCGGAGGGGTCCCAGCCATCATTGCCAGAAATCGATTGGGACGCGATGCAGTATCTGGATGACGTCACCTATGCTGTAAAAGTGGAAAATGAGCAGCGACGCCGTGATCAGGATAAGCAACGCCAACAGGAGCAGAGAGAGGCGCAGCATCAGCGGCAGCAGTACCATGAAAAGTTCCTCGCCGATAAGGAGACCGTCCGGAAGAACAAAGGTACACTCCGGGAACCGCGGCGCCAGGGGGCCGTTAGGGAATTCCAACTCCGCAAAGGCTGGGGCTTCATACATGAGCCGGGCCTGTACCAAGAGATCTTTGTGAGTCGGAGAGATGTGGAGTCCCACCTACCCATCGGGCACCCTGGGAGGGATCTTGTGAACGGGGACATTGTCAGCTACACGCGGCACTGGGGGTTAAAAGGGTGGTACGCCTTAAACGTCACCCGTGTCAGCGACCCCGTCCCCGACGCCAGTGAAGTAAACCGAGCTGCAGTGTCGCAGGCCCCAGCAGCGTCATCTTTGGCGTCCGCACCAGGCCGTGCACCCGCAACGCAAACCGCGACCAATTCTGCATCACAACCTGCGACCATTTCCAAATCGCAACCTGTATTGTACACTGCGGCACCTTCTGCAACGCAACCTGCGTTCTACGCCAGGGAGACACCCGTTGGGTCCCCAGATCAAACCAAAGATGTAGCTACGCAGACGTACATTGCAGGACATGATCTTCTTGTGATGGGTTCCTGAAGGCATTGTATATGTGTCGACCCGCCACCACAATTGTGGGTTACCAGGGCAATGGGGTACTCAGAGCCGAGCCCATGGAAGTCTATGGGATTTGTCACAGGTAGCGGTGGCTCGGTCTGTGGCCCTGGCGGTCTGGCGTAAGTTGGGGGAATATTTACAGGGGATAGATTTATATACAGTTCGTGACGCCACCTGTAGTCTTCTGGTAATTTGTACCAGCGCTGCTGTAGATCTCTGAGGGGATGGTGAGGCAGCTAGATGTCAGGTCCCCTACAGGTGGGACTGGTCCCTCAAAGTCTATGAAGTTAGTGAAGTCGGGTGCAGATAAATAACACAGTCTCACACGGTCAGCGTCTTTCCATACCTTTATTTGTAAGATGTTCAGGCAGGTCCCAGGGAGGCTGATCCAAGGAGAATGTATTTTGAGATAGCAGCTGGACAAGTTAGGGGCCTCCTTTACTTTCAACACGATGAGTACAACCAGCCTGAAGCGTAGTTCCCTCTATAACTCCAGCTATTCCATAGCTGTACTGCCCAGTCAGTTTTGTGGTAGGAGCCTTCCTGTGAGAGAGCTGAATTCCTATCTTGTCCTGCAGAGACTCAAGGTCCTCACTCCCCCTGACCCCAGTTACGTACTGACTATTTGGGGCTGTTTGCCGCGACCTAAGGTCCGGTAAATCTCTGGTTTTCTTACCACTATGCTTGAAGCTAATAGTGATCCTTCGGTCCCCAGTGACCGGTTACAATGTGCAGGACTTCTTCAATCCAAAAGCACTTTTCAAATAATCTTTCCACTGTGCCTTTCGCCTTGTCCTCGCTGGTAGCATAAACACTCACACTTGCAAAAAGTCATGTAATCACTCCCTTCTTCTCTTCCTTTAGAGTTAGTTCCAGACTCTCAGTTATCCACTAGGCAGGAGCACGTCTCTGAACCTTTCACTGTCCTTGAGACAGGTGACTGAAGTATTTCTGTACTAAGCTCTTCTTTCTTAATCAGTGTCTTCAAGTGAGGTACAGCTCTGACCAGGCTGAGGTGATCTATATCTCGCCCTTACTGGCCTCCACTTGCTGAACTGCTGCAGAACCAGGCTGGACTGCTTCCTCCCTCCAAGTCCCAGCTAGACTCCACACGTCTGCTCTGTCCGAAGACAGGAAACTGACTACTCTAATCACTCAACGAATACACCCTGACCACTCCCTCACAAGTGACTACACTACCCTGAGGGTGTGTCTAGTGTATGTTGAGTGAATGGGTATTGAGCATTAAACTGCTATCTCTCCACACACTCTCCAGGGTACTGCGTGTGCCTAACACCAGGGCTACACATTCCCCCATGGTAAAAGACAGCACTCCCGGGCTGTAAAATACAAAGAGACATTTTGTTTATGCATGAAAACATCAACATTAAACATTAATTCGTCCCATCCGGGAGGTGAGGATGTCTTGAACGTTGCAAAACAAAAACATTGAATATAGAAAAATACAAAAGTATTAAGGCATCAAAACATTCAATAAATATACAGTATTCTTGTGAAGGACCCGCACCAAACCTTCAACGTGGGTCCTGGGTGGGCTGCAGGACATCCGAATGCAGACCTCACTCAGTGCCACACCACACGGGTTTTTGTATTCAGAGGTAGTTGTGCTGGTTTTATGTAAAACCAAGATAAAGCACCGAAGCGCAACTATATACAAATAAGTTCTGGGCTGGCACAGTCCTCAACCTCAAAGTCCATTGTAAAACGAAGACATATTATATCACATTATAATAATAATAAAGTGCAAAACTTTTTCTGGTTACCCAGCCGGGCATTCTACTGTTAGCAATATATAAATGTATTATATACTCATTTAACTAGTGCAAGAATTGGCAAACTTCTTAAACTTTTTACAACATTACTTATGGTAGACCCCTATATGGATCTCACCGATTTTCTTTACTGTTTAACTATTCATTTATTTCAAATACACTTTCCACCCCGGGGGCTGGAACAATGCGATGGTCCCTAGATCCCAGGACTAACAGGTCGTGACCTGCTATTGGGGTTTGAGTCGCCACAGTTCTTGTGCGAACCTCTAGGGGCGCAACGGGTACATTCTCCTTGCGAGACACCGATTGCGTTTCAATCTGAGTCACAGTTAACGATATTGATCGTGTCATGGATTGCGATGGAAACTGGGTCGCATGTTGCGATGCAGAAGGATAACGGTATACAGGTGTCGCTTCCACTTGCGAAGTACCTGCAGGGGGCGATGCTGGGGCACGGCCGGATGCTGTTTGAGCTGGAGACGGGGACGCTGCGGTAGTGGTGACGTTACCTGCGTCAGGGACGGGGTCACGGACGATGGTGACGTTAAGGGCATAGCATCCCTTCATTCCCCAGTGCCGTGTATACGTGACAATGTCTCCATTAACTAAGTCCCTCCCGGGATGGCCTTGCGGTAGGTGGGATTCTACGTCCCTGCGACTAACAAAGACCCCTGGGTAGAGGCCCGGTTCACGGATGAAGCCCCAGCCCTTCCGGAGCTGGAACTCAGTCACACACCCCTGCCGCCGCGGTTCCCTCAAGGTACCTTTCTCTCTCCGGACACTCTCCTTGTCCGCGATCAGCTCTGCATGTTGCCGCTGTCGATTCCGCTGAGCTTCCCGCTCTTCCTCCTGCTGGCGTTTCTGCTTCTCCTCACGACTCTGCCACTCACGTTCCCACTGGGCGGTGTAGGCGACGTCATCCAGGCGCGCCATCTCGTCCCAGTCGACGTCTGGTAACGACGGACAGGACCCCTCCGGTGTCCCTGCCGGGGTTCGATCATCTGCTGCGGCCTCCTGGCGGGCGGGCGTTCCGGAACTAGCGGTACCTCCTCAACCTCCTTCGCCTCCACCGCTTCACCGGTGGGATCAGGATTGGTACTTTCGGGGGCAGCCTCCGGTTGCTCCTTTGCCTTGGGCAGCAGAAGTTTTGGTAACTCCAGACGTAGAGGATCATCGAAGGGAGAGATCACCGCGTCCCACAGCCTCCGCTGCTCCAGGGTACGCCGGCGTCTCTCGATCTCTTCAAATCCAAGTTGTGGCGAAATCATCTTTCTCAGGCGTGCATTTTCTTCTTTAACCTCCAGCAATGCTTGCTGCAGGTGCAGGACCACGGATGACTCCGGTGCTGGTGGCAGCTTGGCTGGGGCACGGGGCCTGCCTTCCTCCGCTTCCCTGCTCGGCTGCACACGTCCTGCTTCCATGATGTTCCAGAAGATTTTCTCTTCTTCCTCCAGAGACGTCCGGTCTCTTCCGTGGAGGCGGGGTTTGCGTCTCCTCCTCCTCGCAGGGAAGGTGAAGAGGAGGCGGACCTCCTTTGCTGTAGGGCAGGATCGCATGTTGTAATAGCACTTTGAGACGGCAGGCATTTTCTTCGCGCCACAGGGGGTACACGCCCACGAAGGTACGCCCACCTTCTTCTCCAGCGCCTGAGGGCGCGAATATGGCGACAAAGATGGCGATTTTGGCGCCAAAAGTGCAAACAGTCCTTTTTCACAAAAACAATTCCATAGGCACACAGGGCTCGCAATTTTGCGAGTTTCGCATCCTGTTCGTGACGCCAAAGTTTTGTGTCGACCCGCCACCACAATTGTGGGTTACCAGGGCAATGGGGTACTCAGAGCTGAGCCCATGGAAGTCTATGGGATTTGTCACAGGTAGCGGTGGCTCGGTCTGTGGCCCTGGCGGTCTGGCGTAAGTTGGGGGAATATTTACAGGGGATAGATTTATATACAGTTCGTGACGCCACCTGTAGTCTTCTGGTAATTTGTACCAGCGCTGCTGTAGATCTCTGAGGGGATGGTGAGGCAGCTAGATGTCAGGTCCCCTACAGGTGGGACTGGTCCCTCAAAGTCTATGAAGTTAGTGAAGTCGGGTGCAGATAAATAACACAGTCTCACACGGTCAGCGTCTTTCCATACCTTTACTTGTAAGATGTTCAGGAAGGTCCCAGGGAGGCTGATCCAAGGAGAATGTATTTTGAGATAGCAGCTGGACAAGTTAGGGGCCTCCTTTACTTTCAACACGATGAGTACAACCAGCCTGAAGCGTAGTTCCCTCTATAACTCCAGCTATTCCATAGCTGTACTGCCCAGTCAGTTTTGTGGTAGGAGCCTTCCTGTGAGAGAGCTGAATTCCTATCTTGTCCTGCAGAGACTCAAGGTCCTCACTCCCCCTGACCCCAGTTACGTACTGACTATTTGGGGCTGTTTGCCGCGACCTAAGGTCCGGTAAATCTCTGGTTTTCTTACCACTATGCTTGAAGCTAATAGTGATCCTTCGGTCCCCAGTGACCGGTTACAATGTGCAGGACTTCTTCAATCCAAAAGCACTTTTCAAATAATCTTTCCACTGTGCCTTTCGCCTTGTCCTCGCTGGTAGCATAAACACTCACACTTGCAAAAAGTCATGTAATCACTCCCTTCTTCTCTTCCTTTAGAGTTAGTTCCAGACTCTCAGTTATCCACTAGGCAGGAGCACGTCTCTGAACCTTTCACTGTCCTTGAGACAGGTGACTGAAGTATTTCTGTACTAAGCTCTTCTTTCTTAATCAGTGTCTTCAAGTGAGGTACAGCTCTGACCAGGCTGAGGTGATCTATATCTCGCCCTTACTGGCCTCCACTTGCTGAACTGCTGCAGAACCAGGCTGGACTGCTTCCTCCCTCCAAGTCCCAGCTAGACTCCACACGTCTGCTCTGTCCGAAGACAGGAAACTGACTACTCTAATCACTCAACGAATACACCCTGACCACTCCCTCACAAGTGACTACACTACCCTAAGGGTGTGTCTAGTGTATGTTGAGTGAATGGGTATTGAGCATTAAACTGCTATCTCTCCACACACTCTCCAGGGTACTGCGTGTGCCTAACACCAGGGCTACACATTTACTTCTGGCCCCCGGAATGGAAAAAGTAATAGTCATAAACAAGAAAGAAGAAAACCAGTAGGACCCAGACAGGGTTTACTGCCAATGTATAAAGTTTGAAAAAGATGAAGATTTGCACTTTACTATTGATAAATGTTTACATAGTATGTTTGCTTAATTTTAAGTAGAATACCCCAGTTGGGTAATAAGTACTAAAGTATTAATGTGAAATATTGAAGTATTATTGAGATGTGATTTTACTTGAAAAGTTCAAGGACTGCGTGGCTGAGGACTGTGCCAGCCCAAAAACTTTCATTGTAAATAGTTCGCACTTCGGTGCCCCATCTTGGTTTTACACAAAGCCATATCTACCTCTGAAGAAAAACCCGTATGGTGTGGCCTAGAGTGAGGTCTGCAGCAATGAAGTCCTGCAGCCCACCCAGGACCCACGTGGGAGGTTTTTGGTGCGGGTCCTCCACAAGAATCTTGTCTTATGCTATGTATTTATTGAAAAGTATTTTGATAATTTTCTACTGATCTATGTACAAATTGTAACGTTTAAGAGTCTTTACCTCCCGCAAGGGATGAGTTATTATGTTGATGTTATATGCAAAAACAAAAATGTTTTTCTTTTCTATTTTCAGCCCGGGAGTGCTGAGTTTAACTAGGGGGGGATGTGTGGCCCAGCTGCGCAAGGCACACGTCTCCTGGAAAATGCACAAGAAAGGTATTGTGAAGCCTGATATTCATTCACATCACACACTTCCTAACATTGACACTAGAGGCATTTCAGACTATTTAAGTAGTGTGACGTAGCAAAGTTAGTCCAGTCAGTCTGTGCAGGAGGAGAGGAGTGAGCACATTCTGTTCAGTGCAGTTTAGTTTCTGTTTCAGTCAGAGACAGACGGAAGGAGAGGAGAGTTCAGTCTTGGAGGGAGAGGAGTGAAGACTGATTCCTGAAGGAGCTCAGATAGTTCATTATACAGACGTGGAGGCTAGTACGAGTAGACGGACTTACTCTAGCCTAGTCAGAACTATATCTGAATCTGAAGCTGCTACTCAGAACAAACTGCCTGTGTTCCTAAGAAAGTGGAAAGAGACTCTCAGAGCTACAGCGTAAATACAGTCTGACAAAGCGTCCTGTGACCTGCTCTGGACAGAGTTCTGTGAAGGAAAGAAGGAAAGGGACTACAGCAGTTATACCAACGAGCCAACTGAGATCAGGTCAGTGAGCACTGAAGGAAAGCTGACCTTGACACCATTGCTACACGTGCTTATGTTAAGGGCGAGAGCAGGGCGAAGGGCGAGTGGAGAAGTAAGAGTGACTAAGGGGACAAATCACCCTCACTCAGTTAAACCGGACACCGGGGTCCGAAGCATTGCTAGTACTTCACGTCTAGTAATAAGAAAACCGGAGGCCTTGCTGGACTTCAAGTCGCAGAAGGTAGCCCTAAGCGCTGATACGTAACCGGAGTCAGGGAGAACAGGGACTTTGAGCAGGACCCTGCAAAAGTAAGGACTTAGTTCTCTCATCATCTGATAATCAGAGACATAGAAGGCTCCACCACAATGTTGGCCGGGCATAGTTGCTACAGAAAGAGTTGCACTTGACTTTATGCAAGTTTGTACTCACATACACATTAAGGAGAAAGGAGGCCTCTAACCTGCTCAACAATTCCCTGAATGTGCATTCTCCAACCTGACCAGCTTCCCGGGATATACCTGCAACATCTACAAGTAAAGGTATGGAAAGAGACTGCATTGTGTGTGACTGACTTCTTATCTGCACCCTGCATCACGACCATAGACTTTGAGGGACCAGTCCCTCCTGTGGGGGACTTAACATCTAGCTGCCATAACATCCCCTCAGAGATCAACCCTGCAGCGCTGGTCAATCAGATCAGAAACCACAGGTGGCGTCACGAACTATTATTCTAAAATCCCCTGTAAATATCCCCCCATTGCATGACCGCCAGGGCCACGGACCGAGCTCTGCTGCCAGTGACATTCCCCATGGACTTCCATGGGCTCGGTTCCGAGTACCCCATAGCCCTGGTACCACCAATGTGGTGCGCGTCAGCAAAATCTTGTGACAAATTAGCTTTAATGTATACCCCATTAATCTTCAAGTCCCTGCTCGGCACTATATTAATACCCTATGGCTTCCATATCATCTAACATTTTTGGAAACTAGGTAGATTTTGCATTCACCTACGCTATCATTACTGGTGCCCATCAACCCAATCTCTCCGCCCCTAAAAATAAATTCCTATTAGAGATGAGCAAAAAGATTCTCACTACTTTGGCCCATCATCTATTTCGTTACTCTTTGGCAGTCAGATCTGGGCAGTGTGAACTTTCTCAGCTGGTCCTCTAATGCCGGCATCCTGGGCACCTGTTACAGTTACTAGTCCCTCCAATGTTATGACATCACAGCGTGGTCACACGTCCTGGCTTCAGGTGAGGCCTCCTGTGAATATCACAAGGGCCTAGTGACCGCAAGAAGTACCTACGATGCCAGAATTCGAAGGTTCACTGAAGAAGTTTGCAGAACTCTGGTCTGGCTGTCACGGAGTACCAAAATAAATGTCGGATCAGGGTGCAAAGACTATTTTTGTTAATTCTTTAATTCATATGCTACTGGAAAGTGATCACATACGCAAACCATGGAACGTAAGATGTGGTCTACTCATTCCTTCTTCTTCTTCCTCCTCCTTCCACCTTCTTCCTCCTCTTCTTTTTTCTTACTCTTCATCTTCCTCCTTCTTCTCCTTTTCCCTCTCTTTCTGCTCTTTCCTTTCTTTCCCCTTTTCCTCGTCTTCCCACTCCTCCTTCTCCAGGGAGAGGGCAGTGCTACGTTCTGCAGATTCTCTCCTTGCTTTCATCACTGGTACAAAAGTCAGTTTATTCCCGAAAACAGGGCCGGCGTCAGCACCCGGCGCACCCGGGCAAGTGCCGGGGACCTGAGCAGGCGGGGGGGCCCACTCACAGTCTGGGACACTGGCATGCTATGGGGGCCCGGTGCCTGTGCCAGTAACGGAGGCCGGTGCCTCGAGCAGAGCAGCCGCCAGTGAGGAGAGGTGAGTATTTCATTTTTTTTTAATGTTTGGAGACCATCATATGGGGCCCATCATACACTGGAGTATCATATATGGGGCCCATCATACACTGGAGCATCATATATGGAGCATTACATGGCACCTATCATACACTGGAGCATCATATATGGGGCCCATTATATATGGAGCATTATATGGGGCCAATCATACACTGGAGCATCATATATGGGGCCCATTATATATGGAGCATTATATGGGGCCAATCATACACTGGAGCATCATATATGGGGCCCATTATATATGGAGCATTATATGGGGCCCATACTATACTGGAGCATCATATATAGGTCCATTATATAAGAAGCATTATATGGGGCCCATCATGCACTGAAGCATCATATATGGGGCCCATCATATACTGGAGCATCATATGGGGCCCATTATATATGGAACATCATATGGGGCCCATTATATATGGAACATCATATGGGGCCCTTTATATATGGAGCATTATATGGGGCCCATTAAATATGGAGCATTATATGAGGCTCATTATTCTGTATGGAGCTCTATGTGGTGCCCATAATACTGTATGGATGACTATACTGTTTGTCTTTTGAGCTATTGTAGAATTTACAATAGATATCACTCATGTAATGTATGAAGTAAGTGAAATCTTTGGCATTGTACAACACCTATATTTCTCTGCCGTATCTGTGCATCATGAATTGAGGTATGTGTAAAGGGGCCCATTGAGACTATTTCGCCCGGGGCCCATGAAAACCTGGAGCCGACCCTGCCCGAAAACATCCTATTATTAATAATACAAGGAAAACTGTGAAAAAAAAATAAAGTATATGCTTGTTAGGATACTGGGTTGAAAAAGACGAAGGGGTTGTTGGGAAGTTTTATGCATTTTTGTTATTTGTGTGATATAAAGTAATTATTATTATTACTATTATACATTTTTATAGCGCCATTTATTCCATGGCGCTTTACATGTGAAAGGGGCAAATATAGACAAGTACAATAAACGTGAGCAATACAAGGCACACACAAGTACAGAAGGAGAGAGGACCCTGCCCGCAAGGGCTCACAGTCTATAGGGATGGGTGAGGATACACTAGGAGAGGGTAGAGTTGGTCGTGCGGCGGTTCAGTAGACTGAGGATCACTGCAGGTTGTAGGCTTGTCGTAAGAGGTGGGTCTTCAGGTTCTTTTTGAAGGTTTCCATGGTAAGGGAAAGTCTGATGTGTTGGGGTAGAGGATTCCAAAGCATGGGGGAAGCACGGGAGAAGTCTTGTATGCGGTTCTGTGAAGAAGAGATAAGAGGGAGTAGAGAAGGAGATCTTGAGAGGATCGAAGGTTGCGTGTAAGTAAATACTGGGAGACCATGTCACAGATGTATGGAGGAGACAGGTTGTGGCTTTGTAGATCATAGTTATGTTGTATTTTGTTCCTATGGCCAGTCTTGTGTGTTCGGTTCTCCTACAGGCTATGCCTAAGGCCGTCAATGGGAATGTGGGAGGTCTGTCCGCTAAGGGAACCATACTGTAGATAAGGATATAGTTCACACAACACTACGGATTAGATCGTTAGTAGTCTTGGGATTAGCCCACAGTTTGGGAGGTGTTAAAAAATGAGGTTGAATAGAAAATGTTTCCAGGTTACAGTTAATTAGACAGATAGTCTTGTCAGAGTCCAGGACTTAGTAGGTCCAAGTTTTGGGTGGAGTGGAGAGCAAGGCTAAACATGGTAGAGTTATCAGGTTCTAGTGAAGGTGCAGCAGAGAAGAATGAGTTTAGTCAGTGCAAGTTTCCTAGAAGAATGAAAGCACATCTTTGGCCACGTCTGGCCCAAGGTCCAGAAGAAGTATAGAGAGTCATGCCTCTGTCTCCCCGATGAGAAAGATGCCAGATAGATTGCAGAGTGGGGTGAAGATGGTGGGTCTTAGGACAGGATGGAGACAAGGACTGAAGGAACACAAAACCAAGTGAACATCACAAAATAGAGACTATGCCTTAATCTGTACGCTGCAGTCATGTGTAAATGAATTGCGCAGTAAAGTCAAACACCCAGACCCAATGTCTTCTGTCCTCTTTATAGCCAGAACAGGTCCCAGGAACGGGAGGTGGCGAAGGCTTCCGAAAATAAAGTGAGTAAGGAATGGACTCCACCACACCACAAGCTCCACCCAGATATCCGTTTAGAAAAGGGGTTTTCAGGGCAACCAGAACTCAGTTCCGGCCCTGGTCCTACTTCACATGTGTTGCAACTATTGAACAGCAGCAAGACATGCAGCCATGGGGACTCAAAGATATTTTTTGAGCACACTGAAGACACTCTGTTAGCACCTGAGCATGCTCAGATAAGACCTTATCCTAGCACATTCGCTCATCATTAATGATTATTAAAATTAAATTGTATATTTGTGAAGAATTTAACTCTTTGTTGTTTCCATTTTCGTGTGTTTTCATGACATTTACAACATTTTCTATAAAGTGAAAAATATAAATATTATGGGGGAATACAATTTTTTATGTTCTTTTTTATTTCTCTTTGTATTTTATTTTTTATTTTTTTTCTGTTTATATTGCACTGACAGCAGCTCTCCAAGGCACAGATAACGAAGTGTGATACTAGGAAAGCAGACATCCCCCCATGTTGATATTTCATTTAACTTACCTTGCCGAGTATTTCGACTGTCATGTTAAACAATTATTGGCTCAAGTGGATACGGCAGGTGTTGGAGTTCTTGTGTCGACCCGCACCACAATTGTGGATTACCAGAGCAATGGGGTACTCAGAGCCGAGCCCATGAAAGTCCATGGGGTTGTCACAGGTAGCGGTGGCTCGGTCTGTGGCCCTGGCGGTCAGGCGTATGTTTGGGGGGAATTATTTACAGGGGACTTGTATATAACAGTTCGTGACGCCACCTGTAGTTTTCTGATCACTGAGACCAGCGCTGCTGTAGATCTCTGAGGGATGGTGTGGCAGCTAGATGTCGGGTCCCCTACAGGTGGGACTCTTCCCTCAGGGTCTATAGTGATGATGATGTAGTGAAGGTGTGCAGTTAAATGACACAGTCTCACACATTAAAGCTTCTTTCCATACCTTTTACTTTCCAAGATGATAAGGCAGGTCCCGGGAAGCTGTTGGGGTGGATGGAGGATGCGTTTCAAGGTAACGGCTGAGCAGATTAGAGCCTCCTTAACTTTCAATGTAACGAGTCCAACTTGCATGAAGCTAAGTTCACTCAAGAGTTCCAGCTAATTCTGTAGCTGTACTGCCCGGTCAGCATGGTGGTCGAGTCTTCTAATGGATAGAACTAAGTTCCTTCTCTCGTCGTGCACTGACTCAAAGTTCTTGTTCTACCCGACCCTGGTTTCGTACTGACAACAGGGCTTGTTCCTGTGACTTGAAGTCCAGCGAACCTCTGGTTGTTCTATCACTACGCTTGAAGCTGTAGCGACACTTCGGTCCCCAGTGACCGGTGACTAATGCAGGATAGTCCAATCCTTCAAGCACTTCTATAATTCTTTCCACTGTGCCCTTCGCCCTGCTCGCGCTCTTAATATCAGCACTGACTAGACTAGGATAATATTCGATCATCCGTACTAGCCTCCACTTTTGTACCGTCCTCCTGTGTTGACAGGAGATCTCGGCTCTCCAAAAGGCACCAGTCCCGACTCTCTGCACGCTCACAGGAGAACTTTCAGACTGCACTGTGCTACAGGACACTCCCCTATACACCCCTGCTGGGTGTGTCTGAAATGTATATGAGTGATGTCGAGCCTTAACCGTTACCTCTCCACTCATCCTCCCGGATAATGTGTGCCTTACATACCAGGGCTACACATTCCCCCTTGGTAAAATACAGCACTCCCGGGCTGTGAAATATAAAAAGAAAGACATTTTGTTTTGCATTACCAATAAACATTTAACATAAACTCTTCCCAGCAGGGAGGTGAGAAATTCTTAAACGTTGCATTATGTACAATGGACATAGAAAAATACAACAACATACTTTCAATAAATATGTCATATCAAACAGTATTCTTGTGAAGGACCCGCACCAAACCTTCAACGTGGGTCCTGGGTGGGCTGCAGGACATCTGGCTGCAGACCTCGCTCAGTGCCACACCACACGGGTTTTATGTTCAGAGGTAATTGTTACAGTTGGATATAGAACCACAAGAATGCATAAAGTGCAACTATATACATTATCAGTTCTGGGGCTGACATAGTCCACAGCCTCGAAGTCCATTATTCCTCCTATTTAGTAATGCACAATACCATAACAATACTTTTTACAATATTCACATAAGGTAAACTTTTTCTGGGTTAAATTACATTATTTTGCTAGAATTACTGTTGATATCGAATAGGTATCTTCCCTTTCGTGGTTCGCTCTGATCTACGTGGAGTAGCTTCAGGTATATTAGTCTGTGATCTACCTGCTCTGCGTAACGGCAAACTATAGAACTGTCTCAATCTTTCTATGGATCTGGCAATTTCAGCGAGCTGTTGGAGTAAGAACACAACTTCTCCCAGACAGTTACTGATAATGTTAGTACCCAAAATTATATTTAAACCGTTCTCTTTATTTACAGTCTTTACTACTAGAAGCCCCTGGTCTTTCAACTCCTCTCTGCCCACTTTCACATCCACACATTTTGTCCCGAGTACTTCTACAGGAAGACCATTAGAAGCATACACGGTAAAGTCAGGGCTCAGGGGTTGAAGACTATCCATAGACCAGAACTTTGTATATAGGGCATCAGGTATTATGGTCACCTGAGACCCAGTGTCTAACAATGCCGGAACTGCAATACCATCTAGAATGATAGACAGGTAGGGTCGCCCACCCACATACCTGCGGTTCCAGTCTAGGGGGCCTGACGGATCTCCTCCTGGGTGTTGGCCCTCGGACCCAGGTTCTGCCCGTTTAAAGGACACTGTGGAGACATATGACCTTTCCGGTTGCAACGGTAACAGGTGATCTCCCGACGAGGAGGGTGTTGATCAGAGGTCGCTCCTGGGGGTGGCGTTGTCCTCCTCCGGGGGGGCGACGTCTTCCTTCTTCTCCGGTTCATCCACGGGACGTCTTCTGGGCAGTCAGCTAATAAGATCTTCCCTTCTTCCTTTTTCCGCAGCTGCAGGGCACTCATCACAGCAGCCAGATTTTTAGTCAGCTGGCGCACCTCTGAGCGCAGACAGTCCAATTCACTAGGGGGTGTCACCTGCGTTTTGGCTTCTGCCACTAGCGGGGAAAAGGGGGGTACTGCCGGTTCCAGAGTGACTTCACCCTGGTGATGTTGGGTTGACACCTCAGGTTTGCCCAGGGGTCGCAGCCCTTTTATTGCCATGTCCTTTAGGGCATCAAAGGTAGCATCAGGATGATCTAAGGACCACCAGTTTACAGTTCTGCGTTCCTCTTGGGATCTCAATCCCTGTACAAATTGTTCTTTCAGCATCTTATTTTCGTCAATAGCATTTATATTATTAATCTGCTTAAGGGCTCTCAGGGCTCCTTGTAGTCGGCAAGCGTAGTCCCGGATGCTGTCACCTGGCTGCTGTGAACAGTGGTAGAAGGCCATCCGGAGATCCGTTTCTGTGCGGTCTTCAAACATGGCATGTAGCTTAAAGAGGATCGCAGGTACCGACTCCTGATCAACGGTATCCCAAGTCTCCACTTCCCTCTCAGCAGCGCCAGTTAGCTGCCCTATCAGCACAGCAGCTTTTTGTCTCTCAGGCATGGAGTACATTTCTAGGATGCTGCATAACTTCCGCTTGAAGCCTGCTAAAGTGCCTGGCTCGCCGCTGTACTGGGGAAGCCATTTTGCCCCAGGCATATATGGGAGCGTTAGTGGCATGAGCGGGACTACCGGACTGGGTGCTGGGCCTGCGCCCCCATCTGGCGCTACAATGCCACGCGGTGCGGGGTCGGGGCCTCCGGCTGGGGCCGCACTGTCGGCCGGTTGTTGTGACATATTAGCGCCCCCTTGGTTAAACGGAGCCTACCGGTTTCAGAAGCTGCTATTTCACAGGCACAGCAGTGGGGACAGGACCTTCGTCGCAGGCGCTCTGATGTCAGAGCGCCCACTTCCTGTCGCAGGACCTGCCGCTGAGTCAGAGCCGGGGGCGTGTCCAAGACTTTGCGCGCTTTTCAGGTACGCCCACCTTCTTCTCCAGCGCCCCAGGGCGCGAATATGGCGGCAAATATGGCGGTATTTGGCGCCAAACAACAGCAACAGTCTTTTTCACCAAAACACTCTACAGGCACACAGGGCTCGCAATTCTGCAAGTTTCGGATCCTGTTCGTGACGCCAAGTTTTGTGTCGACCCGCACCACAATTGTGGATTACCAGAGCAATGGGGTACTCAGAGCCGAGCCCATGAAAGTCCATGGGGTTGTCACAGGTAGCGGTGGCTCGGTCTGTGGCCCTGGCGGTCAGGCGTATGTTTGGGGGGAATTATTTACAGGGGACTTGTATATAACAGTTCGTGACGCCACCTGTAGTTTTCTGATCACTGAGACCAGCGCTGCTGTAGATCTCTGAGGGGATGGTGTGGCAGCTAGATGTCGGGTCCCCTACAGGTGGGACTCTTCCCTCAGGGTCTATAGTGATGATGATGTAGTGAAGGTGTGCAGTTAAATGACACAGTCTCACACATTAAAGCTTCTTTCCATACCTTTTACTTTCCAAGATGATAAGGCAGGTCCCGGGAAGCTGTTGGGGTGGATGGAGGATGCGTTTCAAGGTAACGGCTGAGCAGATTAGAGCCTCCTTAACTTTCAATGTAACGAGTCCAACTTGCATGAAGCTAAGTTCACTCAAGAGTTCCAGCTAATTCTGTAGCTGTACTGCCCGGTCAGCATGGTGGTCGAGTCTTCTAATGGATAGAACTAAGTTCCTTCTCTCGTCGTGCACTGACTCAAAGTTCTTGTTCTACCCGACCCTGGTTTCGTACTGACAACAGGGCTTGTTCCTGTGACTTGAAGTCCAGCGAACCTCTGGTTGTTCTATCACTACGCTTGAAGCTGTAGCGACACTTCGGTCCCCAGTGACCGGTGACTAATGCAGGATAGTCCAATCCTTCAAGCACTTCTATAATTCTTTCCACTGCGCCCTTCGCCCTGCTCGCGCTCTTAATATCAGCACTGACTAGACTAGGATAATATTCGATCATCCGTACTAGCCTCCACTTTTGTACCGTCTCCCTGTGTTGACAGGAGATCTCGGCTCTCCAAAAGGCACCAGTCCTGACTCTCTGCACGCTCACAGGAAAACTTTCAGACTGCACTGTGCTACAGGACACTCCCCTATACACCCCTGCTGGGTGTGTCTGAAATGTATATGAGTGATGTCGAGCCTTAACCGTTACCTCTCCACTCATCCTCCCGGATAATGTGTGCCTTACATACCAGGGCTACACATTCTTGCAGGAAGATTTATTGACGCCTGTTTCCAGCAATGAGCTGTCCCTCCCTGTGTTCACAACAATTCACCAGAGCTAATGTGTCTCTATTCAATAGGGCGTGAGAAATCACTGAGGCAAAAAAAGCATCACCAGTCCTCTTATACTTACACCTAAACCACTTGAAGGCAGCGGAAGAAATGATGCAAACCTATAGCCACCCAGTCATTGCAATCAGGAAAACATTATTATGTCCTATTTACCCTATTGGTATTGGGAGGAACAGACCCAAAGTCATTTTGTTAAAAGGAGTGCCTACAAAGAATGTTCCATCTTTGACAAACAGAAGCCCGTGCACTAAACAAAAAGCCTACTTATTTTAAGTGTAATGCTTCAATACACCAGTGGAGGCACTGTAGGGAGATTATACAGCTGGCATCTTTCTCTAATAGCAGCAACTGGAGCTAGCTCTGATCACTGCTGTTTAAACTTTCAAAGAGCACCTAAACTTTATTGTTTTTAATAATAATTATTTTGTCCAGCATGAAACTTTAAAAAAAAACATTTATTAGGGGATTTTTCTGCATTCCTGTAGACAAATTGCCTTCCTTTAGCTGCATTGATATCAGAATGCAGCCATTTGGAGTACAGATGATGACAGTGAAAGGGTCAGCAGCACCTTCTCTGAGTGTTGTGATTATCAGAACAATCTTCTCAGTTTATCCCCAGAGTTTAGTGAGACACAAGAGCTGAGCTGACAATTTCACTGCCATCATCCGTACTCCAAATGAGTATGTCCTGGTATCAATGTAGCTAATGGTAGGCAAATTGACTAGGAAAATGCAGGAGTTCAAAACCACTTACATGGATTTTGAAGAGAAATTCCCTAATAAAGTGATTTGCAGAGTTTCATAACTTTCCATGCTAGTCAAGATTCTGGAAAAAAATGTTTAGTTATTCTTTCAATGCCGCTATCAATCACTGACAACAATATTTGCTGAAGACCATCTTGGTACTCCTGTCACATCCAGCTACAGGATGGACTTCATAGGGGACCATGATCTTAACTATTTAAAACTATTATTTAAGTACAAGTGTTTTAATAACCGCAGGTTCAAGACTAAAAAAGTAAAATGTGATGTTAAAAAAAAATGTTTTCAAAATTCTAAAAAAAAAAAATTCAAATCACCCAGCTTTTTCCCAGTTAATATGAAGAAATTGAAAAAATTAAAAATAAGCATAGTCTGTAAAAGACTAATCTAAGCAAATAAAAAATTATTTAACCCTTATGTTAAACTCCTTAATGAAAATAAAATCGAAACACAAAAAAATGGTGGTTTTTTCTATGCCTCACCTCTTCTAGAAATTGCTATAACAGCAATCAAAATCTATGTACCCCAAAGTGATACTACTGAAAACTTCATCTTCACATGTAAAAAAAGAGTCCTTTTATAGGCCCATCGACAAAAAACTAAAAAAGTAAAGAATGTCAAAAATTGGTGATGCAGGCAAACAAATTTTAAAAAGTTCCAAATTTTTTAAGCCATTGAAATAGTAAGATATATATATATATATATATTTTTTTGTTTTGTTTTGTTTTATTTTTTATTTTTTTTTTGAAGTTTAGTATGTCCATAATCACACTGCCCTTGAGAATAATTTTGTCAGGTATAACTTATCAATGAACGCTGTAAAAACGTAACAAAGAAAAAACAATGGTGGAATTGCGTTTTATTTTTCATCATTTCACCTCAATGGATTTTTTTGTCCCATTTTTCAGTACATTATAGGGTTAAATAAAAGGTAAAAAGGGTCATTTCAAACTGCAACTCGTTTGGCGACGAAAATATTAAAAAAAAGGTACGGCTCCTGGAAGAAAAAAAGCGAAAGTGCAAAAACGAAAAGCGGCGGCGTCCTTAAGGGGTTAAATAGCGTAAACTTTGCATTGTAAACATTGGCAAGTATGGAATTGGTCACGTTTTCTGTCATATGGCACGTAATAGAGCTTGACATATCTCCTACTGAGGAAAATGGCTGCCATTTTCTCCAAGCCAGAAATACATACTTTACTAACCAAATTTTACACACAGAAGTTACAGAAGATATTCTGACAAAAAAATAAAGACCTAAAAGTAATTTAAGGTTGTAGTATTTTACACACAAAGTCCCATTTAGAAAGGTTAATAAAAGGTCCTCAATTAGAGTGGTGAGTGGTAACCATAGAGACGCAGAGGATTTAATGGCAGCCAGGCTTCGTGCCTGACAAGGCCTAAACTGCTCTGTGTCCCATAATAATGGTACAAAGAATGAAGTTACACCAAAATCCACAATGTGATGATTTTATTAGGTTTTCTTTAAAGTATAATTCACCCATATTTGACATTTTCACAAAGCTCATAATGGCCGCCATTTTCTTTATGGGCAAGATTTTGTCACACGATCTGCAATAACCTTACCGTGAAATAAAAGCCATCATTTTTCAGCCAGAGGAGGAGGAAGGGAAAGGGAGGTGGGGGGGAATTTAATATAAATGTCTTTCACTATTAAGGGTTAATGCTGCTAGATGACAAAAAAAAATGAACATAAAGAAGAAAAAAAAATAATTGATTTTTTTTTTTCTCCTTGCCTTCAAAATTGTGACCATATTTCCAAGCCGCACGTGTTCGATATTTATGAGAGTTAGGAGGGCTCTGTGCACCAGTTAGGCCTGAGAGGGAAATTTATGTATTTATTTTGGCTCCTCTTGTCTATAAGATATCATTTTCCTTTTTTTTTTTATCCCCTGACATTTTTTTTTCTGTGCTACTTTTTTTTTTATTTTCTTGCAATTGCATTTTGGGCCTGGGGCCACAGTGTAAATGAAATGTTACACGTGCGGTAAGCACTTTGCAAATGAATAAATGTGGAAATAAATAAGGAAAATCTTCACAGGCCAGGTCTGGTGTAACAATCAGTCTTAAGAAAAGTTTTAAATATACACCAGATTTTTTTTATATATATTTATATATATATATTTTTTTTATTTATTTTTTATATATATATATATATATTTTTTTTTTTTACTATTATATTATATATTTTTTTTTTTTACTATTATATATATATATATATTTTTTTTTTTACTATTATATATATATATTATTTTTTTTTACTATTATTATATATATATATTTTTTTTACTATTATATATATATATATATTTTTTTACTATTATATATATATATATATTTTTTTTTTTTTTTACTATTATATATATTTTTTTTTTTTTTTTATATTATATATATATTTTTTTCTTTTGCTGCTGCTGCTGCAATAAGATTATTATAGTCAGAGATCTATGTATATAGAGGCGGTGCATACACATTAAGAATGGATTCATTTCTCATGTATTATACTAAGTAGCAAGTGGGGAAAAAAAAAGCCTAAACCTCTCGTATTGTATCTCATGTGTATTGGAGACCTAGAATTTGTCGCTATGATAGTATAATAGTGAGCTCCCCCATCTAAGCCTCTGTTATTTCTCCCCTCATATGATCTGGAGTAATTTCCATAGCTGATGTTTTGCACTTATGATTTCCACCCACCGCTTTCATAGAAAAACGGATTTCAGAATCGACTCTTAAAACCGGATTTGCAAACTTAATATTTCCACAGAGGACACAATACCACTTTAAATGCAGCTGTCATTACAGGGCCGCTTTGAACTGTTCCTTTTGAAAATAAAACTGCTCTTTTTACTGCACTTTCGCAGCTTTCTAGGGGCAGTATGGGAGAATAATACTAAGGAGGGGGAGGGGATATATGGAAACATATCACAGCCGTTCGTGGGTGCTCTGAAAATGGTGAAAATATGTATAAAGTAGCTGTGGGCTCCAATAAATGGGAGTCGTAAAAAAGATAATTCTGCTGATATATATGGATGTGTTTGAATGGTTAAATCTCCCGTGTCGATCAGTTTTTTGCAATCATTTTAACCTGTATAGGCCATGTGGAGATGTCCATATAGTAGTGGTGTGGTAGTGATCCTTAGATGAAGCATTTCTAGCGAAACACATATCCGGAGTGGAGGGTCCTGTCCCTGGTTTCTTACATTTCTTGCCTCCTCTACATACCTGGTAATACACCTTGGCATTATTATGTAGATTTATATTGTTAGTACTAGTGGGTTGTATATTAGGTTTTTGGATGTCCTTTTTTTGTGGTGATCTTATCCACGCCAGATTTCCCACTATTAGAGCCTCTTCACTTTGGTTTTAGTTGTCAGTAACCCTAGTCTAGATATTATGATATTTTGCCTACATTCCTTTTTTTTAGGTATGTGATTTTGCATGGTACGTCTTGGTACTTTTTTCCAGGTGTTTCCCTAGAAGACTTTCTCCTGATCCTTTAGTTTGCGTTGTGTTTCGCTATTTTGTCATGTGTTTAGAGATGAGCAGACCCGAACTTTATAGTTTGGGGTTTGTATCGGACACTTAGTGTCCAGTGCTGAACTCCGAACATGGACTTCTCCCGGAAGTTTGTTTTCATGTTTGGAGTTTGGGGGAAGTTTGGGAACATAGAGGGGGAGAGAGAGAGAGAGAGAAAAGAGAGAGAGATTTTCCAGCTCCTAAGTTCGGGTCCCCATACATTTCAATGGGGTTTGGGTTTGTGTTCAAGTTCGGGTAAAGTTCTGGTACCCGAACCAAACTTTGGACAATAAGTTCGGTCAGGTACCAGAACCCGAACATCCACAGGTCTGCTCATCCCAACATGTGTTATCTTGATATATTTTATGATTCAATAAAGTGACTGATTCTTTTATCCTGTTATTTTCCTTTTATATTCTAGTGCATCTTCATCAACCGAATACTGGCCTTAGCAGGGCTGTGCAGATCCACAATTCATTCTATAGGGGCAGATGTACAGAACCTGGTCATGACCACTGTGCAGTGCAACTCTGCCACTGATCACATCCAGCTGGCACCAGACAGCAGATCAGCTACCACTACCACTGATCCGGTATCGAGGACTGGCCATCAATATTAAAGTCCCTGACAACCCCTTTAATGTATGAAACACATTAAGATACAATTTATATTCTAAACACAATATTAATGTAAGTTTGAGAAAGGTTCCCATGTACCTCATCCCTGATGACTTCATCCCACTGATTTCTACTTTACAATTTTAGCATATATCAAAATTAAGCAAGTGAGTGACTACTGGCATTTTCATGGACATGAGACTTTGGCACAACGGCAAGCTTCAGAACTATACAACATCATATGACTCACAGGCTTTGAATGGTAAAATCCCTAATTAACACAGTTTGCAGTAATAACAATAGATTACTAAGTAACAACATAACTGGTTGTTTATATGCAAAATCAATTATGAAAACTAATCAAGCCCTTCACTAAGCACATTATTCTCTTCTCTGGGAAACGAGCAGCCAACTCTTATTTGCTTCTTTAGCCTGTGTGTTAAGGCTTTATTTTAAGTCATTAGTTAAATTTGCAAAGCCGATATTGCTTCTTGTACAAGGTTATGATATGTACTTTACGTATATCCAAGTGCTGATGCAGACCTGCCTGACATTGAGGAGCCTGTGTCTACCAAATATAAATTGAATAAGTTTTTAAGTTAGTGAGATAATACAGATCATGGTGTTATTATTATTATTATAGATTTTTATAGCGCCATTTATTCCATGGCACTTTACATGTGAAGAGCAAAGAGACAAGTACAGTAAACATGAGCAATACAAGGCATACACAAGTACAGAAGGAGAGAGGACCCTGCCCGCAAGGGCTCACAGTCTACAGGGATGGGTGAGGATACACTAGGAGAGGTAGAGCTGGTCGTGCGGTGGTTCAGTAGACTGATGATCACTGCAGGTTGTAGGCTTGTCGGAAGAGGTGGGTCTTCAGGTTCTTTTTGAAGGTTTCCATTGTAGGCGCGAGTCTGATGTGTTGGGGTAGAGAGTTCCAGAGTATGGGAGAGGCACGGGAGAAGCTTTGTATGCGGTTGTGGGAAGAAGAGATAAGAGGGGAGTAGAGGAGGAGATCTTGAGAGGATCGAAGGTTGCGTGTGGGTATGTACCGGGAGACCATGTCACAGATGTATGGAGGAGACAGATTGTGGATGGCTTTGTAGGTCATGGTTAGGGTTTTGAACTGGAGCCTCTGGACGATAGGAAGCCAATGAAGGGCTTGGCAGAGTTATGGTTTATATGCTGCACATGATTAAGATTATAGATAACCCAATGTTTGCATTACTTAGTAAGATGTTGTCACAGAAAAATATGGCTTCATCCACCTTTCTTGTGGTCGTATGTCAACCAGTGAAGAAATTACCAAGTCCATGGTATATAACATTAATAAACAATGAAAAGCAAGCTCACCAGTTCAACCCAACAAGGCTTTGGAAGTTGAAAAATTAAATATAAAAAAATGTAGAAATTGGTGATCTATAAAAAGAGTTGTGGCCTCTTCATACTGGAAACTGGTAGTGATTCAGGTTTAAGGATGGTTATATAGGTGATGCTCACGGTGGTGCCAATAGTTACTATTGCAGATTCCATGGAAGTTTCTGGTCACTGACAGCAAGAAGAGCGCACTTGCAGAGCTACGCCTGCTGTCGAAGTTTCTTAAAGTCAATGAGGTCTACCAGGACCTACAGGATTTATTTTAAAACACGAGATTGTGCTTTCCATCCTAGTGTGCAAAAATGTGAGCAACACCACACAATAAAAGGCACAAGGATGTAGTCTATCGCACCCACTCCAATTGGAAAAGGGCCACCAGTAAACCTTTTCCAATCAGGATCGCTGACCTGAGACTCTCCTCGCTGAAGCTTGAGAAGAGCTCATCTTGCACTCAGCATCCACTGTGGTTTCCACAACAGTAGAGCAATAGGCTTAGACTATCTCAGCTCCCCTCCCAAAGGAAGAGAGCAAGGGCTTTGTAGGGGGGATCGGAACCTGATGACCATACACTCCCCCATAGATGGTTCCATAAGGAAACCATATCCCAGGAAGTCATTGTGAGGAGGACATACAGTGAAAAATGGACACACAGTGAAACAAATAAAATAATGAAGGATTTACAGTGTAATACGATCCAGAACTTCAGCGAGGAATTAAAAAATTCACCTTCCTAGCTAGGAGGCTCGGAAAAGGGGTGTGTGAGCAAACGAATGAGAGTGAGCTGCGGTACAACTTTGAAAACAGCCATGATGCTAAACATCCATCTATGACACCCCAGTAGACCCTTTTTGGCTTGATCTTCCCTTTAATTATCTATGTGTGATCTAAACAGATTGACTCACTACGTCTATCCAAGAAGCAAATTGTAAGCTCCGGGCTTCGGCTCATCTTGATCGTGAGCTCTGTTTATTTGCAAAATTAGCAGCGAGTCCAATTTGCTCTCCATTTAAGTCATTTGGGAAGCTGACATCAATTGTACTGTTGTTTCTCAGATCCATAGCTATTGAACAAGACAGGCACTCAATAATAATGCAATTAGTCTCTAACCAGTGTATTATTTGCCATCGCCCGTCTCCACCAATCCAGGGAAAATCTTTTGCTTATGGTAAACAAATGTATGAAAAAAAAAAAGCCAGCATTTGAATCCATTCATTTTTCCGCTTGTGGAGGTGGAATGTTTATGTTGCGTTCTTGTTGTCTATCTTTTTCTCTGCTCAGTGAATTGCATGGCATAACTCGAATTGAAGCAGTACATCTCTTTAAACAATGCCTGCTATATTCCATTTGTAATGGAGTTGGAGGTAGAAAATGTAATTGTGTGTTAAACACGAGGCAGCCATACATGAAGATAAGCAGAGCTGAGTGACTCGGTATGGTAATCCAGAGACGGAAATGCAAAATCTAGGGATATTCCTGTGATGAATGATTTGGAATGATAATACAAAGTCGAATGAAAAAAAAAAAGGAAAGAAAGAAGTTTATTAATTTGAATTCAGCACAATTTCCGAAACAAGTTACATGATGGGAAGAAATCATCACTGGAGCCTTAAGCAACTTTGTTCAAAAAGTTAATCAAAATGTCATAAATTCTGATTACGGAACATTAACTAATATCGTCATATTTAAAGCCTGCCATCAAGGAACTTAAAGAAACGATGTATTATCTATGGGGTTAAGAAAAATGAAAAAACATTTTCAAGTCATATTTTTTTTTTATTGCCATAAATAAATAATATTTTGTTGATTTATTTCATTTTACATTTTTCTGATACAGGACTTCAATTCTCCTGCATGGAGGACTTTATTACACAGGATTTCTACAAGATAGGTGATTAAGACCCCATTCAATAGAGTAAGGGTGTAGAGTTTGATCAAAACTGTAGTCACAAGTGTGCCCTGCCTCTCAATATGATATTGTAGTAGCTATTGAACCTGTTCTACGCCCGGGTGGCGAGCATTTTTATTGGTACATTTATACAGTGTCTTCAATAAAATGGCGCCAGAGATTGTGGTATGCACACACACTGACTCCCTCGCCATTTTATTGAAGCAATGTACTACAACATCAACATAGCAGTGCGCCTGCACGTCAATAGGGATAATAGTGACGGCCGGCGCATGCGCACTGCTATGTTGACGTTGTACAGTCATGGCCAAAAGTTTTGAGAATGACACAAATATTATATTTTCACATGATCTGCTGCCCTCTGGTTTTTATGTGTGTTTGACAGATGTTTTTATCACAGACAGAAATATAATTGAAAACATATGAGTAACAAAAGCTTATATTGACAGTTAGAATGAGTTAATGCAGCAAGTCAATATTTGCAGTGTTGACCCTTCTTCTTCAGGACCTCTGCAATTCTCCCTGGCATGCTCTCAATCAACTTCTTGACCAAATCCTTACTGATAGCAGTCCATTCTTGCACAATCAATGCTTTCATTTTGTCAGAATTTTTAGGTTTTTGTTTGTCCACCAGCCTCTTGATGATTGACCACAAGTTCTCAATGGGATTAAGATCTGGGGAGTTTCCAGGCCATGGACCCAAAATCTCTATGTTTTGTTCCCTGAGCCATTTAGTTATCACCTTTGCTTTATGGCAAGGTGCTCCATCATGCTGGAAAAGGCATTGTTGATCGCCAAACTGCTCTTGGAGGGTTGGGAGAAGTTGCTCTTGGAGGACATTCTGGTACCATTCTTTATTCATGGCTGTGTTTTTAGGCAAGACTGTGAGAGAGCCGATTCCCTTGGCTGAGAAGCAACCCCACACATGAATGGTTTCAGGATGCTTAACAGTTGGCATGAGACAAGACTGGTGGTAGCGCTCACCTTGTCTTCTCCGAATAAGGCGTTTTCCTGATGTCCCAAACAATCGAAAAGGGGATTCATCAGAGAAAATAACTTTACCCCAGTCCTCAGCAGTCCACTGCCTGTACCTTTTGCAGAATATCAGTCTGTCCATGATGTTTTTTTCTGGAGGGAAGTGGCTTCTTTGCTGCCCTCCTTGAAACCAGGCCTTGCTCCAAGAGTCTCCGCCTCACAGTGCGTGCAGATGCACTCACACCTGCCTGCTGCCATTCCTGAGCAAGCTCTGCACTGCTGGTAGCCCAATCCCGCAGCTGAAACACTTTTAAGAGACGGTCCTGGCACTTGCTGGTCTTTCTTGGGCGCCCTGGAGCCTTTTTGGCAACAATGGAACCTCTCTCCTTGAAGTTCTTGATGATGCGATAGATTGTTGACTGAGGTGCAATCTTTCTAGCTGCGATACTCTTCCTGTTAGGCCATTTTTGTGCATTGCAATGATGACTGCACGTGTTTCTTTAGAGATAACCATGGTTAACAGAAGAGAAACAATGATGCCAAGCACCAGCCTCCTTTTAAAGTGTCCAGTGGTGTCATTCTTACTTAATCATGACAGATTGATCTCCAGCCATGTCCTCATCAACACCCACACCTGTGTTAATGGAGCAATCACTGAAAAGAGGTTAGCTGGTCCTTTTAAGGCAGGGCTGCAATGATGTTGAAATGTGTTTGGGGGGATAAAGTTCATTTTCTAGCCAAATATTGACTTTGCAAGTAATTGCTGTTAAGCTGATCACTCTTTATAACATTCTGGAGTATATGCAAATTGCCATTAGAAAAAGTGAAGCAGTAGACTTTGTAAAAATTATATTTGTGTAATTCTCAAAACTTTTGTCCATGACTATAGTACAATTCTTCAATAAAATGGCACCGGAGTCAACGCGTGTGCATCACATATTTTCCTTTGCCATTTTGTTGAAGACACTGTCTGCGAATTCTCAGACACAGTGTCTTCAATAAGATGGCGCCGTAGAGCAGTATGGGCACGCGCTGACTATGGCGCCACACTGTGCAGGCACCGCCCATCCCAGCTTCGGACACCATTATATAAAAGATAAAGGGTGTTGCTATGGTCTTTAAACAACAGGGGCATAAGCCCTAAGAAGTTTCACACCACACCCTAAAACAAGTCCTATATCAAAGTCAACACAGCTGAAGAATAATTTTCCATGTGTGACAATGTACTTTTAAGTAATACAGATATTAAATAGTATACAAAAGCCAATATTGCAAATATACAAGGTACTAATAATACCATCACACCATGACCACTACTATGATAGTGGCTAAATATTACTACCATTCTGTTACTGAGTATAAACCACTAAAAGAAGACCAATACAACAACCATACAATGACTATATAATGACAGATTCCAGTATTACAACAAAGCTCTGCAGACTATAGAACTGAATACAGTACAAAAAAATTCAGTAACTCACTGGAAACATTTTCTTTTATTGTAGTTGTTCACTTTTCACTTTTTCTCCGCCTGGCCCTGACCACCATTGAAACTGTCATTACATACATCCTGTGCCGGCTTGCCGATGTCAATGAAGGCTTGCCAATGTCAATGATGTGCTCCTGGCCTTTTGTAAACCACAGGACTAATGCAGCCTGGAACTTATGTGGTGAAGACGTGAGCTTTGGGCTCCACCATAGTTTTCCAATGGATCCTGTCCCTGAGGATGGAATCCCTTTTGGGGTTGGAGTGAGCACTTTTCCTTCAAGGAAAATTTATGGCCCACATTTCCCGACATACCTAGCACTAGTTTAAATAGAGGAGATAGTTGGGTAGACTTTTGTCAAATGTATGAAAAGTGCACCTCAATTGATAAATTTTTAACATTTCGAACCAAAATCTACTTCCCTTAGAGCAGGCATAGCTTTATGATAAAATGTGCTCGGTTTTAAGGCTTTCATGGAAGAAATGAGCAATCTCTATAATTTTGAGTTCTTCAGAGCAAGATACTCTTTTTGCAGCTGCTCCAGAATACGAGACCCCGTCTAATACCTTTCTTATACTGAGTATTTAAAATTTGGTTTTCTAAACCAGATATCCCAAAATCATAAAGAAAACCCAAAAATTATACTTTATTAATCATATACTATAATAAGTAGCACCAAAATTGACTATGTTAACAGAAATTGTTCAGAATTAAAATATTGGGCCCATCTGGATGTCCCTAGTATCCTGCTAGGCTGACACCTGCCTTGCCGCGGAGGTTGGCACCCTAGGGGGGAGCGTTGTGGCGCCCCCGCTCACCGATGGCTCACCCTAGTGGCCCTGATAGACCCTGCGGCTAAAGTGAGTCCCACTACCCGATAACTAAGGGGACCCCTATATCTAGACAGAGACCTGCTGTACTAGTACATCCCTATGTCCCAATAATGTAAAAACAGAACACAGGTCGTATAAGTATTGTGGTGGCTGCAGGTTTTAAACTGTCATGTATCACCCAAGTTCTTAGGGTTAATAATGTATTGCCCAGTTTTTTACTGGCTTAGAGAGCAAATAGATAAAGAGATGCAAATACAAACTGCTCTCAATGTAAGATACCTCTGTCTGACCTCAGTATAGATTATTAAAGGTCATAGATAGGTAAAGTCTCAGCCCTACTTGGTGTTCTATGATCAGTAAAGGTCTAAGTGAAGATGTTCCAAGTATTACAATGAAAAAATGCCATAAATTGGGTCCTGATACAAATGATTCTCAACCAACATGTACTCGAGATTGAAGTGATACACTGTATCATTAATGGTTAGAAATGGTGCATGACGTGCAAGCCTGCCATGTCACACAGATATATAACTCAGGTCATCTTGCGGTGTACAAAACTCCTATACACAGATAAAGACCAATAAAGCATTTGACCCTGCACGGCTAATAGATGCACCAATATAGCAATACTTAGCTTGACACTTAGACTCGGCAGCCACCACGATAACGACCCCTAGCTTAGCGCCTCAACGCGTTTCGCCTATGTAGGCTCATCAGGAGGCTAGATGAGACAGATCAAAAGTCCTGTGCATGGTGCGGTAGCTAACCTGCAATGCGTTACTGTTCCCCGTTTATACAAACCGCCAGACAGCAATATCCGGCGCTGCCAGCACCGGATATTGCTGTCTGGCGGTTTGTATAAATGGGAACAGTAACGCATTGCAGGCTAGCTACCGCACCATGCACAGGACTTTTGATCTGTCTCATCTAGCCTCCTGATGAGCCTACATAGGCGAAACGCGTTGAGGCGCTAAGCTAGGGGTCGTTATCGTGGTGGCTGCCGAGTCTAAGTGTCAAGCTAAGTATTGCTATATTGGTGCATCTATTAGCCGTGCAGGGTCAAATGCTTTATTGGTCTTTATCTGTGTATAGGAGTTTTGTACACCGCAAGATGACCTGAGTTATATATCTGTGTGACATGGCAGGCTTGCACGTCATGCACCATTTCTAACCATTAATGATACAGTGTATCACTTCAATCTCGAGTACATGTTGGTTGAGAATCATTTGTATCAGGACCCAATTTATGGCATTTTTTCATTGTAATACTTGGAACATCTTCACTTAGACCTTTACTGATCATAGAACACCAAGTAGGGCTGAGACTTTACCTATCTATGACCTTTAATAATCTATACTGAGGTCAGACAGAGGTATCTTACATTGAGAGCAGTTTGTATTTGCATCTCTTTATCTATTTGCTCTCTAAGCCAGTAAAAAACTGGGCAATACATTATTAACCCTAAGAACTTGGGTGATACATGACAGTTTAAAACCTGCAGCCACCACAATACTTATACGACCTGTGTTCTGTTTTTACATTATTGGGACATAGGGATGTACTAGTACAGCAGGTCTCTGTCTAGATATAGGGGTCCCCTTAGTTATCGGGTAGTGGGACTCACTTTAGCCGCAGGGTCTATCAGGGCCACTAGGGTGAGCCATCGGTGAGCGGGGGCGCCACAACGCTCCCCCCTAGGGTGCCAACCTCCGCGGCAAGGCAGGTGTCAGCCTAGCAGGATACTAGGGACATCCAGATGGGCCCAATATTTTAATTCTGAACAATTTCTGTTAACATAGTCAATTTTGGTGCTACTTATTATAGTATATGATTAATAAAGTATAATTTTTGGGTTTTCTTTATGATTTTGGCTAAATAGCCCTTTTTGGATCTTGACTTTGATTTTGCTTCTAAACCAGATATCCCTTTAAGGTTTATATTCCATTTCCATTGCCTTCTTTTTTTTCATTTCAAGAATAAACAGCTGTATTAAGAAACAGAGCAGATCCCCTTCAGAAGTAAGACTTGATAAAATAGGATTTTGGGTTCTCATTTCCTTGCGATTATTGGCAACTGCACCTATTACTACAGCTGTAGGAATAATGCTCGTGTTAGCGGAACGGCGTCGTGTCACAATATTTATATGCTGGATAAAACACAGGGGACAGGCAATCATTACTATTATTCACTGAGGGAAAACTACAGAATAAAGAGGAAGTGGGACGTAAAGTGCAAATGGACCATTCAGATAGATAAAATTATTGGAGGTTATTGAAGATACGAAAGATTTGCTAACTAGCTGCATTCGGTCAATACGGCGGTAAGGTAATTAGTCTGTATTATGTCAACAGGTCATTGACTGTGTACTGGACTATGCCAATCTACAGACCTGCACATATCCCATATGCCATATCCATCTGTCCTAAGTTCTACTCTTTGACAGGTAGACTGAGATCATTGACCTATAAGGAGTAACAAGAGACTATGCTTGTAACATACTTGTCTAAGCTTCTTTAAGAGGGCTAACATCAGTGGCATAACTAATATCTGATGGGTCCTGGAACAAAATTTGGACCTGGGCCCCCACCTGCATTTTGGTCAGATGGATGTCCCTTGTAGCATGTTAGATCCTGTAAGGACATGCGTGTTTGTTCCCCATGTAATAGTGTAAGGAGGAAGATCGGGCTGCCGGCAAGTGTACTGCATCGGGTCCGGAACTGTCGAGGCTGCGTCCCTTGTTGTCCGGGAGAAAGAATAGGGGACAGGACATACCTTTTCACCCAGAAGGAGGGGGCGTGGCAAACAGAAAAGCACGCGTAGCGACGGGCAGATTCCCGCCGGCAGAAACAGGGCAGGTGTGTGTGCAGCATGCTCCGCTGAATGTGCAGCAGCCCCGCAACATACCGCAGATGGCTGTACATGAGAGCGTCACTGAGCCCAGCAGCAGAGGAAGAGCCGTGGGCTCCGTCAAGTTTAGTGCCGCGCGCCGGCAGAGGAATGGGAGCCGTGTTCAGGACTGTTTGTTGTGGCCCTCTTTGCCGGACAACCCACCACAGGCCCGCCTTGTTGATAAACTGTGCGCAGATCCTTTGATTTTGGCTGCACAAGTTTTTGGACTTATTGGCTCAACAGGTAAAAACCAGAGACCGCCCGTTGCCGCCAGAAGATATACCGTGAGTGGTGGAATCTACCCTAAGGACACTGCACCGGCCGTTGCTGGACTACTGCTCTCATCGGAACCTTCCTTGACCGGTAAAGCCCTGGACATGATAAGTTAATTGCATGGACTGTTGTCGCTTTGTGGTTAACTATTTTGCAATCAATTTCCCTTTTAAACATTTATTTTCCTACAAGGCGTATCTTTACTCTTAAATTAAATTGTTAACCCTTGCTCTGCCTCTCTTGCGTCACTGCATCCCGCAACCTGCTTACAATAGTGTCCCTCATCCTGCTTTAACAATGTCTCCTATTCTGGGACACTTCCTCATGTAATGTTCCCCGTCATGCAATAATGTTCACCATCCTAGGCACCTTCTTATAATAATGTCCTCAATACTGAGCAACTTCCAATAATAATTTCCCATCCTAGCCCCTTCCAGTAATAATGTCCCCGATCCTGGGCCCTTTCAGTAATAATGCCCCCTATCCAGAGACCCATGCTATAACAATGTCCCCCTTCCTGGGCCCATTCCTGGTCCAATGTCCCCCATTCTGGTAGAATTCCCCCTATCCTGTGTCTTCTCCTTGTATAATACCCCCCCGTTTTGGTACAATGCTCCCAATCCGGGGCCAATTCCTGGTATAATGCCCCCCATCTTGGGCCCATTCTTGGTATAATGTCCTCCACCTTTGGTATCTTCTGTTTCTCTCTAGCACAATTTAAAAAGATACAAAATATTATTCTTACTTTCCCTCGCTCTCACGATGTGAGGCCTCTATTTAGCCTATGCAGAAAAGCGGTAACTGACTTCAGCATACCAGAATTGGCACTGCATAATGTCACTGTTATGAGCCACCTGTGATGGGCAAGCTGACGTCTGAAGAAGACCTCTTATTGGCCGGCAGTGTATACTGCAGCGCAAAGAGCGGACGAATCTCTGCTCCGCAAAACATTTCATCTGAATGTGCATCCGAGGACGCACATCCAGTTGAAATTGGCACTCACGTCATCACAGACATGGTCGCGCACACTCTTATCCCCCTCTTATGAAGAAATGTATGTGTTTATCTTTATGAATAAGTTTATTGTTGATGTCGATGTTGCATTTTTGCAATATGTGTTGCGCTCCCATTGTTGTGGACTTGTGCCAAGCATTGCAGTCATATCCTGTCTCAAGATACCAGGCAAGATTGTTTAAAATGCAGTTTCCTGGTTTCCAGGACTGTCCAGAAATGTCCCTTAAAAGCTCACTTTTATATATGCTTTTGCTAATCCCATAGTTTTGAGGTTTGGCTCACGGGACTATTAAAACATAATCGGGACAGTTAGTGAGTGTGTGCTCACTGTCTGCACAATGAAATGGCATTAGATGCTGGAGGAGCCTGCTCACAAGATTTGGATTGGTCATCGTGGGCCAGTTGAATGGCCACCAAGGTCTCCCGATCTGACCCCATTAGACTTTTATCTTTGGGGTCATCTGAAGGCAATTGTCTATGATGTGAAGATACGACATGTGCAGCATCTGAAAGAACGGATACTGGAAGCCTGTGCTAGCATTTCTTCTGCGGTGTTGCTATCAGTGTGTCAAGAGTGGGAGAAGAGGGTTGCATTGACAATCCAACACAATGGGCAGCACTTTGAACACATTTTATAAGTGGTCATAAACTTGTAAATAACTCATGAAAGAATAACGTTACGTTAAAATCAAGCACACCATTGCTTTTCTTGTGAAATTCTCAATAAGTTTGATGTGTCACATGACCCTTTTCCCATTGAAAAAAATAAAGTTGGATCCAAAATGGCCAACTTCAAAATGGCCACCATGGTCACCACCCATCTTGAAAAGTTCCCCCTCCCGTATACTAATCTACCACAAACAGGAAGTTGATATCACCAACCATTCCTATTTTATTTAGGTGTATCCATATAAATGGCCCACTCTGTATACTGACAGTGCACTCTGTTGCCAGCTCATCACTTCTTCTAATAAGAGCTGTCTAGAGAGTGCATTGTCACTGTGCACTGAGCAGAATATTGCACAGTAAGAAGGTAGCTCATACTGACTATATACATACATACATGTATGTCGGAATTGACAACTGACACATGCTCAGTAGAGCAGGGACTAGCCCAGCCTCTTAAAAGGACACCACTGATGACTCTTCGTTTCAGGGTGGGGACAGAGGCTACGCAGTGACTGCAGCATCTGCTCCCTGATGACGTCCTGCTTCACTCTCCCATCTCGAACTGGGGATTCTCAAATGAAGCATCTTCAAACAAAAATAGGTAAAATAAAGAAATAAAGCAATTAAATTAGAGAGGGAAGGGTAGGGACCTTTTAATTAAACCATATTAGAAAAGCTATTATATTTTTAAAATAAATAGACATTTAGTATGAAAATCAATATTAGTTTTAGATCACCCTTTTGTGCAATATGTCGTAAGGGTGCAATAATGATAAGATTATGATGCAATTATAAGCGGACATGTACCTGTTTTGTATAGATGGACGGTGGCCTTAAAGGGGTTGTCCGGTCCAAATCAATAAATCTGCAGTCACTCTGTGTGACTGCAAACTTATAAATCCCCCCTGTGTGCTGCTGGGATTCGCCGGTTTCTGAGCCAGGAGCGGAGGGTATGCATGCGTTATGCATTTTCCTTGGCCACTTGTATGGCCCACTGGCCGGCCGCGTCACCAATCCTTGTGTGACCTCGACTCAATACAAGCGTATGTATAACTCATACATACCGGCTAAGAAACCGGATGATCCCCTCGGCGCACAGTGCGTGTGCTTAGGGGATTCATAAGTCTGCAGCCACACAGAGAGACTACAGACTTATCAATTTGAACTGGACAACCCCTTGAAGAAGAAATTACACTTTTGGGTCCACAGATGTCCTTGGCTTTCATCTTTTATTCATCCTAAAATATCTAAAATCTTTGTGCTATTAAATTGCTTAAAAATGTATGATTTTAGTTTTTTTTTATAAAATACATTCATCTGTCCCCTATCTAAGAAGATCACAGGCCTGGAGGAGATGGCTGCAACTGGAAGGCACTAGTATGGAGTCTTCATTGTAGAACTTGCTGAGCTTTTCAAAGAAGAATTAGGTTATTTTGCTTGTGCGAGTTATGATTAATTATGCGGCTAATTAATCCCTTTGCTATTAGCCAGGCCTACCTCTCTGTCTGGCTGTGCCGCGTTGGAGGCTGGATCTTTGTTTAGGTCTAAGTGGTCAGCCCCCAGCACAGGGGAGCAGACGGATCTGACGTCTTTAATCCCCAAGATCCACTAACAGGCCAAATATGCAACTGGGAACCCAGGTGGGATTATCATCTTCTGACATGTTCTGGCCATTTTTCAAAGCCATTATACCCACTGAGTCATGTTTAATTTGTATTTCTTCAGTCACTCATGTTCTCGGATCGTATTGAAGCTGGTGTAAGCTATTAGCATTACACCGCCATTGTCTACCGCAGGGAGACTTCGTCTTTCCATTGTTTTTCTTTTTTCAGAATTCATCCCCAAAAGAGTAGTTGTGGCTTTAATATGTTGTGTCCTTCTGTCTAAAGCCTGGCAGAGGTGTCAAGGTTGTTCCTTAAGCCAAAAACAATCTTTTGGTGTTTTTTTTTACTATTCCTTTATAGAGATTGATGTACATTCACAAATACATTTTATCAGAATAGGATTTATTTATTTTTTTGCAAAAAATTATGTTAAAGGGAGTCTGTGACCCCGAAACTGAAATTAAACCATTTATACATTCAGAAAAGGGACTTGACCCCTTTAAAAATAATACCTGTGTTACAGATTTTACTTATTTTGCTTTATATAAAAACTGTTTTATTACATATTAAAATGAGGGGGTTTTGGCGCACCCTTGGCATGACCAAATACTCGGAGCGCTGTTTCGCACACTTAAGCTTTGGCGCACCCTTAGCATGGCCAAATATTCGGCACACTGTTTCGCACACTTAAGCTTTGGCACACCCTTAGCATGGCCAAATATTCGGCGCACTGTTTCGCACACTTAAGCTTTGGCACACCCTTAGCATGACCAAATATTCGGCGCACTGTTTCGCACACTTAAGCTTTGGTGCACCCTTGACATAGCCAAATACTCAGCGCACTGTTTCGCACACTTAAGCTTTGGCACACCCTTAGCATGACCAAATATTCGGCGCACTGTTTTGCACACTTATGCTTTGGTGCAGCCTTGGTATGGCCAAATACTCGGCGCACTGTTTCGCACGCTTAAGCTTTGATGCACCCTTGGCATGGCCAAATACTCGGTGCACTGTTTCACACACTTAAGCTTTGGCTGACCCTTGGTATGGCCAAATACTCGGTGCACTGTTTCGCACATTTAAGCTTTGGTGCACCCTTGGCATGGCCAAATAGTCGGTGCACTGATTCGTACACTTGAAAGGATTGTGTTGTAAGCATAAGATCAGCCCAATTTTCTCCACTGATATAAAATTAAATCTTAATGGGCCCAGGATAGTGGAAGAAAACAAAAAACACTATATTCAACTTCTGTACCATCACTACTTCTCCTCACTCTTCACGGTATCCCCCTCTTGGCATGGCTACATCTGGCGGTAAGGGCGTCACATGACAGCCAATCAGTAGCCTTCACATTCTGTCCAAACAATTTGTTCCTGACATGAACCTCTTGTGGGCGCTCAGTTCGGAGAGCAGAGGAGCAGTGCCGATCCCAGAGGGTTTTTTGTTTTCTTACACTGACCTCGACTCATTAAGTTTGACCTCTATACTAGTCAAGTACCCCTTTAAAGGGAATCTGTCACCTCATTTTGGCGGGCTATGTAAATATTTCGGTCCAGTCCGATGGGCGGTGTTGTTGGTCCTTTCCTTAACCCCTCTTTGGCTGCTGTCCGCAATATTTCCGGGAATTTTCGTAGTTGTCCTTCATATTACGCGCGTGCGCATTGCAATATTGACTCGCACACGCGCAGTATGCTTTGCCCAACTGTGGGCAAAGCCGAAAAGCATTAGTGCGCATGCGCCGGTAAACTATGTCCCGGAACACAGCGAAGTACTTCTGGGACATAGTTTACCGGCGCATGCGCACTAATGCTTTTCGGCTTTGCCCGCAGTTGAGCAAAGCATACTGCGCGTGCGCTAGTCAACATTGCAATGCGCACGCGCGTAATATGAAGGACAACTACGAAAATTCCCGGAAATATTGCGGACAGCGGCGAAAGAGGGGTTAAGGAAAGGACCAACAACACCGCCCATCGGACCGGACCGAAATCATTTACATAGCCCGCCAAAATGAGGAGATAGATTCCCTTTAAATGGGACCGAAATGCAAAGTCCCAGAAACCCCCTATAAATATAAATGATATATTATTCCTGTTAAAGAAATCCGGCAGGCAAAAAAACTGGAACGATTTCACAATGTGCTGAAAATTGAATTCTCCCAGTTAGTTTTGAGAAAGGAACCTCATATTTCATAGTGTTTTAAAAGTAATATTGTGTATTCCGGGGCCGTGAAATAGGGCACTGCATTGACTGCAGAAGAAATAAAAAGCAATCTCTCTGTGGAGAAGTGGTGTTTTCAATTCATGTCCTGTATCACTCTTGTGTGATGACCACTAACAGTATAATTGAACTGAATTGTCCTTTTTACAAGCTCGGAGATGTGTAATGTAGAAAAAACAGTGTAGGAAAGGGATAAGAAGGAATTGATCGGGGTGGATGCTGCCGAGTATATACCGTAGACCATGACACTAAATTTTCATATCATAAATTGTAGAATTCAAGTTTATTAAAGGGGATATCTTATGGTATTGTATGCTTAGTATGTGCACGGCATGGGAACCAGTGAGTTACCGGTCAATAGAACTGGCCTATACATCTTACTGGATCCTAAAAGAAGCATAACTACCACCAGGGTAGCCATAGTGGCTGTTATGGCTACTATGGAACCGAAAGATAATGGCTAGTATCCCTACCACTCTTCCTTACCATGACTTCCTTACCATGACCACTGCTCTTACACACAGAGTCCTAAAGTCCTGACTCTTGGCAGCAGAATTTACTTTGGGTTTTTGTACATTGGGCACATATGGAAGCACAGTACTGTATATACAGCAGGCGAAATAAGTATTGAACACGTCACCAAATTTTTAAGTAAATATATTTCTAAAGGTACAATTAGCATGAAATTCTCACCAGATGTCTGTAACAACCCATCCAATCCACACACACACAGAATTCAATCTGAAATCCTGCAGGAAGCACCTGGTTGTGGCCAGTTTATGGTGAGATGATGTTTTTTCCACTTCCGAATTATGGCCAAAACAGTGCTCACTGGAACCTTTAGTAGTTTAGAAATTCTTCTGTAGCGAATGTCATCAGTAGGTTTTGCAACAATAAGGTTGCAAAGGTCTTTGAGACAGCTCACTGGTTTTAACCATCCTGAGATGTTTCTTGTGTGGCACCTTGGTAATGAGACACTTTTTTATAGACCATCAGTTGAACCAACTGATATTATTTTTCACTAAGTGGCATGATTGCTTTCTAATTACTGATAGATTTAAGCTGGTTTCATGACTTTCCATGGCTTCTTTTGCACCTCTCTTTCTTCATGTGTTCAATACTTTTTCATTGTGTAATTTTTCATATTACACATAACTTAATTTATGGACATCTAAGGTTTGACTTCTTTGCCTGTGTGTCAATTGGATGGGTTGATACTGACATCTGGTGACAATTTAATTTCAATAGTACCTTTAGAAATTTATTTACTTAGAAAATTGGTGATGTGTTCAATACTTATTTCACCCACTGTATTTTTGGGGAACATATGGTGCACAGTATAATTTGAGGCACAAGTATGGTGCAATATATCTCTGGGACTCAGTAGTCTGATGACGATCAATGAACAGGTCATGCTGAGAGCAGTACTTTAACATAAGTTTCGTAATTTTATTTCAACTTCAGCAAATTAATCCTTAACACATATACTGAATATTTTTTTTAATTGAAAGTCTGAGATCGTGCTCTCCACCCAAGTGCAAAAAAATATGACAGTGCCACATAAAAAAGTGCATTAGGATGCAGTCTATCGGTGCCCACTTCCAAAGGAGAAAGGTCCCAATAAAATTTTCCCCATCCCTTCCCCAGAAGGACACAGTTAGTGTCAGGTATTGGTGGCCTACATTCATTGAAGCTGATGGACAGGTTGTTGTGTACCCAATATCCACCTGGGCTTCCACCCCAGAGGAACTAGGAGTTCATTCCCAAGGATGAAGAGCAAGGGGTTTGCAGATGAAGTGGAACCTGATGGCCACACATTCGTTCTCCCCTGGCCCGATCAGGAGGTAACCCTGAAAAGACCTAGTGACTTTGATCCTGGGGATTGGGGTAACAACATATGTTTCCTATGAAGCTGATTAAAGCTCAGAAAGTCTAAAGACCTGTTTACAATATTGCGTATAGATATCATTACAAAAAAAAGTATTCTAAGCACTTCCTTGAAAGAGCTCAATTGGATTCTCAAAATTGCTCATCTTCAAGGAAGTAAAGAATCACCCACTGTGCCTACTATACAAATCACAATTTGTTAGAAGGTCACAATGGTTTTTTCTGTTGCTGAGATTCCCATGGATCAGCTGTGATCTGTGGAGGACACCAGCTGCAAGTGTTCAGTTTTTCTGCAGTGCCACCACAGGTATAAAAAAGCATTACAACCTTCTCATTCAAATCAGTAAGCTGAAAGTGTAATTCATTGAGATGCTGGGTCCTCCAGAGTAAGAGATGCACTTTGTAGGCTCTAAAGATGAGTTGTGCACAGACCAGCCAATATCAAAGGAAATGAGAACAATCAGCGTTGGGCCCTATAGTAGCCTCATTTTTGCATATATGCATTCTAGACCCTTACATGGGATAGATTTTATTCTATGGACTATATTTTCATTTTATGATCACTAGTCAGCACAATACTACACATCTCAGCGATACTAGAATTTGTAATAAAGCAACATTCTGTAATTACGTGCTGCCTGCCTTAAACATTTGCGCGCACAGTAAATGCCACAACAGGCAGTAATTGATAATGATTATTGATTACTAAACAATTTAACAGCTTTTAATAACAACCACAGTCATTTTCTACAATAAAACCAGCGAAGAGGCGTTACTAGAGTGCTATTAGCCCTAGGGCAAAATTTGGACCCCGTCCTATTTTCCCTCTCTTCACGCACAACCATGTTGATCAGATACATAAGCCCCTGTAACATTGCTAATCCTTTTAAGACATGTGTTTGCTCACCCCCATAAAAAATGTAAAAAGATCATTGTTCTACTAAATATTAGTCATAGTTACCAAATAACAAATTTTGTCACCATATGTTAAAGTTCACGATTACAAGAACACAACACAACAATAATACCAAATAAAACAGATAAATACATACATACCATGACCAAATATTACCACTACATAATATCTGAATATAACCACCATACTGTTACTAAATAAAGTCCACTAATAAAGTATACTAATAATACATATAAGAGATACCGCCACACCATGACCAGTCCACAACATAGTGACCATATAATACCGTCTTACTGATCATTATCAAAAAACAAAATACTAACACTAATATTATGACCGGAGACATTATACACAGGAGCTCTATCGATGGCATATAAGTGTATATAGTACAGGTAATACAGTGATCACCACTGATATTATACACCCCCTTATGTACCTGTGATAGAAGCTGTTATGCTGTTTTGGAGACGGTAGTGGCCCCTTTACCTCTTGGGCCCCTGTGCAACTGCACAGGGTGTGCCGACTGTATGTCCTCTCCTGCCATATTAATCAAAATATATATGTATATTCAGTATTGTGAAATGTAAAGAAGACCAAACAAATCAATTTTGGAACGAATCAAGCAAGACATGTCACTGGAAGCAAGGATCACCAAGGTACGACTTGCCTACTTTGGGCAAATCAAACAAAGACAGCAATCACTGGAGAACGACATCATGGTCAAAAGAATAGAAAGAACAAGGCGAAGAGTACGAACAGCAACCCGATGGCTTCATAGTATTAGGATAACAGCAGAGAAGACCCTGGTGGACCTATCTGTTCTTGCACAAGATCAATCTTCCTACAGATCGTTCATCAATCGGTTCGCCATGGCTCGAGATCGAGCTTAAGGCCATTGAAAAAAAAACTGTGAAAAATTTTAAGGCAGGTGTGAAAATAGGAATATTTTCAAAAATAGAAGTGTTAATTGTTTAATTTTAAGAATTTACAAAAGACAAATTGAATAAACAAGAGAATTCTCCAGCCCCTCCACTCCTCACCTCTTCCCTTTTAGGCCTCTTCACATCTTTTTATCACCATCTTGATCACTGAAATGCTGGGCCTCTTCCCGATAGGACAAGTCATCAGGCTCTGATGAGACCCTGGACGGTTCTGTGTATCGTGATGTCGTGACCATATGAAACGTCCCGGGCCTTATCAGAGCTGGAAGTCCTGTCCTAGAGAGAAGAGGCCCCGGATTTCAGCGCCCAGGACTGCAAGGGGGATGGTGAGGAGCGGAGGGGTCAATGAAGTGAATGGTAGGGTGAGCACATCATTTTATTTTAACCTTTTGATGGCCTTTTAAGGTTCTGCAAAATGGCGTCCAGCTGGCTGCCATTCTGCTGAATCAGCACAGAAGAAAATTACAAATAAAACTACATTTTGGAGAAAGCAGATTGTTGTACAATTCAAGTAGAATTCAATTCTACTCAAATAAATTCTCTCACATCTCTAGTTACTTACATTCAAAATTGTAAGAAGTTCCGCAGTGCCGTCAGCACAGAACTGGCAGCAAATACTGGGACACAGTTACATATCTTATTTTAATTGATCGGAAATTTATGAACATGACGATACCAAACATGGTTTTATTTTTTTTTTTTCTTTCATTATTTTTAAAGGGGTTTTTTATTTATTTATTTTTTATTTCTTTAATTTTTTATGCTGTTTGTTAATTCCATTATGGGACTTGAACCTGCGATCGTTTGATTGCTTGTACTATATACTTGTACTATCTATTGCAATATCAGTGTAATACTTATAATGAAAATATTGGTGTCCTATGGAGCTCAGCCTACAGTTTCATAGGAGGTCTGAGATGACAGTAAGGGGGTCTTCAGCTGTCATAGTAACCTATCGGTTGCAAAGGGCGGATGGTACCCAGTTGAGTGCTCCGGTATCAAATGCCGCTGTCACAGAAAAGGCGGCTGTTAGGCCAGTCTCACACATCCAGATATTTCCGGTGCTGGAAAAATCGGTACCGGAGAGATCCGTGTGCGTGTGTCCGTGTAAAAAACGTGGTATATCCGTGTGGCACACGTGTGACGCACGTGTGATGCATCAGGACCACACGGACAGCACGGACAGCTACAGTAAGCGCTGTCCCACTGCCTGTGGTGCTGAAGCTCCCTGACATAATTCTCCCTGCTCTGCCAGCAACAGCGAGCAGGGAGAATCAATGAAAAACCCAACGTGGGGTCCCCTTAGGTTTTCAACCAACCCGGCAAAACTATACAGCTGGGGGCTGCTATTCTCAGGCTGGAAAGGGGCCATGATTATGGGCCCCCCCAGCCTAAAAACAGCACCCCCAGCTGCCTAGAAAAGGCGCATCTATTAGATGCGCCTACTCTGGAGCTTTGTCGGGTTCTTCCCACTTGCCCTGTAGCTGTGGCAAGTGTGGTTAATAAAGGGTTAATGCCACCTTGCTATTGTTTGGTGGCATTAAGCCAGGCTTAGTAATGCATAGGTGTCAATAAGACATCTATTCATCACTAATCCTATAGTAAATAAAGGGTTAAATAAACACACAGTAACAATAAAGTTTTTTAATGAATGAATACACTACACAGATTTTAATTCTTTATTACACTGCCATTCCTTAATTGATGCCATCGATCTCCTGTAAAAAATATAAAGTAAAAAAGCAACAATATCCCATACCTGTCCGGTGATCAGTCAGGTCCCACGGCGTAAATCCATCTCAGGGGTTAATCACTTTACAGCAGGAGCGACTGCTAATGCAGCCTCTCTGGCTGTAAAGCACTGGGGAATGAATGTGAGCAGCGAGCAGAGGCTCAGTGACGTCACCGCTCTTCACTGAGCCTATGCGCGCTGCTTCTATTCATTACCCAGTGCTTTACAGCCAGAGCGGCAGCATTAGCAGTCGCTCCTGCTGTAAAGTGATTAACCCCTGAGATGGATTTACGCCGTAGGACCTGACTGATCACCGGACAGGTATGGGATATTGTTGCTTTTTTATTTTATATTTTTTACAGGAGATCGATGGCATCAATTAAAGGTACTGCCACACTAAGCTATCCCGCTAGCGATCTCGTTAGCGTTGCATACTAATGAGATCGCTAGCGGGATTGTTTCTATATCGCTAAATGCTGCCGCATTTAGCGATATGTTAACGACGCTATCGCCGTTAGCGATCTTCTTAACGACTTTAGCGGTACAAAAGTACCGCTAAATCGCTAAGAAAAGGTGCCACACAGCGATTAGATACTTACCCAGCGGGAGCGCCAGCGATGAAATAGGGTCCGGAACGATTCCAGCGACGAGCGAGATCACAGCAGGAAGCTCGTCGCTGGAAGCTGCCGCACTGAACAATATCGCTAACGGGATCGCTAAATAGTGACGTTTTTTAGCGATCCCGTTAGCGATATTGTTTAGTGTGGCATACCCTTAAGGAATGGCAGTGTAATAAAGAATTAAAATCTGTGTAGTGTATTCATTCATTAAAAGACTTTATTGTTACTGTGTGTGTGTTTATTTAACCCTTTCTTTACTATAGGATTAGTAATGAATAGTTGTCTTATTGACACCTATGCATTACTAAGCCTGGCTTAACACCACCTTACAATAGCAAGGTTGCATTAACCCTTTATTAAGCCCACTTGCCACAGACACACGGTCCGTGAAAACACCCTGACATGTGCAGAGACACATTGATTTTAATGTGTCTACGTGTGTTAGTGTCTCCGGTACATGAGGAAATTGTCACTACACGTACCAGAGCCACTGACGTGTGAAACCGGCCTTAGAGACAGATACTGTCTATTTAATATTCTCAGTATCTTCAATGTGGAAATGAGCAATAAGTCTATTCGACGGAAAGGGTTAATAGTGTCCTCAAAACTGAGAAATACACGCAGATACTTATCTATCATGTAATACCATCATGGAGGCGTCTGATTGGCTTCAAATTTATTCTGTAGCGGGACCACAATCCCAAACATAAAGTCAATGTCATTATGGACTATCTTCAGTTCAAAGAAGGAAATGGAAATAATGGTACAGCCCCAAAAAGCCCCGATCTCAACATCATCAAATCTGTCTAGGATTTGCACAAGCGACATCCACAGAAGATCTGTGGTTGGTTCTCCAAGATGTTTGGAGCAACCTCCCTGCTGAGGTTCTTCACAAACTGTGTTCTGATTTTGAAGGTAAAAGTTTGACCCACCAAATAGTTATTTGATTTAGATTTGTCTTTCGTTCATTCACTTTTGTTAATTGATAAAAATAACCCATTAAAACAGCTATTTTTTAAATCATTCCTACTTTGGAGCATTTTTTCCACACCTGCCTAAAACTTCTAGATCTAGACCTTTAACATGTGCTACATTTTCTATAATGAAATAGAAGTGTTTAATCGAATAATTACCAAATCATTATTAAAGAAGGAAGATGATTCTGTTAAGGAAATAATTAGATGGTTTTTCATTTTAATGCCACAGACGTTACTGGAACTAGAAATAAATGAAGGAAAATATGGATTGCAATTGATTATAATGAAAGGAAATGATTATCTATTTCACATTATAATCCTCTGCTCATTCTAATTAATTGTTTATTAGCTCATATTCTATCAATTTTAATGAGTATTCTACAAAATGTATTAAACTTACTCAAAACCTAAAAAAATAAAAAAATAATTTGTTAATCACATGTGTGATTTTTGTGCATATATGAACACCAACATTTAAAGGTTAGTCATATCTAATAGTGCATACCATCATTCTGTGATCAGAGAGGGTCTGACCTGTGGGACCTCCAAAGATCTTGAAAATAAAGTGGCCATATATCTGATTTAGCTCTGCTTTTCCTTTACTATTTTTCAACACATTTTCTTGCTCCAAGCCGCCAATATTATTAGATTCAAATCCTAGAAACCTTGCTAGTACAGCTTTACTTGAAATCAGTGCAGAGGTGGGTGGATGAATGGATGGGTGGATGGATGGGTGGATGGATGGATGGATGGATGGGTGGATAGATGAATGGATGGATGGGTGGATGGATGGATGGACAGATGGACGGAAGGATGGATGGGAGGATGATGGATGGATGGGAGGATGGATGGATAGATGGATGGAAGGACGGGTGGGTGGATGGATGGATGGATGGATGGATGGACAGATGGATAGAAGGATGGATGGGAGGATGAATGGATGGATGGGTGGATGGATGGATGGATAGAAGGATGATGGGAGGATGAATGGATGGATGGATGGATGGATAGATAGATGGAAGGACGGATGGGTGGGTGGATGGATGGATGGATGGGAGGATGGATGGATGGATGATGGATGGATGGGTGGAAGGATGGATGGATGGGTGGATGGATGGGAGGATGAATGTATAGATGGATGGATAGGAGGATGGATGGATGGGTGAATGGGTGGATTGATGGATGGATGGATGGGAGGATAGATGGGTGGGTGGATGGGAGAATGGATGATAGATACCGTAGATAGATAGATAGATAGATAGATAGATAGATAGATAGATAGATAGATAGATAGATAGATAGATAGATAGAAAAGGAGAGCACAGCAGCACTCTATAAAGGCCAAAGTATATGTAAACACTGAATACATGAGATCTAGAATGCATTGTTGCTAAATAAAATGTACTTACGAAAATGAAGGTTCTTAGTTTCTTAGTGCGTCAATTGGCCAATTCATGTGTGCCCATCAACCACGGCACACATGAATCAGAGTAGTTACCCATTAGAGAAGCGTCACCTTGCCATGGTTGATGGGAACACATGAATTGGCCAATTTACGCGCTAAGAACCTTCATTTTTGTAAGTACATTTTATTTAGCAACAATTCTAGATCTCATATATTCAGTGTTTCCATAGACTTTTGCCTTTATTGCAGCTTGCACCTGTTCACATTGCATGGAGGTGCTGGTCAGGTTTTTTGTCTGTAGATAGATAATGGATGGAAATAGAAATAGACTAACTTAACTAAACTGAGCATATGTATATCATTCTTTATATCAGAGTAATATAACATATATTCCCTCACTCCATTTACCCTTACTAAAATATTTACACCGCATGGATTTTCAGCCCAAGAACAGAGATTTGAACTCTTACATATATCATATATTAGCTTTCGATGTATATTTTATTCATGCGTCTATTTATCATGCAATATAATTGTTGGGGATTTTTTCACAAAAGGTGGGAAATAGCGCAAGATTTCAAAGCTGGAATATTGCTAAACCTTGTCAGAAGCGACTTAAATTCTCGAAACTGCAACATATACGTAATCCTTTCCATTATATATCCAAGCCTTAAGGGAGGGCCACATAGCAAAATAAAAATAAGACCTTCTGTAGGGAAAAATCCTTGATACCTGTGCCATCATAGACCCCAATCTAGCTGCAATATTGCCTCTCTCTAAAGGCACTGCAATGGGCACTGGCTTAGCTCAGTACGGTTCCTCCAAAGATCAAATCAGGTTTTTTAACATGTTTTAATGCAAAAAAAAGCCGTGTGAGGGTTATTAATTTTGCTACATGCAATTCAGAAAATTAGCGTTTGAGAACTGGATTTTAAATCGTACTTTAAGGGATTTGTTGAAAATTGCCTTAGAATGTGTATATCAGTTTATAAATTCAAGTTTCTCATCTGCAACTAATAATAGTGATCCATACTAATAATAATAATAATAATAATAATCTTTATTTATATAGCGCCAACATATTCCGCAGCGCTTTACAGTTTAACAGTTTCAAAACACAAGTCATAAGTAACAACGTTAACAATACAATAATTAAAGCAAAATAAGCCGACCCTGCTCGTGAGAGCTTACAATCTACAATGAGGTGGGGGAGATACAAAGTACAGGGGTGTATATACAATGGTGCATTTACAATGATGGTCCAGCCATCTTGAGGGAGTGAGGCATGGATGGAGATAGTGAATGGGCTACACCTACACACTTAAACATAGAACGACTTTGGTTAGTGAATGTGATAGGCCACTCTGAACAAATGTGTTTTGAGGGAGCTCCTGAAACCATGCAAATTGTGGATAGTCCTAATTTCTTGGGGTAGAGCATTCCAGAGGATTGGCGCAGCGCGGGAGAAGTCTTGGAGTCGGGAGTGGGAGGTACGGATTAGTGCAGAGGTTAGTCGAAAGTCATTTGCAGAGCGCAGCAGTCGGTTAGGCCGATAGATAGAAATGAGGGAGGAGATGTAGGGGGGTGCTGCACTGTGGAGAGCTTTGTGGGTGAGAACCAGTACTTTGAATTGGATCCTATAATGAATGGGCAGCCAGTGTAAGGACTGGCGAAGAGCGGACGCGTCCGAGTACCGATTAGCCAGATGGATGACCCTGGCTGCTGCATTAAGGATGGACTGGAGAGGGGATAGTCGAGTAATGGGGAGGCCAAGTAATAGAGCGTTGCAGTAGTCCAGGCGGGAGTGGATCAATGCTACAGTGAGGGTTTTTGTTGTTTCCATGGTGAGAAAAGGGCGGATTCTAGAGATGTTCTTTAGGTGTAGACGGCAAGAGCGGGCAAGAGATTGTATATGGGAGGTGAAGGAGAGATTGGTGTCAAACATAACACCCAGACAGCGAGCCTGCTGCCGGGGTGTTATTATGGTGCCGCCCACAGAGAGAGAAATGTCAGATTTAGGGAGGTTAGTAGACGGCGGGAGCAGAAGGAGTTCAGTCTTGGAGAGGTTAAGTTTCAGATAGAGAGCGGACATGATGTTGGAGACTGCGGACAGACAGTCGGTGGTGTTCTGTAGAACAGCGGGGGTAAGGTCGGGGGATGACGTGTATAGTTGTGTGTCATCGGCATAAAGATGGTACTGAAAGCCAAATCTGCTGATGGTCTGTCCAATTGGGGCCGTGTAGAGAGAGAAGAGAAGGGGGCCAAGGACTGAGCCCTGGGGTACACCGACAGTGAGAGGAAGAGGAGATGAAGTGGAGCCAGAGAACGAAACACTGAAGGAGCGGTCAGAAAGATAGGAGGAGAACCAGGAGAGAACAGTGTCCTTAATACCTAGTGACTGGAGCCTAGACAGTAGGAGACAGTGGTCAACAGTGTCGAAAGCTGCAGAAAGGTCGAGTAGAATGAGCAGAGAGTGGTCGCCATTACGTTTTGCTGTAAGAAGGTCATTGGTCACTTTGATGAGTGCAGTTTCAGTCGAATGTAGAGGGCGGAAGCCGGACTGTGAAGGGTCTAGGAGGGAGTAAGTGGAGAGGTAACGGGTGAGGCGGGAGTAGACTAGGCGCTCCAAAAGTTTAGAGATGAAGGGGAGATTGGAGACCGGTCTGTAGTTGTTTGTGCAGGAAGGGTCAA
>JARQOD010000007.1:116532513-116585829 GCA_033576555.1 Oophaga sylvatica | reverse complement strand
GCTCTGAGTACCCCATTGCTCTGGTAACCCACAATTGTGGTGCGTGGTCACAACATAAACAATTTGGCGTCACGAACAGGATGCGAAACTCGCAAAATTGCGAGCCCTGTGTGCCTGTGGAGGTGTTTTTGTGGAAAAGGACTGTTTGCTATTTTTGGCGCTAAAATACGCCATTTTGCCGCCAAATTCGCGCCCTCAGGCGCTGGAGAAGAAGGTGGGCGTGGATTCGTGGGCGTGTGCCCCCCTGTGGCGCGAAGAGAATGCCTGCCCTCTCAAAGTGCTACTACAATATGCGATCCTGCCCTACAGCAAAGGAGGTCCGCCTCCTCTTCACCTTCCCTGCGAAGAGGAGGAGACGCAAACCCCGCCTCCACGGAAGAGACCGGACGGCTCTGGTAGTAGAAGAGGGAGACTGTTCTGGAACATCATGGAGGCAGGACGTGTGCAGCCGAGCAGGGAAGCGGTGGAAGGCAGGCCCCGTTCCCCAGCCAAGCTGCCACTAGAACCAGAACCATCTGTGGTCCTGCACCTGCAGCAAGCCTTGCTGGAGATTGGAGAGGAAAATGCAAGGTTAAAGAAGATGATCTTGCAACAACCTGGCATGGAGGAGATCGAGAGACGCCGGCGTAACCAGATATAGCGGCGGCTGTGGGACGCGGTGTTCTCTCCCCTCGACGACCCTCCACGATTTGAATTACCAAAACGTCTGCTGCCCAAGGCTAAGGAGCAACCGGAGGCTACCCCAAAAGGACCGACCCTGATCCTACCGATGGAGCGGTGGAAGCGAAGGAGGTTGAGGAGGTACCGCCAGTTCCGGAACGCCCGCCCGGCCAGGAGGCCGCAGCAGATGATCGATCCCCGGTAGGGACACCGGAGGGGTCCTGTCCATCATTACCAGACGTCGACTGGGATGAGATGGCGCGCCTGGATGACGTCGCCTACGCCGCCCAGTGGGAACGTGAGTGGCAGCGTCGCGAAGAGGAACAGCGACGCCGGCAGGAGGAAGAGCGGGAAGTGCAGCGGAATCGGCAGCGGCAGTACGAGCAGCTGATTGCGGATAAGGAAAGTGTCCGCCGGGAAAAAGGTACTCTAAGGGAACCGCGGCGGCAGGGGTGTGTGACAGAGTTCCAGCTCCGGAAGGGCTGGGGCTTCATTAGAGAACCGGGCCTCTACCCAGGGGTCTTTGTCAGTCGCAGGGACGTAGAATCCCACCTGCCCATCGGCCATCCCGGGAGGGACCTAATCAATGGGGACATAGTAACCTATACACGGCACTGGGGTATGAAAGGATGGTATGCCTTAAATGTCGCAGTCGTCAGAGACCCCGTCCCCGACGCAGGTAACGTCACCATTGCCAGCGCGTCACAGTCCCGAGCTCCGCGCTGCATCAGGCCGTGCCCCGGCATCGCCCCAGGAGAGAATATCACAGTTGGAAGCGCCCCCTGCATACTCTACTCTGCCAGTATCTCGCGCCAAATCGCAAACTGCGACCCCGTTTAAGTCGCAAGTTATACCGCCGGACGTGACGGCACCAGCAGAGATGCCATCAGAATCTTGCAAGGATGACATACCCGTTGCACCCTAGTGGTTCGCACGAGGACTGTAGCGACCCAAACCCTGATAGCAGGTCACGACTTGTTGGTCATGGGATCTAAGGATCATCGTATTGTTCCAGCCCCCGGGATGGAAAGTATAATGGAAGCCTGCAAGAAAATGTGAAGAACGGTAGGACCCAGACAGGGTTTACCGCAACAAAGAAAATGTAGAAAGTTTTGATAAAAGAAATAATTGCTGTTTAGCATTTTATTGCTATATATAGGGTTTACGTAGTTTTATATATAACGAGTAGAATACCCGGCTGGGTACAAAGATGAAATTTTTGAAAAGTTAAAGAATTTTGAGAAATAAAGAGTAAGAGTTTTACATATAGAATACTCTGGTTGAGTAAATATCGTTGGATATATCATGTAAATATTGAAGTGAAAAGTATATATATGTGTCCTTTTATTATGTCATGGACTTTGAGGCTGAGGACTGTGCCAGCCCAGAACTTATCTTTGTACATAGTTGCGCTTCGGTGCACAATATTGGTTTTACATGAAACCACAACTACCTCTGAATATAAAACCCGTGTGGTGTGGCACTGAGCGAGGTCTGCAGCCAGATGTCCTGCAGCCCACCCAGGACCCAAGTTGAAGGTTTGGTGCGGGTCCTTCACAAGAATACTGTGTATATATTGAATGCCTTGATGCTTTAATACTTTTTGTATTTTCCTACTGTACATAATGCAACGTTTAAGAAATCCTTACCTCCCGGATGGGAAGAGTTTAATGTTTACTGTTAATGAAAAACAAAATGTCTTCTTATATTTCACAGCCCGGGAGTGCTGTATTTTACCATGGGGGAATGTGTAGCCCTGGTATGTAAGGCACACAATACCAGGAGGATGAGTGGAGAGGTAACGGTTAAGGGTTCTACATGAGGCATACCCACTTCAGACACACCCAGCAGGGGTGTAGAGGGGAGTGGCCTTTTTAGCACAAGAGAGTCTGAAGTTTTCCTGAGAGAGTGGAGGAAGTCAGGACTAGTGCCTGTGGGGAACCAAGATTCCTGTCGATACAAAGAGACAGTACAGTAGTGGAGGCTAGTACGGATAACCAAATATTATCCCAGCCTAGTCAGTGCTGATATTGAGAGAGTGAGCAGGTCGAAGGGCGCAGAGGAAAAGGATTCTAAGAGTTGCCTTAAGGATTGGATTATCCTGCACATTGCTCACTGGTCACTGGCGACCGAAGTGTCACTATAGCTTTAGGCATAGTGATAGAAAAACCAGAGTCTTACTGGACCTTAGGTCGCAGCAAGCAGTCCTTGGAGTGTCAGTACGTAACAGGGGTCCGGTGGAATAGGGACTTTGAGCCTGATCAGCAAAAACAAGAACCTAGTTCCATCACCAGAAGGCTCCGACCATAAAACTGACTGGGCAGTACAGCTTTGGAGAAGCTGGAGAAATCAGAGTGAACTTAGCTCTATGCAGGTTGGACTCATCATATTGGAAAGTAAAGGAGGCCCCTAAACTGCTCTGCCGTTACCTCAAAACTCATCCTCCATCTACCTCATCAGCTTCCCGGGACCTGCCTGAACAACTTGAAGTAAAAGGTATGGAAAGAAGCTTTGATGTGTGAGACTGTTTCATTTAATTATATCCCTGCACAACATCGTCATCATCATAGCCCTGAGGGAAGAGTCCCACCTGTAGGGGACCGACATCTAGCTGCCACACCATCCCCTCAGAGATCTACAGCAGCGCTGGTCTTAGTGATCAGAGAACTACAGGTGGCGTCACGAACTGTATATATACCTATCCCCTGTAAATATACCCCCCAACATACGCCTGACCGCCAGGGCCACAGACCGAGCCAGCGCTACCTGTGACAACCCCATAGACTTCCATGGGCTCGGCTCTGAGTACCCCATTGCTCTGGTAACCCACAATTGTGGTGCGTGGTCACAACATAAAACTTGGCGTCACAACACAGTGTCTTCAATAAGATGGCGCCGTAGAGCAGTATGGGCACGCGCTGACTATGGCGCCACACTGTGCAGGCACCGCCCATCCCAGCTTCGGACACCATTATATAAAAGATAAAGGGTGTTGCTATGGTCTTTAAACAACAGGGGCATAAGCCCTAAGAAGTTTCACACCACACCCTAAAACAAGTCCTATATCAAAGCCAACACAGCTGAAGAATAATTTTCCATGTGTGACAATGTACTTTTAAGTAATACAGATATTAAATAGTATACAAAAGCCAATATTGCAAATATACAAGGTACTAATAATACCATCACACCATGACCACTACTATGATAGTGGCTAAATATTACTACCATTCTGTTACTGAGTATAAACCACTAAAAGAAGACCAATACAACAACCATACAATGACTATATAATGACAGATTCCAGTATTACAACAAAGCTCTGCAGACTATAGAACTGAATACAGTACAAAAAAATTCAGTGACTCACTGGAAACATTTTCTTTTATTGTAGTTGTTCACTTTTCACTTTTTCTCCGCCTGGCCCTGACCACCATTGAAACTGTCATTACATACATCCTGTGCCGGCTTGCCGATGTCAATGAAGGCTTGCCAATGTCAATGATGTGCTCCTGGCCTTTTGTAAACCACAGGACTAATGCAGCCTGGAACTTATGTGGTGAAGACGTGAGCTTTGGGCTCCACCATAGTTTTCCAATGGATCCTGTCCCTGAGGATGGAATCCCTTTTGGGCTTGGAGTGAGCGCTTTTCCTTCAAGGAAAATTTATGGCCCACATTTCCCGACATACCTAGCACTAGTTTAAATAGAGGAGATAGTTGGGTAGACTTTTGTCAAATGTATGAAAAGTGCACCTCAATTGATAAATTTTTAACATTTCGAACCAAAATCTACGTCCCTTTGAGCAGGCATAGCTTTATGATAAAATGTGCTCGGTTTTAAGGCTTTCATGGAAGAAATGAGCAATCTCTATAATTTTAAGTTCTTCAGAGCAAGATACTCTCTTTGCAGCTGCTCCAGAATACGAGACCCCCGTCTAATACCTCTCTTATACTGAGTATTTAAAATTTGGTTTTCTAAACCAGATATCCCTTTAAGGTTTATATTCCATTTCCATTGCCTTCTTTTTTTTCATTTCAAGAATAAACAGCTGTATTAAGAAACAGAGCAGATCCCCTTCAGAAGTAAGACTTGATAAAATAGGATTTTGGGTTCTCATTTCCTTGCGATTATTGGCAACTGCACCTATTACTACAGCTGTAGGAATAATGCTCGTGTTAGCGGAACGGCGTCGTGTCACAATATTTATATGCTGGATAAAACACAGGGGACAGGCAATCATTACTATTATTCACTGAGGGAAAACTACAGAATAAAGAGGAAGTGGGACGTAAAGTGCAAATGGACCATTCAGATAGATAAAATTATTGGAGGTTATTGAAGATACGAAAGATTTGCTAACTAGCTGCATTCGGTCAATACGGCGGTAAGGTAATTAGTCTGTATTATGTCAACAGGTCATTGACTGTGTACTGGACTATGCCAATCTACAGACCTGCACATATCCCATATGCCATATCCATCTGTCCTAAGTTCTACTCTTTGACAGGTAGACTGAGATCATTGACCTATAAGGAGTAACAAGAGACTATGCTTGTAACATACTTGTCTAAGCTTCTTTAAGAGGGCTAACATCAGTGGCATAACTAATATCTGATGGGTCCTGGAACAAAATTTGGACCTGGGCCCCCACCTGCATTTTGGTCAGATGGATGTCCCTTGTAGCATGTTAGATCCTGTAAGGACATGCGTGTTTGTTCCCCATGTAATAGTGTAAGGAGGAAGATCGGGCTGCCGGCAAGTGTACTGCATCGGGTCCGGAACTGTCGAGGCTGCGTCCCTTGTTGTCCAGGAGAAAGAATAGGGGACAGGACATACCTTTTCACCCAGAAGGAGGGGGCGTGGCAAACAGAAAAGCACGCGTAGCGACGGGCAGATTCCCGCCGGCAGAAACAGGGCAGGTGTGTGTGCAGCATGCTCCGCTGAATGTGCAGCAGCCCCGCAACATACCGCAGATGGCTGTACATGAGAGCATCACTGAGCCCAGCAGCAGAGGAAGAGCCGTGGGCTCCGTCAAGTTTAGTGCCGCGCGCCGGCAGAGGAATGGGAGCCGTGTTCAGGACTGTTTGTTGTGGCCCTCTTTGCCGGACAACCCACCACAGGCCCGCCTTGTTGATAAACTGTGCGCAGATCCTTTGATTTTGGCTGCACAAGTTTTTGGACTTATTGGCTCAACGGGTAAAAATCGGAGACCGCCCGTTGCCGCCAGAAGATATACCGTGAGTGGTGGAATCTCCCCTAAGGACACTGCACCGGCCGTTGCTGGACCACTGCTCTCATCGGATCTTCCTTGACCGGGAAAGCCCTGGACACGATAAGTTAATTGCATGGACTGTTGTCGCTTTGTGGTTAACTATTTTGCAATCAATTTCCCTTTTAACCATTTATCTCCCTGCAAGGAGTATCTTTACTGTTAAATTAAATTGTTAACCCTTGCTCTGCCTCTCTTGCGTCACTGCATCCCGCAACCTGCTTACAATAGTGTCGCCCATCCTGCTTTAACAATGTCTCCTATTCTGGGACACTTCCTCATGTAATGTTCCCCGTCATGTAATAATGTTCCCCATCCTAGGTCACTTCCTATAACAATGTCCTCAATCCTGAGCAACTTCCAATAATAATTTCCCATCCTGGCCCCTCACAGTAATAATGTCCCCCATCCTGGGCCCTTTCAGTAATAATGACCCCTATCCAGAGACCCATGCTATAACAATGTCCCCTTCCTGGGCCCATTCCTGGTCCAATGTCCCCCATTCTGGTACAATTCCCCTATCCTGTGTCTTCTCCTTGTATAATACCCCCCGTTTTGGTACAATGCACCCAATCCGGGGCCAATTCCAGGTATAATGCCCTCCATCTTGGGCCCATTCTTAGTATAATGTCCTCCACCTTTGGTATCTTCTGTTTCTCTCTAGCACAATTTAAAAAGAAACAAAATATTATTCTTACTTTCCCTCGCTCTCACGATGTGAGGCCTCCTATTTAGCCTATGCAGAAAAGTGGTAACTGACTTCAGCATACCAGAATTGGCACTGCATAATGTCACTGTTATGAGCCACCTGTGATGGGCAAGCTGACGTCTGAAGAAGACCTCTTATTGGCTGGCAGTGTATACTGCAGCGCAAAGAGCGGACGAATCTCTGCTCCGCAAAACATTTCATCTGAATGTGCATCCGAGGACGCACATCCAGTTGAAATTGGCACTCACATCATCACAGACATGGTCGCGCACACTCTTATCCGCCTCTTATGAAGAAATGTATGTGTTTATCTTTATGAATAAGTTTATTGTTGATGTCGATGTTGCATTTTTGCAATATGTGTTGCGCTCCCATTGTTGTGGACTTGTGCCAAGCATTGCAGTCATATCCTGTCTCAAGATACCAGGCAAAATTGTTTAAAATGCAGTTTCCTGGTTTCCAGGACTGTCCAGAAATGTCCCTTAAAAGCTCACTTTTATATATGCTTTTGCTAATCCCATAGTTTTGAGGTTTGGCTCACGGGACTATAAAACATAATCGGGACAGTTAGTGAGTGTGTGCTCACTGTCTGCACAATGAAATGGCATTAGGTGCTGGAGGAGCCTGCTCACAAGATTTGGATTGGTCATCGTGGGCCAGTTGAATGGCCACCAAGGTCTCCCGCTCTGACTCCATTAGACTTTTATCTTTGGGGTCATCTGAAGGCAATTGTCTATGCTGTGAAGATACGAGATGTGCAGCATCTGAAAGAACGGATACTGGAAGTCTGTGCTAGCATTTCTTCTGCGGTGTTGCTATCAGTGTGTCAAGAGTGGGAGAAGGGGTTGCATTGACAATCCAACACAATGGGCAGCACTTTGAACACATTTTATAAGTGGTCATAAACTTTTAAATAACTCATGAAAGAATAAAGTTACGTTAAAACCAAACACACCATTGTTTTTTTGTGAAATTCTCAATAAGTTTGATGTGTTACATGACCTTCTTCCCATTGAAAAAAATAAAGTTGGAACCAAAATGGCCGACTTCAAAATGGCCGCCATGGTCACCACCCATCTTGAAAAGTTCCCCCTCCCGTATACTAATGTACCACAAACAGGAAGTTGATATCACCAACCATTCCCATTTTATTTAGGTGTATCCATATAAATGGCCCACCCTGTATACTGACAGTGCACTCTGTTGCCAGCTCATCACTTCTTCTAATAAGAGCTGTCTAGAGAGTGCACTGTCACTGTGAACTGAGAAGAATATTGCACAGTAAGAAGGTAGCTCATACTGACTATATACATACATGCATGTCGGAATTGACAACTGACACATGCTCAGTAGAGCAGGGACTAGCCCAGCCTCTTAAAAGGACATCACTGATGACTCTTCGTTTCAGGGTGGGGACAGAGGCTACGCAGTGAGTGCAGCATCTGCTCCCTGATGACGTCCTGCTTCACTCTCCCATCTGTAACGGGTCTGGGAGGCGGAACCTCTGAGCTTTATTATACAAGGAGGCTTTCCTTATAAAGGAGCGGGTGGCGCCCGGGGAGACGGACAGGAAGTCACAGCAAGTGACAGGGACAGTCTCTGGATAGACGGGCAGGTAGTCACGGCAAGTGACCGGGTCAGTCTCTGGAAGGACAGGCAGGTAGTCACGGCAAGTGACCGGGGCAGTCTCTGGAAAGACAGACAGGTAGTCACGGCAAGTGACCGGGGCAGTCTCTGGAGGGACAGGCAGGTAGTCACGGCAAGTGACTTGGGCAGTCTCTGGAAGGACAGGCAGGTAGTCACGGCAAGTGACCGGGGCAGTCTCTGGAAAGACAGACAGGTAGTCACGGCAAGTGACCGGGGCAGTCTCTGGAAGGACAGGTATATACGACCTGAGATGGTGGAGCCTCCCGGTAGGCTAGCAGGCAGATGACAGATGAACGCCCCCAAGTGAGCAGGCGAGAGTCTCTGGAATAGACGATGGTCACCGCATGTGACGTCCGAACCTCCGGGTAGGTCTGCAGGCAGATGGCAGATGAACGCCCCCAAGTGAGCAGGCGAGAGTCTCTGGAATAGACGATGGTCACCGCATGTGACGTCCGAACCTCCGGGTAGGTCTGCAGGCAGATGGCAGATGACGCCCCCCAAGTGAGCAGGCGAGATTCTCTGGAATAGCCGATGGTCACCACCGGTGACGGCCGAACCTCCAGGTAGGCTTGCGGACAGGTAGCAGACAGCAAACTGGCAGGAGACAGGCAGGTAACTGGTAACGGAACCTGAGGGCTGAAGCAGAGTAAACAGTGCAACAACATTGCTCGGGCACCTCCATTAAGGAGGGAGTACTTTATATAGGGTGGAGTCCTCCGCCATTGGCCGGGGACCTTTTTTGAAAGATGCGCGCGCCCCTTTAAGAGCGGGGGAGCGCGCGGGCGCGCGCCCTAAGTCCAGCAGCAGGGAAGGAGCGCGCGACCCCAGCAGGGCGGAAGGAGGACGCCGAGCGTGGGTAAGGGGGCGACGTCCCTGCCTGGCAGAGGACGCTGGCGCAGGGGAACAGCGTCCCTGCCTGGCAGAGGGCAGGGACGCCGGCGCTACAGTACCCCCCTTTTAGGCCCCCCTTTTTTAGGCCAGAAAGAAATTTAGCTACGATGAGAGGGGCATGGATGTTCTCCCGAGGCTCCCACGTTCTCTCCTCAGGACCAAACCCCTTCCAATCCACCAGAAAATAGGTCTTTCTTCCTACCCTTTTGGTGGCCAAAATGTTCTCTACCTCAAATTCGTTCTCAGCAGACAGTGGAGCAGGAGGTGTACCTGTAGACTTGACAAAAGAGTTAAGTACCACCGGTTTGAGGAGAGATACATGGAAGGAGTTAGGAATCCGCAAATTAGCCGGGAGTTTCAATTTATAGGACACTGGGTTGATCTGACTGATGATCTCCAGAGGACCGATGAACCGAGGACCTAACTTGTAGGAAGGAATCTTGAGCCGAACATACTTGGACGAGAGCCAGACCTTATCCCCAGGACGGAATTGAGGGGGATCCAGACGTTTCTTGTCAGCATGTCTCTTCATGCGCTCGGATGACAGAATGAGTGCGGACCGGGTACTCTCCCATATGGAGGAGAATTCGTTAACCAGGGATTCCGCAGCTGGATTGTCCACAGAGATGGAGATAGGTACAGGGATCCGAGGATGTTGACCGAAGACTACAAGAAACGGAGATTTGGAGGAAGATTCGCTCTCGTGATTGTTGTACGAAAATTCGGCCCAAGGCAGGAGATCCACCCAGTCAGAATGGTGGGCATTAACGAAGTGCCGGAGATAACTGGTCAGAATCTGATTGATTCGCTCGACTTGACCATTGGACTGTGGATGGTAAGCGGAGGAGAAATCCAGGGTGACGTCTAGCAACTTACAAGTGGCTCTCCAGAAACGTGAGGTGAACTGCACCCCACGATCCGACACAATGTGACGAGGCAGACCATGAAGACGGAAGATGTGGCGGATAAAGTCTTTAGCCAACTCGGGTGCAGACGGAAGCCCTGGCAGGGGAATGAAGTGAGCCATCTTGGAAAATCGGTCAACGACCACCCAAATGACCGTACAACCAGCAGAGACGGGAAGATCCGTTATGAAGTCCATGGCTATATGCTGCCAGGGGGCAGCGGGTACAGGAAGCGGGAGAAGACGGCCGGCAGGCAGGTGTCTCGGAACTTTGTTGCGGGCACAGGAGGCACAGGCAGAAACAAAGTCTATTACATCCTTGTGCAGGATAGGCCACCAGTAATGCCGGGTAATGAGCTGGAGGGTCTTTCTCTGACCAGCGTGGCCAGCTAGTTTAGACGAATGACCCCAGTGGAGGATCCTCTCCCGATCAGGTACCGATACGAACGTCTTACCAGGAGGGAGACGATTTAGACTCACGGGAGCCACCTGCATCACTCTGGCGGGATCGATGATATGTTTAGGTTCCTCCTCGAGATCCGACACCAGGAAAGACCGGGACAAGGCATCCGCCTTGATGTTCTTGTCGGCTGGGCGAAAGTGTAAAAGAAAGTCGAAGCGGGCAAAAAACAAGGACCACTGGGCTTGGCGAGGGTTAAGTCTCTGGGCATGCTGGAGGTAAGCCAGATTCTTGTGGTCAGTGTAAATGATTACCGGATGAAGAGCCCCCTCGAGTAGGTAACGCCACTCCTCCAATGCCAGCTTGATGGCCAATAACTCTCGGTCTCCTATGAAATAATTGCGCTCAGAAGAGGAGAAGAGTTTTGAGAAGAAGCCGCAAGATACCATCCTCCCGGAAGAAGATTTTTGAGTAAGTACCGCTCCGGCTCCAGAAGAGGAAGCGTCCACCTCCAGGAAGAACTGCTTGTTGCCGTCCGGGCAATGCAGCACTGGAGCGGAAGAGAAGGCCTGTTTTAATGAAAGAAAGGCCTCCTCTGCTTCGGGCGTCCACTGTTTGGGGTTAGCATTCTTGCGGGTGAGCGCGGAGATTGGAGCAGTCCAGGAAGAGAAGTGCGGTATGAAGAGGCGGTAATAATTGGCGAATCCCAGGAACATCTGAATGGCCTTCAATCCCTCCAGTCGGGGCCATTTCTCGATGGCAGATAGCTTCTCCGGATCCATTCTTAGGCCTGTCTGAGAAATGATGTAACCCAAAAACGGAAGCGAGGTCTGCTCAAAGAGACACTTCTCATATTTGGCAAAAAGGTGATTCTGCCTAAGCCTGAGCAGAACCTGACGAACATCCCTCCGGTGAGACTGGAGATCCGGAGAGAAGACCAAGATGTCGTCTAGGTACACCACAACGCAGGAGTAGAGCAGGTCCCGGAAGATGTCATTGACCAACTCCTGAAAGACTGCAGGAGCATTACAGAGACCAAAGGGCATCACCAAATACTCATAGTGGCCGTCCCGGGTGTTGAATGCCGTCTTCCATTCATCTCCCCGACGGATACGGACCAGGTTATATGCTCCACGAAGATCCAGTTTGGTGAAGATTCTAGCCCCCCTCAGACGATCAAACAATTCGGGAATGAGCGGAAGAGGGTACTTATTCTTCACCGTGATCAGGTTTAGGCCTCTGTAGTCAATACAGGGACGGAGAGAGCCGTCTTTCTTTTTTACGAAGAAGAAACCAGCTCCCGCTGGGGAGGTAGATTTCCGGATGAATCCCTTGGCCAAATTCTCCTCGATATATTCGGACATCGACCTGGTCTCAGCAGCCGACAATGGGTAAATACGCCCACGGGGAGGCGTAGTACCGGGTAGCAGGTCGATCGGGCAATCATAAGGTCTGTGAGGGGGTAATGTCTCTGCCTCCTTTTTATTAAAGACATCAGCGAACGACCAATATGGAATCGGGAGCCCTGGTAGATTAGTTGGTGTAGGAGAAAGACGGACGGGATGAACAGGAACCAAACACGTTTTATAACAGTCCTGTCCCCAGCGAAGGATCTCTCCAGTCTGCCAGTCGAGCATGGGTGCATGCTTTTGGAGCCAAGGTAGACCTAATAAGAAAGCATGAGAGAGTCCAGGCAGGACATGAAACGAGATGCTCTCAGAATGCAACATTCCCACCTGCAGGGTTATGGCTTCAGTGATAAGTTGGATGGGACGTGGTAGGAGACCCCCGTCCACAGCAGCAACAGATACTGGTTCAACCAGATGTTTGGTAGGAATGCAATATTTCTCTACTAGAGCCTGTGAAACAAGATTCCCGGCTGCTCCAGAATCAAGTTGGGCTTGTTCGAAATAACGGTTCTCACCGAGGAGAATTGAGACTGACAGCAGCAGAGATGAAGAGGATTTATTCTTGTCTAGGTTGACCTCTCCGAGCGAACCTAGACACAGGCGTTTCCCGACCTCTCCGGACAGGTACGGATCCGGTGCTCCTTACTGCCACAGTAGAAGCAACTCCCCTCGGCACGGCGTAAGTCCTGACGGGCTTTGACCATCTTGGTCTGGTCGACCTGCATAGGCTCAGAAGTGTGTACCTGGGGAGAAGCGGAAGGAGTTACAGGTCTCTGAAAAGAAGGAGCTAGACGAGGAAACCTTCTCTCACGGGTGACCTCTTTGGCGCGTTCCTGGAACCGTAGATCAATTCGATTAGCCAGAGTTATTAGGTCATCGAGAGAGGTTGGAATGTCTCGACCGGCAAGTTCATCTTTAATACGGCCGGACAGACCCTCCCAGAAGACAGATATCAGAGCATCATTATCCCAGGCCAGCTCCGAGGCAAGGGTACGGAACCGTATGGCATATTGCCCCACGGTGAGACTTCCCTGACGGAGACGCAACAGAGATGATGCAGAGGAGGTCTTCCGTCCGGGTTCGTCGAATACCTTCCGGAAGGCCGAGAGAAAAGCAGGCAGGTCAGACACCAGAGGATCTTCTCTCTCCCAGAGAGGATTGAGCCAGGCCAGAGCCTCTCCGGTGAGATGGGACATAATGAAGGCAATTTTGGCCCGGTCGGAGTTAAACTGGTGAGCCAGGAGTTCGAAATGCAGGGTACACTGGTTAATGAAACCCCGAGCCAGAGTAGGATCACCTCCAAACCGTGGAGGAGCAGAAAGTCGAGGTCCAGGAACGGAAACCACGGAATTGGTAAGCAACGGAACTGCCGGATTGCGAGTCATGGCGCCAGTGGTGGTTGCTGGTGAAGTAGTCAGGGTGTCCAGGCGGGAATTAACATTCCGCAGATGACCCAGGATGGACTCCTGTTGAGACCTCTGACGAGACAGTTCATGACACAGGTCAGAGAGTGAAGGGGTTTGGGTGCCACCGGGTTCCATGGCCCGAGCAAACTGTAACGGGTCTGGGAGGCGGAACCTCTGAGCTTTATTATACAAGGAGGCTTTCCTTGTAAAGGAGCGGGTGGCGCCCGGGGAGACGGACAGGAAGTCACGGCAAGTGACAGGGACAGTCTCTGGATAGACGGGCAGGTAGTCACGGCAAGTGACCGGGGCAGTCTCTGGAAGGACAGGCAGGTAGTCACGGCAAGTGACCGGGGCAGTCTCTGGAAAGACAGACAGGTAGTCACGGCAAGTGACCGGGGCAGTCTCTGGAAGGACAGGCAGGTAGTCACGGCAAGTGACCGGGGCAGTCTCTCGAAAGACAGACAGGTAGTCACGGCAAGTGACCGGGGCAGTCTCTGGAAGGACAGGTATATACGACCTGAGATGGTGGAGCCTCCCGGTAGGCTAGCAGGCAGATGACAGATGAACGCCCCCAAGTGAGCAGGCGAGAGTCTCTGGAATAGACGAAGGTCACCGCATGTGACGTCCGAACCTCCGGGTAGGTCTGCAGGCAGATGGCAGATGAACGCCCCCAAGTGAGCAGGCGAGAGTCTCTGGAATAGACGATGGTCACCGCATGTGACGTCCGAACCTCCGGGTAGGTCTGCAGGCAGATGGCAGATGAACGCCCCCAAGTGAGCAGGCGAGATTCTCTGGAATAGCCGATGGTCACCACCGGTGACGGCCGAACCTCCAGGTAGGCTTGCGGACAGGTAGCAGACAGCAAACTGGCAGGAGACAGGCAGGTAACTGGTAACGGAACCTGAGGGCTGAAGCAGAGTAAACAGTGCAACAACATTGCTCGGGCACCTCCATTAAGGAGGGAGTACTTTATATAGGGTGGAGTCCTCCGGCATTGGCCGGGGACCTTTTTTGAAAGATGCGCGCGGCCCCTTTAAGAGCGGAGGAGCGCGCGGGCGCGCGCCCTAAGTCCAGCAGCAGGGAAGGAGCACGCGACCCCAGCAGGGCGGAAGGAGGACGCCGAGCGTGGGTAAGGGGGGCGACGTCCCTGCCTGGCAGAGGACGCTGGCGCAGGGGAACAGCGTCCCTGCCTGGCAGAGGGCAGGGACGCCGGCGCTACACCATCTCGAACTGGGGATTCTCAAATGAAGCATCTTCAAAACAAAAATAGGTAAAATAAAGAAATAAAGCAATTAAATTAGAGAGGGAAGGGTAGGGACCTTTTAATTAAACCATATTAGAAAAGCTATTATATTTTTAAAATAAATAGACATTTAGTATGAAAATCAATATTAGTTTCAGATCACCCTTTTGTGCAATATGTTGTAAGGGTGCAATGATGATAAGATTATGATGCAATTATAAGCGGACATGTACCTGTTTTGTATAGATGGACGGTGGCCTTAAAGGGGTTGTCCGGTCCAAATCAATAAATCTGCAGTCACTCTGTGTGACTGCAAACTTATAAATCCCCCCTGTGTGCTTCTGGGATTCGCCGGTTTCTGAGCCAGGAGCGGAGGGTATGCATGCGTTATGCATTCTCCTGGCCCCTTGTATGGCCCACTGGCCGGCCGCGTCACTAATCCTTGTGTGGCCTCGACTCAATACAAGCGTATGTATAACTCATACATACCGGCTAAGAAACCGGATGATCCCCTCGGCGCACAGTGCGTGTGCTTAGGGGATTCATAAGTCTGCAGCCACACAGAGAGACTACAGACTTATCAATTTGAACTGGACAACCCCTTGAAGAAGAAATGACACTTATGGGTCCACAGATGTTCCTGGCTTTCATCTTTTATTCATCCTAAAATATCTAAAATCTTTGTGCTATTAAATTGCTTAAAAATGTATCATTTTAGGTTTTTTTTTATAAAATACATTCATCTGTCCCCTATCTAAGAAGATCACAGGCCTGGAGGAGATGGCTGTAACTGGAAGGCACTAGTATGGAGTCTTCATTGTAGAACTTGCTGAGCTTTTCAAAGAAGAATTAGGTTATTTTGGTTGTGCAAGTTATGATTAATTATGCGGCTAATTAATCCCTTTGCTATTAGCCAGGCCTACCTCTCTGTCTGGCTGTGCCGCGTTGGAGGCTGGATCTTTGTTTAGGTCTAAGTGGTCAGCCCCCAGCACAGGGGAGCAGACGGATCTGACGTCTTTAATCCCCAAGATCCACTAACAGGCCAAATATGCAACTGGGAACCCAGGTGGGATTATCATCTTCTGACATGTTCTGGCCATTTTTCAAAGCCATTATACCCACTGAGTCATGTTTAATTTGTATTTCTTCAGTCACTCATGTTCTCGGATCGTATTGAAGCTGGTGTAAGCTATTAGCATTACACCGCCATTGTCTACCGCAGGGAGACTTCGTCTTTCCATTGTTTTTCTTTTTTCAGAATTCATCCCCAAAAGAGTAGTTGTGGCTTTAATATGTTGTGTCCTTCTGTCTAAAGCCTGGCAGAGGTGTCAAGGTTGTTCCTTAAGCCAAAAACAATCTTTTGGTGTTTTTTTTTACTATTCCTTTATAGAGATTGATGTACATTCACAAATACATTTTATCAGAATAGGATTTATTATTTTTTTGCAAAAAATTATGTTAAAGGGAGTCTGTGACCCCGAAACTGAAATTAAACCATTTATACATTCAGAAAAGGGACTTGACCCTTTAAAAATAATACCTGTGGTACAGATTTTACTTATTTTGCTTTATATAAAAACTGTTTTATTACATATTAAAATGAGGGGGTTTTGGCGCACCCTTGGCATGACCAAATACTCGGAGCGCTGTTTCGCACACTTAAGCTTTGGCGCACCCTTAGCATGGCCAAATATTCGGCGCACTGTTTCGCACACTTAAGCTTTGGCACACCCTTAGCATGGCCAAATATTCGGCGCACTGTTTCGCACACTTAAGCTTTGGCACACCCTTAGCATGACCAAATATTCGGCGCACTGTTTCGCACACTTAAGCTTTGGTGCACCCTTGACATAGCCAAATACTCAGCGCACTGTTTCGCACACTTAAGCTTTGGCACACCCTTAGCATGACCAAATATTCGGTGCACTGTTTTGCACACTTATGCTTTGGTGCACCCTTGGTATGGCCAAATACTCGGCGCACTGTTTCGCACGCTTAAGCTTTGATGCACCCTTGGCATGGCCAAATACTCGGTGCACTGTTTCGCACACTTAAGCTTTGGCGCACCCTTGGTATGGCCAAATACTCGGTGCACTGTTTCGCACATTTAAGCTTTGGCGCACCCTTGGCATGGCCAAATAGTCGGTGCACTGATTCGTACACTTGAAAGGATTGTGTTGTAAGCATAAGATCAGCCCAATTTTCTCCACTGGTATAAAATTAAATCTTAATGGGCCCAGGATAGTGGAAGAAAACAAAAAACACTATATTCAACTTCTGTACCATCACTACTTCTCCTCACTCTTCACGGTATCCCCCTCTTGGCATGGCTACATCTGGCGGTAAGGGCGTCACATGACAGCCAATCAGTAGCCTTCACATTCTGTCCAAACAATTTGTTCCTGACATGAACCTCTTGTGGGCGCTCAGTTCGGAGAGCAGAGGAGCAGTGCCGATCCCAGAGGGTTTTTTGTTTTCTTACACTGACCTCGACTCATTAAGTTTGACCTCTATACTAGTCAAGTACCCCTTTAAAGGGAATCTGTCACCTCATTTTGGCGGGCTATGTAAATGATTTCGGTCCAGTCCGATGGGCGGTGTTGTTGGTCCTTTCCTTAACCCCTCTTTGGCTGCTGTCCGCAATATTTCCGGGAATTTTCGTAGTTGTCCTTCATATTACGCGCGTGCGCATTGCAATATTGACTCGCACACGCGCAGTATGCTTTGCCCAACTGTGGGCAAAGCCGAAAAGCATTAGTGCGCATGCGCCGGTAAACTATGTCCCGGAACACAGCGAAGTACTTCTGGGACATAGTTTACCGGCGCATGCGCACTAATGCTTTTCGGCTTTGCCCGCAGTTGAGCAAAGCATACTGCGCGTGCGCTAGTCAACATTGCAATGCGCACGCGCGTAATATGAAGGACAACTACGAAAATTCCCGGAAATATTGCGGACAGCGGCGAAAGAGGGGTTAAGGAAAGGACCAACAACACCGCCCATCGGACCGGACCGAAATCATTTACATAGCCCGCCAAAATGAGGAGATAGATTCCCTTTAAATGGGACCGAAATGCAAAGTCCCAGAAACCCCCTATAAATATAAATGATATATTATTCCTGTTAAAGAAATCCGGCAGGCAAAAAAACTGGAACGATTTCACAATGTGCTGAAAATTGAATTCTCCCAGTTAGTTTTGAGAAAGGAACCTCATATTTCATAGTGTTTTAAAAGTAATATTGTGTATTCCGGGGCCGTGAAATAGGGCACTGCATTGACTGCAGAAGAAATAAAAAGCAATCTCTCTGTGGAGAAGTGGTGTTTTCAATTCATGTCCTGTATCACTCTTGTGTGATGACCACTAACAGTATAATTGAACTGAATTGTCCTTTTTACAAGCTCGGAGATGTGTAATGTAGAAAAAACAGTGTAGGAAAGGGATAAGAAGGAATTGATCGGGGTGGATGCTGCCGAGTATATACCGTAGACCATGACACTAAATTTTCATATCATAAATTGTAGAATTCAAGTTTATTAAAGGGGATATCTTATGGTATTGTATGCTTAGTATGTGCACGGCATGGGAACCAGTGAGTTACCGGTCAATAGAACTGGCCTATACATCTTACTGGATCCTAAAAGAAGCATAACTACCACCAGGGTAGCCATAGTGGCTGTTATGGCTACTATGGAACCGAAAGATAATGGCTAGTATCCCTACCACTCTTCCTTACCATGACTTCCTTACCATGACCACTGCTCTTACACACAGAGTCCTAAAGTCCTGACTCTTGGCAGCAGAATTTACTTTGGGTTTTTGTACATTGGGCACATATGGAAGCACAGTACTGTATATACAGCAGGCGAAATAAGTATTGAACACGTCACCAAATTTTTAAGTAAATATATTTCTAAAGGTACAATTAGCATGAAATTCTCACCAGATGTCTGTAACAACCCATCCAATCCACACACACACAGAATTCAATCTGAAATCCTGCAGGAAGCACCTGGTTGTGGCCAGTTTATGGTGAGATGATGTTTTTTCCACTTCCGAATTATGGCCAAAACAGTGCTCACTGGAACCTTTAGTAGTTTAGAAATTCTTCTGTAGCGAATGTCATCAGTAGGTTTTGCAACAATAAGGTTGCAAAGGTCTTTGAGACAGCTCACTGGTTTTAACCATCCTGAGATGTTTCTTGTGTGGCACCTTGGTAATGAGACACTTTTTTATAGACCATCAGTTGAACCAACTGATATTATTTTTCACTAAGTGGCATGATTGCTTTCTAATTACTGATAGATTTAAGCTGGTTTCATGACTTTCCATGGCTTCTTTTGCACCTCTCTTTCTTCATGTGTTCAATACTTTTTCATTGTGTAATTTTTCATATTACACATAACTTAATTTATGGACATCTAAGGTTTGACTTCTTTGCCTGTGTGTCAATTGGATGGGTTGATACTGACATCTGGTGACAATTTAATTTCAATAGTACCTTTAGAAATTTATTTACTTAGAAAATTGGTGATGTGTTCAATACTTATTTCACCCACTGTATTTTTGGGGAACATATGGTGCACAGTATAATTTGAGGCACAAGTATGGTGCAATATATCTCTGGGACTCAGTAGTCTGATGACGATCAATGAACAGGTCATGCTGAGAGCAGTACTTTAACATAAGTTTCGTAATTTTATTTCAACTTCAGCAAATTAATCCTTAACACATATACTGAATATTTTTTTTAATTGAAAGTCTGAGATCGTGCTCTCCACCCAAGTGCAAAAAAATATGACAGTGCCACATAAAAAAGTGCATTAGGATGCAGTCTATCGGTGCCCACTTCCAAAGGAGAAAGGTCCCAATAAAATTTTCCCCATCCCTTCCCCAGAAGGACACAGTTAGTGTCAGGTATTGGTGGCCTACATTCATTGAAGCTGATGGACAGGTTGTTGTGTACCCAATATCCACCTGGGCTTCCACCCCAGAGGAACTAGGAGTTCATTCCCAAGGATGAAGAGCAAGGGGTTTGCAGATGAAGTGGAACCTGATGGCCACACATTCGTTCTCCCCTGGCCCGATCAGGAGGTAACCCTGAAAATACCTAGTGACTTTGATCCTGGGGATTGGGGTAACAACATATGTTTCCTATGAAGCTGATTAAAGCTCAGAAAGTCTAAAGACCTGTTTACAATATTGCGTATAGATATCATTACAAAAAAAAGTATTCTAAGCACTTCCTTGAAAGAGCTCAATTGGATTCTCAAAATTGCTCATCTTCAAGGAAGTAAAGAATCACCCACTGTGCCTACTATACAAATCACAATTTGTTAGAAGGTCACAATGGTTTTTTCTGTTGCTGAGATTCCCATGGATCAGCTGTGATCTGTGGAGGACACCAGCTGCAAGTGTTCAGTTTTTCTGCAGTGCCACCACAGGTATAAAAAAGCATTACAACCTTCTCATTCAAATCAGTAAGCTGAAAGTGTAATTCATTGAGATGCTGGGTCCTCCAGAGTAAGAGATGCACTTTGTAGGCTCTAAAGATGAGTTGTGCACAGACCAGCCAATATCAAAGGAAATGAGAACAATCAGCGTTGGGCCCTATAGTAGCCTCATTTTTGCATGTATGCATTCTAGACCCTTACATGGGATAGATTTTATTCTATGGACTATATTTTCATTTTATGATCACTAGTCAGCACAATACTACACATCTCAGCGATACTAGAATTTGTAATAAAGCAACATTCTGTAATTACGTGCTGCCTGCCTTAAACATTTGCGCGCACAGTAAATGCCACAACAGGCAGTAATTGATAATGATTATTGATTACTAAACAATTTAACAGCTTTTAATAACAACCACAGTCATTTTCTACAATAAAACCAGCGAAGAGGCGTTACTAGAGTGCTATTAGCCCTAGGGCAAAATTTGGACCCCGTCCTATTTTCCCTTCTCTTCACGCACAACCATGTTGATCAGATACATAAGCCCCTGTAACATTGCTAATCCTTTTAAGACATGTGTTTGCTCACCCCCATAAAAAATGTAAAAAGATCATTGTTCTACTAAATATTAGTCATAGTTACCAAATAACAAATTTTGTCACCATATTGTTAAAGTTCACGATTACAAGAACACAACACAACAATAATACCAAATAAAACAGATAAATACATACATACCATGACCAAATATTACCACTACATAATATCTGAATATAACCACCATACTGTTACTAAATAAAGTCCACTAATAAAGTATACTAATAATACATATAAGAGATACCGCCACACCATGACCAGTCCACAACATAGTGACCATATAATACCGTCTTACTGATCATTATCAAAAAACAAAATACTAACACTAATATTATGACCGGAGACATTATACACAGGAGCTCTATCGATGGCATATAAGTGTATATAGTACAGGTAATACAGTGATCACCACTGATATTATACACCCCCTTATGTACCTGTGATAGAAGCTGTTATGCTGTTTTGGAGACGGTAGTGGCCCCTTTACCTCTTGGGCCCCTGTGCAACTGCACAGGGTGTGCCGACTGTATGTCCTCTCCTGCCATATTAATCAAAATATATATGTATATTCAGTATTGTGAAATGTAAAGAAGACCAAACAAATCAATTTTGGAACGAATCAAGCAAGACATGTCACTGGAAGCAAGGATCACCAAGGTACGACTTGCCTACTTTGGGCAAATCAAACAAAGACAGCAATCACTGGAGAACGACATCATGGTCAAAAGAATAGAAAGAACAAGGCGAAGAGTACGAACAGCAACCCGATGGCTTCATAGTATTAGGATAACAGCAGAGAAGACCCTGGTGGACCTATCTGTTCTTGCACAAGATCAATCTTCCTACAGATCGTTCATCAATCGGTTCGCCATGGCTCGAGATCGAGCTTAAGGCCATTGAAAAAAAAACTGTGAAAAATTTTAAGGCAGGTGTGAAAATAGGAATATTTTCAAAAATAGAAGTGTTAATTGTTTAATTTTAAGAATTTACAAAAGACAAATTGAATAAACAAGAGAATTCTCCAGCCCCTCCACTCCTCACCTCTTCCCTTTTAGGCCTCTTCACATCTTTTTATCACCATCTTGATCACTGAAATGCTGGGCCTCTTCCCGATAGGACAAGTCATCAGGCTCTGATGAGACCCTGGACGGTTCTGTGTATCGTGATGTCGTGACCATATGAAACGTCCCGGGCCTTATCAGAGCTGGAAGTCCTGTCCTAGAGAGAAGAGGCCCCGGATTTCAGCGCCCAGGACTGCAAGGGGGATGGTGAGGAGCGGAGGGGTCAATGAAGTGAATGGTAGGGTGAGCACATCATTTTATTTTAACCTTTTGATGGCCTTTTAAGGTTCTGCAAAATGGCGTCCAGCTGGCTGCCATTCTGCTGAATCAGCACAGAAGAAAATTACAAATAAAACTACATTTTGGAGAAAGCAGATTGTTGTACAATTCAAGTAGAATTCAATTCTACTCAAATAAATTCTCTCACATCTCTAGTTACTTACATTCAAAATTGTAAGAAGTTCCGCAGTGCCGTCAGCACAGAACTGGCAGCAAATACTGGGACACAGTTACATATCTTATTTTAATTGATCGGAAATTTATGAACATGACGATACCAAACATGGTTTTATTTTTTTTTTTTTTCTTTCATTATTTTTAAAGGGGTTTTTTATTTATTTATTTTTTATTTCTTTAATTTTTTATGCTGTTTGTTAATTCCATTATGGGACTTGAACCTGCGATCGTTTGATTGCTTGTACTATATACTTGTACTATCTATTGCAATATCAGTGTAATACTTATAATGAAAATATCGGTGTCCTATGGAGCTCAGCCTACAGTTTCATAGGAGGTCTGAGATGACAGTAAGGGGGTCTTCAGCTGTCATAGTAACCTATCGGTTGCAAAGGGCGGATGGTACCCAGTTGAGTGCTCCGGTATCAAATGCCGCTGTCACAGAAAAGGCGGCTGTTAGGCCAGTCTCACACATCCAGATATTTCCGGTGCTGGAAAAATCGGTACCGGAGAGATCCGTGTGCGTGTGTCCGTGTAAAAACGTGGTATATCCGTGTGGCACACGTGTGACGCACGTGTGACGCATCAGGACCACACGGACAGCACGGACAGCTACAGTAAGCGCTGTCCCACTGCCTGTGGTGCTGAAGCTCCCTGACATAATTCTCCCTGCTCTGCCAGCAACAGCGAGCAGGGAGAATCAATGAAAAACCCAACGTGGGGTCCCCCTTAGGTTTTCAACCAACCCGGCAAAACTATACAGCTGGGGGCTGCTATTCTCAGGCTGGAAAGGGGCCATGATTATGGGCCCCCCCAGCCTAAAAACAGCAGCCCCCAGCTGCCTAGAAAAGGCGCATCTATTAGATGCGCCTACTCTGGAGCTTTGTCGGGTTCTTCCCACTTGCCCTGTAGCTGTGGCAAGTGTGGTTAATAAAGGGTTAATGCCACCTTGCTATTGTTTGGTGGCATTAAGCCAGGCTTAGTAATGCATAGGTGTCAATAAGACATCTATTCATCACTAATCCTATAGTAAATAAAGGGTTAAATAAACACACAGTAACAATAAAGTTTTTTAATGAATGAATACACTACACAGATTTTAATTCTTTATTACACTGCCATTCCTTAATTGATGCCATCGATCTCCTGTAAAAAATATAAAGTAAAAAAGCAACAATATCCCATACCTGTCCGGTGATCAGTCAGGTCCCACGGCGTAAATCCATCTCAGGGGTTAATCACTTTACAGCAGGAGCGACTGCTAATGCAGCCTCTCTGGCTGTAAAGCACTGGGGAATGAATGTGAGCAGCGAGCAGAGGCTCAGTGACGTCACCGCTCTTCACTGAGCCTATGCGCGCTGCTTCTATTCATTACCCAGTGCTTTACAGCCAGAGCGGCAGCATTAGCAGTCGCTCCTGCTGTAAAGTGATTAACCCCTGAGATGGATTTACGCCGTAGGACCTGACTGATCACCGGACAGGTATGGGATATTGTTGCTTTTTTATTTTATATTTTTTACAGGAGATCGATGGCATCAATTAAAGGTACTGCCACACTAAGCTATCCCGCTAGCGATCTCGTTAGCGTTGCATACTAATGAGATCGCTAGCGGGATTGTTTCTATATCGCTAAATGCTGCCGCATTTAGCGATATCGTTAAGGACGCTATTGCGGTTAGCGATCTTCTTAACGACTTTAGCGGTACAAAAGTACCGCTAAATCGCTAAGAAAAGGTGCCACACAGCGATTAGATACTTACCCAGCGGGAGCGCCAGCGATGAAATAGGGTCCGGAACGATTCCAGCGACGAGCGAGATCACAGCAGGAAGCTCGTCGCTGGAAGCTGCCGCACTGAACAATATCGCTAACGGGATCGCTAAATAGTGACGTTTTTTAGCGATCCCGTTAGCGATATTGTTTAGTGTGGCATACCCTTAAGGAATGGCAGTGTAATAAAGAATTAAAATCTGTGTAGTGTATTCATTCATTAAAAGACTTTATTGTTACTGTGTGTGTGTTTATTTAACCCTTTCTTTACTATAGGATTAGTAATGAATAGTTGTCTTATTGACACCTATGCATTACTAAGCCTGGCTTAACACCACCTTACAATAGCAAGGTTGCATTAACCCTTTATTAAGCCCACTTGCCACAGACACACGGTCCGTGAAAACACCCTGACATGTGCAGAGACACATTGATTTTAATGTGTCTACGTGTGTTAGTGTCTCCGGTACATGAGGAAATTGTCACTACACGTACCAGAGCCACTGACGTGTGAAACCGGCCTTAGAGACAGATACTGTCTATTTAATATTCTCAGTATCTTCAATGTGGAAATGAGCAATAAGTCTATTCGACGGAAAGGGTTAATAGTGTCCTCAAAACTGAGAAATACACGCAGATACTTATCTATCATGTAATACCATCATGGAGGCGTCTGATTGGCTTCAAATTTATTCTGTAGCGGGACCACAATCCCAAACATAAAGTCAATGTCATTATGGACTATCTTCAGTTCAAAGAAGGAAATGGAAATAATGGTACAGCCCCCAAAAAGCCCCGATCTCAACATCATCAAATCTGTCTAGGATTTGCACAAGCGACATCCACAGAAGATCTGTGGTTGGTTCTCCAAGATGTTTGGAGCAACCTCCCTGCTGAGGTTCTTCACAAACTGTGTTCTGATTTTGAAGGTAAAAGTTTGACCCACCAAATAGTTATTTGATTTAGATTTGTCTTTCGTTCATTCACTTTTGTTAATTGATAAAAATAACCCATTAAAACAGCTATTTTTTAAATCATTCCTACTTTGGAGCATTTTTTCCACACCTGCCTAAAACTTCTAGATCTAGACCTTTAACATGTGCTACATTTTCTATAATGAAATAGAAGTGTTTAATCGAATAATTACCAAATCATTATTAAAGAAGGAAGATGATTCTGTTAAGGAAATAATTAGATGGTTTTTTCATTTTAATGCCACAGACGTTACTGGAACTAGAAATAAATGAAGGAAAATATGGATTGCAATTGATTATAATGAAAGGAAATGATTATCTATTTCACATTATAATCCTCTGCTCATTCTAATTAATTGTTTATTAGCTCATATTCTATCAATTTTAATGAGTATTCTACAAAATGTATTAAACTTACTCAAAACCTAAAAAAATAAAAAAATAATTTGTTAATCACATGTGTGATTTTTGTGCATATATGAACACCAACATTTAAAGGTTAGTCATATCTAATAGTGCATACCATCATTCTGTGATCAGAGAGGGTCTGACCTGTGGGACCTCCAAAGATCTTGAAAATAAAGTGGCCATATATCTGATTTAGCTCTGCTTTTCCTTTACTATTTTTCAACACATTTTCTTGCTCCAAGCCGCCAATATTATTAGATTCAAATCCTAGAAACCTTGCTAGTACAGCTTTACTTGAAATCAGTGCAGAGGTGGGTGGATGAATGGATGGGTGGATGGATGGGTGGATGGATGGATGGATGGATGGATGGATGGGTGGATAGATGAATGGATGGATGGGTGGATGGATGGATGGACAGATGGACGGAAGGATGGATGGGAGGATGGATGGATGGATGGGAGGATGGATGGATAGATGGATGGAAGGACGGGTGGGTGGATGGATGGATGGATGGATGGATGGACAGATGGATAGAAGGATGGATGGGAGGATGAATGGATGGATGGGTGGATGGATGGATGGATAGAAGGATGATGGGAGGATGAATGGATGGATGGATGGATGGATAGATAGATGGAAGGACGGATGGGTGGGTGGATGGATGGATGGATGGGAGGATGGATGGATGGATGATGGATGGATGGGTGGAAGGATGGATGGATGGGTGGATGGATGGGAGGATGAATGTATAGATGGATGGATAGGAGGATGGATGGATGGGTGAATGGGTGGATTGATGGATGGATGGATGGGAGGATAGATGGGTGGGTGGATGGGAGAATGGATGATAGATACCGTAGATAGATAGATAGATAGATAGATAGATAGATAGATAGATAGATAGATAGATAGATAGATAGATAGAAAAGGAGAGCACAGCAGCACTCTATAAAGGCCAAAGTATATGTAAACACTGAATACATGAGATCTAGAATGCATTGTTGCTAAATAAAATGTACTTACGAAAATGAAGGTTCTTAGTTCTTAGTGCGTCAATTGGCCAATTCATGTGTGCCCATCAACCACGGCACACATGAATCAGAGTAGTTACCCATTAGAGAAGCGTCACCTTGCCATGGTTGATGGGAACACATGAATTGGCCAATTTACGCGCTAAGAACCTTCATTTTTGTAAGTACATTTTATTTAGCAACAATTCTAGATCTCATATATTCAGTGTTTCCATAGACTTTTGCCTTTATTGCAGCTTGCACCTGTTCACATTGCATGGAGGTGCTGGTCAGGTTTTTTTGTCTGTAGATAGATAATGGATGGAAATAGAAATAGACTAACTTAACTAAACTGAGCATATGTATATCATTCTTTATATCAGAGTAATATAACATATATTCCCTCACTCCATTTACCCTTACTAAAATATTTACACCGCATGGATTTTCAGCCCAAGAACAGAGATTTGAACTCTTACATATATCATATATTAGCTTTCGATGTATATTTTATTCATGCGTCTATTTATCATGCAATATAATTGTTGGGGATTTTTTCACAAAAGGTGGGAAATAGCGCAAGATTTCAAAGCTGGAATATTGCTAAACCTTGTCAGAAGCGACTTAAATTCTCGAAACTGCAACATATACGTAATCCTTTCCATTATATATCCAAGCCTTAAAGGGAGGGCCACATAGCAAAATAAAAATAAGACCTTCTGTAGGGAAAAATCCTTGATACCTGTGCCATCATAGACCCCAATCTAGCTGCAATATTGCCTCTCTCTAAAGGCACTGCAATGGGCACTGGCTTAGCTCAGTACGGTTCCTCCAAAGATCAAATCAGGTTTTTTAACATGTTTTAATGCAAAAAAAAGCCGTGTGAGGGTTATTAATTTTGCTACATGCAATTCAGAAAATTAGCGTTTGAGAACTGGATTTTAAATCGTACTTTAAGGGATTTGTTGAAAATTGCCTTAGAATGTGTATATCAGTTTATAAATTCAAGTTTCTCATCTGCAACTAATAATAGTGATCCATACTAATAATAATAATAATAATAATAATCTTTATTTATATAGCGCCAACATATTCCGCAGCGCTTTACAGTTTAACAGTTTCAAAACACAAGTCATAAGTAACAACGTTAACAATACAATAATTAAAGCAAAATAAGCCGACCCTGCTCGTGAGAGCTTACAATCTACAATGAGGTGGGGGAGATACAAAGTACAGGGGTGTATATACAATGGTGCATTTACAATGATGGTCCAGCCATCTTGAGGGAGTGAGGCATGGATGGAGATAGTGAATGGGCTACACCTACACACTTAAACATAGAACGACTTTGGTTAGTGAATGTGATAGGCCACTCTGAACAAATGTGTTTTGAGGGAGCTCCTGAAACCATGCAAATTGTGGATAGTCCTAATTTCTTGGGGTAGAGCATTCCAGAGGATTGGCGCAGCGCGGGAGAAGTCTTGGAGTCGGGAGTGGGAGGTACGGATTAGTGCAGAGGTTAGTCGAAAGTCATTTGCAGAGCGCAGCAGTCGGTTAGGCCGATAGATAGAAATGAGGGAGGAGATGTAGGGGGGTGCTGCACTGTGGAGAGCTTTGTGGGTGAGAACCAGTACTTTGAATTGGATCCTATAATGAATGGGCAGCCAGTGTAAGGACTGGCGAAGAGCGGACGCGTCCGAGTACCGATTAGCCAGATGGATGACCCTGGCTGCTGCATTAAGGATGGACTGGAGAGGGGATAGTCGAGTAATGGGGAGGCCAAGTAATAGAGCGTTGCAGTAGTCCAGGCGGAGTGGATCAATGCTACAGTGAGGGTTTTTGTTGTTTCCATGGTGAGAAAAGGGCGGATTCTAGAGATGTTCTTTAGGTGTAGACGGCAAGAGCGGGCAAGAGATTGTATATGGGAGGTGAAGGAGAGATTGGTGTCAAACATAACACCCAGACAGCGAGCCTGCTGCCGGGGTGTTATTATGGTGCCGCCCCACAGAGAGAGAAATGTCAGATTTAGGGAGGTTAGTAGACGGCGGGAGCAGAAGGAGTTCAGTCTTGGAGAGGTTAAGTTTCAGATAGAGAGCGGACATGATGTTGGAGACTGCGGACAGACAGTCGGTGGTGTTCTGTAGAACAGCGGGGTAAGGTCGGGGGATGACGTGTATAGTTGTGTGTCATCGGCATAAAGATGGTACTGAAAGCCAAATCTGCTGATGGTCTGTCCAATTGGGGCCGTGTAGAGAGAGAAGAGAAGGGGGCCAAGGACTGAGCCCTGGGGTACACCGACAGTGAGAGGAAGAGGAGATGAAGTGGAGCCAGAGAACGAAACACTGAAGGAGCGGTCAGAAAGATAGGAGGAGAACCAGGAGAGAACAGTGTCCTTAATACCTAGTGACTGGAGCCTAGACAGTAGGAGACAGTGGTCAACAGTGTCGAAAGCTGCAGAAAGGTCGAGTAGAATGAGCAGAGAGTGGTCGCCATTACGTTTTGCTGTAAGAAGGTCATTGGTCACTTTGATGAGTGCAGTTTCAGTCGAATGTAGAGGGCGGAAGCCGGACTGTGAAGGGTCTAGGAGGGAGTAAGTGGAGAGGTAACGGGTGAGGCGGGAGTAGACTAGGCGCTCCAAAAGTTTAGAGATGAAGGGGAGATTGGAGACCGGTCTGTAGTTGTTTGTGCAGGAAGGGTCAAGAGCGGGTTTCTTTAGTAATGGAGTAATGATGGAGTGTTTGAAGGAGGATGGGAAAATGCCAGAGGAGAGGGAGAGATTAAAGATTGTAGTTAGGTGAGTTGTGACAACTGGAGAGAGAGACTGGAGGAGATGTGAGGGGATGGGGTCGGTAGTGCATGTAGTCGGACGAGAGGAAGAGAGGAGTCTGGAGACTTCTTCTTCTGTGATGGGATCAAATGTGGAAAGTGAGCCAGGGGAAATGCAGGGTGGGATGGGGTCACAGCACTTGGTGGTTGAGAGCAGATTTCCTGACGGATAGTATCTATTTTTTCTATAAAGTGGGAGGCCAGGTCATCAGCACAAATGTCTGTGATAGGGGCTTGTGCTTTTGGCCTGAGGAGGGAGTGAAAAGTGTCAAAAGTTTCTTGGGGTTGTTGGCTAGTGAGGAGATCAGTGTGGTGAAGTAGGTCTGTTTGGCGAGGTGAAGGGCAGCATTATAAGTTCTTAACATGAATTTAAAGTGGATGAAGTCTTCTGGTGTGCGGGTTTTTCTCCAGAGGCGTTCAGCACTCCTAGAGCATCGCTGAAGAAGTCGAGTTTGCAATGTGAGCCAGGGCTGTTTATGCATTAACTGCATTAAAGCAGTCATTTACTTTCTCCTGCTGATGTCAGCTATAGGAGCAGAGGGAAACAGAACATGAGAGGATGAGACAGCTAAAATAACTTAAATACAGTGCTCAAACAGGGAACTATAAGTTCAGTGGATGGAACTTTACAGTTAGTGAAGTCCGGAGATTACAGCAGCCTCTGCACAGATTTCAAACATGGCTTATAGTTATAATCAGCAATGACAGAGATGTAGCTTGAAGTTTATGGTCTCTAATGCTCACTCTGTTACATGGCTACCCTCCTAAATATCATGTACCTTTTATAATCTTGGTGTTTACCATTGTGGCAGAGGGGTCTTCAGTCCCTCTTAAGCGCAGCAGTCAGGTGCAACTGCTACTTCTGCAAGAGATAGGACTGTACCATGTTCCCAACTTTGCTACAGTATATTGATAATTCCCTATTGCATCGCTCTTTCCTTGTATGAATTATTAGGCTTTTATACTCAGTACTAGAGTTGTTTTTGCAAATCTATTCGCTGTCCCATATGCCACATCATTAATCTACAGCCGTTGGACAAGATCCCTAAGAATCACCTCCTACCTCCCAGCATGTGCGGCTCTTCTATTGATTATAAAGCCTGGTGAGTCGTCATTGTTGTGACATGTCCCATGTGATGTCACGCCAGGGATCCCGTTAGCGACCACAGAATACCCATGTGGCGTGATCCAATCAATTGGCACCAACTCTATTAGCACCAATATCTGTATTCTCTCCACAGTTTGTCTTGTTCCTCTTCTAATAATATTTTTCAAGTGTCAAGAGACAATGAAGTCCTTGTTCTGTCCTAGAAAAATATTTAGACTTGAGAGTCCTCAGTGGTTGATACCTTTTAATGGCTAACTGAAAAGATGGTAACATATTGCAAGCTTTCGAGACTACTCAGGTCTCTTCATCAGGCAAAGACGGTACAAAGATATACATCCTTACTTGTTCTGTCCTAGATATCAAATAAACTTTTGGAATATAGGGTGTTATGCATGTCATTGTGCTGCCTCATTGGTTTGTTCTGAAGGTGTCAAACTTACCAGACCTTTAAATTAGGTGACGCGCACCACACTGAGGTGGTACCAGGGCTATGGGGTACTCGGAGCCGAGCCCATGGAAGTCTATGGGAGTTGTCACTGGCAGCGGGACTCGTTCCGTGGCCCTGGTCGGTCATGCAATGGGGGATATTTACAGGGGATTATAAGGATAGGTAGTTCGTGACGCCACCTGTGGTGTCTGATCAATTGGACCAGCGCTGCTATAAGGATCTTCACAGGGGATGTTATGGGGCAGCTGGGTGGTAAGTCTCCCACAGGTGAGACGGGTCCCTGGAAGTCTATGGTTGATGATGCAGGGTGTAGGTATAATTCAGTCACACACAATGCAGCTTCTTTTCATACCTTTTACTTGTAGATGTTTCAGGCAGGTCCCGGGGAGCTGGTCGGGGTGGAGAATGCACATTCAGGCAACCGCTGAGCAGGTTAGAGGCCTCCTTTACTTCATATGTAGGTGAGTCCAAACTTGCATGAAGCGAAGTTAACTCTGCCATCTCCAGCTTTCTCAATAGCTGTAACGCCCGGCTGACATTGTGGTGGAGCCTTCTATGTCTCTGATTATCAGATGTTGAGAGAACTAAGTCCTTCTATGCTTGGCCTAGCTAAAAGTCCTTGTTCCCCCTGACTCCGGTTACGTATCAGCGCTTAGGGCTGCTCTCTGCGACCTGTAGTCCAGATAGCCTCCGGTTTTCTTGTTACTATGCTTGAAACATAGCAACGCTTCGGACCCGGTGTCCGGTGATTTAGTGCAGGTAATCCAATACCTGAAGCACTTCTCTCTGTCTTCTCCACTGTGCCCTTCGCCTGCTTCCTGCTCTTAACATAAGCACTTGTAGCTTTGATGATAATGTCAGCTTTCTTCTAGAGCTCACTGAATAGCTCTCAGTATCCTCCAAGCCCAGACTGGACTGAAACTGAACTACCCTGTACTCAGACAGGAAAACTATCTGGGGGGTATGACTCACTCCTGAGCCACCCAGAGCTTGACTGACTCACTCTGTCGAAGACAGGAAACAGACTCCACTGAATCAATCCTTTCTAGCTCAGGCTGAGCTCTGACTGCTGACTGCTACGTGTCACTCCCTTTTATACCCCTGTGGGTGTGTCTGAAAGTGTGAGTGACGTGAATGAATATCAAGCGTTGCGGTTACCTTCCTGTGCATTTTCCTGGATTATGTGTGCTGACATAGCTGGGCCACACATCCCCCCTTGATTAAACACAGCACTCCCGGGCTGTAAAAGAGAAAAAGAAAACATTTTTGTTTTGCATATAACGTCAACATTTTTAACTCTTTCCCATCCGGGAGGTAAGACTTCTTTAACGTTACAATTTGTACATGGACATATAAAAGTATCAAAGTATCAAAACATTTCCATAAATAGTAGACGATATTCTTGTGGAGGACCCGCACCAAAAACCTCCCACGTGGGTCCTGGGTGGGCTGCAGGACTTCTGACTGCAGACCTCACTCTAGGCCACACCATACGGGTTTTTCTTCAGAGGTAGATAGCAATGGTTTTGTGTAAAACCAAGATAGTGCACCATGGTGCAAACTATTTACATTAAAGTTTTTGGGCTGGCACAGTCCACAGCCACGCAGTCCATGCATGAGAAAAGACACAATTCAAATAAAATCATTATTCTTCACTTTCACTTTAACTTTCTAAACTCTTTACCCAGCCGGGTATTCTATTTAAATATGTAAGCTATGTAACATTTTCATACATATCAATAAAAGACAATAAAGTGCAATTCTGCCAAACTTCTTCCAACTTTTTACAATTTCCTCAGGCGCAGTAAACCCCTGTCTGGGTCCTACTGATTTTCATTTTTCTTGTAAACTTCAATAACGTCTTCCACTCCTGGGGCTGGAACGACGCGGTGTTCTTTTGAACGCATAACAAACAAGTCATGGCCTGCTATCAGCGTTTGAGTGGCCACATTTCTCATTCTAACGGTGGACCCAACGGGTACTTCTTTTCTGTAGGACGCCGATTGCGTCGCTGCAGGGGCCACAGTAACTTGCGATGCAGATTGGGTCACTGATTGCGATACAGATTGCGATGAGTACGCAGGGGGCGATGCTGGTGCATGGCCTAGTGCTGTGGGAGCCCGGGACTGGGACGCTGCGGTATTGTATACGTTTACCGGCGTCGGGGACGGGGTCTCTGACAATGGAAACATTTAGGGCATACCATCCCTTTAAACCCCAGTGCCGGGTGTAATTAACGATGTCCCCATTTATCAGATCCTTCCCGGATGACCGATGGGCAGGTGGGATTCCACATCCCGGCGGCTTACAAAGACCCCCTGATAGAGGCCCGGTTCCCGAATAAAGCCCCAGCCCTTGCGGAGTTGAAATTCGATGACGCACCCCTGACGCCGCGGTTCCCGTCGGGTACCTTTATCTTGGCGGACGGTTTCTTTATCAGCGAAGAACTTCTCATGCCATTCCTGTCGGTCTCGCTGTATCCTTCTCTCTTTCCTCCTGCCGTTGTCTCTCTTTCTCGCAGTGTTGCCAAGCATTTCCGGTTTGGAGGTCGTAAGTCACATCATCCAGACGCTCCATCTCGTCCCAGTCGATTTCCGGCAATGATGGCTGGGACCCCTCCGGTGTCCTTACCGGGGAATCGCCTTCTGCTGCGGCCTCCTGGCCTGGCTGGCACTCCGGAACGGGCAGGGCCTCCTCAGCCTCCTTCTCCTCCACCTCCGCATCGGTGGATCAGGTACAGCACTTTTGGGGGCAGCCTCCGGTTTCTTTTTAGCCTTCTTCAGCAGGGAACTTGGAAAATCAGGTGACGGCATTATGCTTGTGGGAGAGAGCACTGCGTCCCACAGCAGCCGCTGTGTCTGGGCACGCCAGCGTCTCTCTGTCTCCTGCAAGTCTGCATGACGCTGGATTAGTCTTTGAGCACCGCATTTTCTTTCTGCAGCTCCAGCATAGCGGGGTCAGTGTCCCGATCTGGGGACAGCTCCGGCACAGGCAGTAAATCCTCCGGTAAGCAGGGTTTGTACGCCTCCGCTCCTCCGCACAGATTCTCCTGTCCTTCCGCCATCTCGTCCCAGGCCAGACTGTAGTTTCCATCAGGAACTGTCTGGTCTCTTCCGTGGAGGCGGGATTTGCGTCTCCTCCTCTTTGCATAGAAGATGAAGAGAGGCGGATTTCCTTAGCAGTGGGGCAGGATCGCACATTATAGTAACATTTGGAGAGGGCGGCATAACTTTCGCGCCACAGGGGGGGGTACACGCCCACGAATGCACGCCCACCTTCTTCACCAGCGCCTCAGGGCGCCAATATGGCGGTAAAATGGCGGTATTTGGCGCCAAATGCATCAAACAGTCTTTTTCGCATAAAACAGTTCAATAGGCACACAGGACTCACAAATTTTGCAAGTTTCGCATCCTGTTCATGACGCCAAGTTTTAGATGAGCCATCGGAGCTTGACTGACTCACTCTGTCCGAAGACAGGAAACAGACTCCACTGAATCAATCCTTTCTAGCTCAGGCTGAGCTCTGACTGCTGACTGCTACGTGTCACTCCCTTTTATACCCCTGTGGGTGTGTCTGAAAGTGTGAGTGACGTGAATGAATATCAAGCGTTGCGGTTACCTTCCTGTGCATTTTCCTGGATTTGTGTGTGCCTGGCATAGCTGGGCCACACATAGGCTTGTAGACAGAATGAGTGGACTGCATCTCCACTGTAACTTTATAATTCCTATTAGGCCACGTTCACATGTTCAGTATTTGATCAGTATTTTACATCAGTATTTGTAAGCCAAAACCAGGAGTGGGTGATAAATACAGAAGTGGTGACGTGTCTCTATTATACTTTTCCTCTGATTGTTCCACTCCTGGTTTTGACTTACAAATATCGATGTAAAATACTGAGCAAATACTGAATGTGTGAACGTGGCCTTAAAGAGAAATATTCCAAAATATTCTTCACATGAGGATCCACATGCACGTTGAAGTTTGGTTTTTGTTTTTACTAGATGGTAGGTTTAGATATTTTTTAATATTGGATTAATAATGTGATTATTTCAAATGCATTAAACCCTTCAAGACATATGACGTACATATACGTCATAGGGTGCCTCATCCCCCTTTGATGTGGGCTCCGGCACTGAGCCCCCATCTTTTGCGGCACATTACAGCTGATTTGATTAGCTGTCATATGCCCCTAACAGTCGCAGGTGGAATCGCGATCCACCCGCGGCTGTTAACATTAAATACCGCTGTCAATCTCTGACAGCGGCATTTAACATACTCGCACCAGAAGCACGTCACTAACCCCGCCCATCTGCGCCTCTGTCACACGATGGATTGGCATGACAACAGGGGGTCTGCAGGAGACACCTGTGGTTGTCATTGAGTGGCCGGCATTCATAGCAGAGGAGCATTTCTGCTACACATAGCAGGGCTGAAGCTCAAGTGATCAGAAGATCGCAGCTTCAAGTCTCCTCTCATTGAAGTAAGTAAAAAGTAGAAAAAAATGTTTTTAAACATATTTTAAAAATTTTTTTAAAAAATATAAAAGTTCAAATCACCCCACTTTTTATCCCATGCAAAATAAAATGTAAAAAATATATAAAAAATACATATGCTTTGCACCACTGCATTCAGAATCGCCGATCTATCAAAATATAAAAATAATTACCGTAATCCAGAAAAAAAATCAAAACACCAGAATTGGTCGTCACAACATTGCAATAAAATTCAATAAAAATTATATTAATAAAAACAACAGTCCGGCGCACAAAAAAATAAGCCCTCACCCAGCCCCAGGTCCCGAAAAATGAAGACACTACGGGTCACAAAAAATGGCGCAATTTTTTTTTATGAACTTCAGGTTTTTTTCACCACTTAGGGTGCTTTCACACTTGCGTTTGAGCGACCTGCGCCTGTCTGCGCATGGCCGCCACTATGCTCCGCCAGCGTCCGCGCCTTCTCCGGCGGCTCCGCTATGGGCGCATGACGCCGCATGCGACCTGCGTACCCTATCTTTAGCATTGGGTACGCAGGCCATGCGCAGGTATGCGTTTGGCGGCGCAAGCATCCTTTTGACGGTGCACCGAGCGCACCAAAAATGTTGCATGTTGCATTTTGGTGCGCTCAGCGCACCAGTCAAAAGGACTCATGCGCCGCCAAACGCATACCTGCGCACGGCCTGCGTACCCAATGCTAAAGATAGGGTACGCAGGTCGCATGCGGCGTCATGCGCCCATAGGCGAAGCCGCCGGGAGGAGGCGCAGCGGTGGGTGGAGCTTAGCGGCGGCTGTGCGCAGACAGCCGCAGGTCGCTCAAACGCAAGTGTGAAACCAGCCTTAAATAAAAAAGAACCTAGACATGTTTGGTGTCCACGAACTCGTAATGACCTGGAGAATCATAATGGCAGTTCAGTTTTAGCATTTGGTGAACATAGTAAAAAAAAAAATATAAAATTGTGGAATTGAACCTTTTTTGCAATTTCACCGCACTTGGAATTTTTTTTCCCTATTTCCCAGTACACTGTATGGTGTCGTTTAAAGTACAACTCGTCCCGCAAAAAAACAAGCCCTATTGACAGAAAAATAAAAAAAAAATTATGGCTCTAGGAAGAAGGAGAGGAAAAAACGAAAACGAAAAAAAAAAAAATGGGAAATGGCCCGGGATGGTGAAGGGGTATTGTTCTGATACTAATAATATTAATTATTATTTTATCATAAATTATGTAAAATGTCAATGTAAGAATCGCGTATAGAGGTTTCTTTACTTAAAAAAAAAAAAATCTACGATCTTTCAATATTATCATTCAAATACTATGGCGGATAGGGAACTGAAATTACAAATGAACTACTTAATCTGACTTAATCGAAGTAGCCTTTATATGACATGCCCGCATGTGGAATTTTAATATCTTAAATGTTTAAAAGGGTATATTCTGTTCTAACACTGGGTGAAATTAAAAAGAAACCGTAAAATCACAAAGATGAAGTGCATTCTGGTTAATAAATTTCAAATGAACAATGACTGCCTTGGTGCAAAGCAATATCAGTTCTTACCTTGGGGCATTAATAAAGACTGGAGGTTTTGGGGAGGGGGAAAAACAATATTATCTATTAAAATTCTAAGCCGTGTTTCAATATTAAAAGGATATGTGATGAATTTTCACTGTTAGTTAGACAGGGTCGCAGATTAATTTCGTTTTTTTTTTCTCCTTGGTCAGCATTCTGTTGATAATTAATCAAAAGCAGAATTTCTTAATGAAACACTTCTCATAAGGTGATAATTAGTAGGAAGGAGACACCCTACAGATAGTAACTGCTAGATCTCTGATTACCAGATAGAAACCAGGGTTTTGGTCAATGGACTCGGTTATGGAAGCTTCTTTTTTTTTTGTGCCTATTTTGGAAGGTTTTGTATGTTAGTGTACGTGTATATCTAGTGATGAGTGAAGTGATGGGATAAGGTGTTATCTGAGCATGCTCATGTCCTAACCGAGTGTCTTCGGCGTGCTCGAAAACTATGTTCTAGTCCCCGCAGCTACATGTGTCATGGCTGTTCGAAAGGCGCAAAACATATAGGGATTCCTGTTTGTTAGACAATCCCTGCATGTGTTGCAGATGTCAAACAGCCACGGGACATGCAGCCGCGGGGGACTAGAACATAGTTTTCGAGCATGCCCAAGACACTCGGTTAGTACCCGAGCATGCTCAGATAACGCCTTATCCCAGCACGCTCGCTCATCACTAATCATATCCTCTAAGAAGTAGCAACAGGGTCTGACTATGGAACGAAGTCAAGGGAGACTTATTAAATAAGATAAAACAGGATAAGAGCAGGTATAGAGGTAGACAAGTGTATAAACTTATAATAGAAAAAAGCAGTGTAATTCTAGTGATATTAGCATCAGAGCCAAGGAACCGCCACACTCGACGCGCGTTTCGCTGTGCAAAGCTTCATCCAGGGATGAAGTGTCGGGTATGGTGGGTCCCTGGCTCCTGGATCTTAGCCTTTCTTAAAAGTGTTGTGTTGTTGGGGTTTCTTAAATTTGTTTGCTTTTCTGGCTTACATTGAGCTTTTTGGTGTTAGATAGATAGATAGATAGATAGATAGATAGATAGATAAGATAGATAGATGATAGATAGATAATAGTGATAGATGGATAGATAATAGTGATAGATGGAGAGATAATAGATAATAGATAATAGATAGATGTATAGATAGATAGATAATAGATAGAGAGATAGATAGATCGATAGATAGATCGATAGATAGATCGATCGATCGATAGATAGATAGATAGATAGATAGATAGATAGATAATAGATAGATAGATAGATAATAGATAGATGGATAGATAGATAGATAGATAGATAGATAATAGATAGAGAGATAGATAATAGATAGATAGATAGATAGATAGATAGATAGATAGATAGATAGATAGATAGATAGATAGATAGATAGATAGATAGATAGATGATAGATAGATAATAGTGATAGATGGATAGATAATAGTGATAGATGGAGAGATAATAGATAATAGATAATAGATAGATGTATAGATAGATAGATAATAGATAGAGAGATAGATAGATCGATCGATCGATCGATAGATAGATAGATAGATAGATAGATAGATAGATAGATAGATAGATAGATAATAGATAGATAATAGATAGATGGATAGATAGATGATAGATAGATAGATAGATAGATAGATAGATAGATAGATAGATAATAGATAGAGAGATAGATAATAGATAGATAGATAGATAGATAGATAGATAGATAGATAGATAGATAATAGATAGATAGATAGATAACAGATAGATAGATAGATAGATAGATAGATAGATAGATAGATAGATTTGAAGAAAGAAAGAAAAAAAGGAAGAGACAGTTTGAAAAATAAGTAACAACCAACTATCTATTCTCCAAATTGAGCTGAGATAGTATTATTTACAGTAGTAATAATAATATCTGTCATCTATCATCCGCCACTAATTGAGTCTGTTCAGGCTCCAGCACAGATAGCAAGGTCCTAGCTGACCCTTAAGGTGACAGTCCATACAATGAACGCCGAATCTTCCTGCATCTGTATAACACTTCATAACGGAGCTTCGTCCAGTACTGACATTTGCATTTTCTCATCTGGTGAATGACAGGTAGAGATTTTATTCTTCGTATAAGGTTGTAGGTTTTATTTAAAATCCTCCAGAAAGGCTCCAAATTTCCAGATAAAGCCTGTAGGCAGGAGGCCTTTGTGTAGATGAGATTATTGATAGTTATTGAAAGTATCTAAATGGGATTTGCAAATCGGACCGCTGTTCCTTTAATAGAATTCCAGATAATCTGTTATCGCAACAAGACACCCAGAGAATTATTTATACAGATTGGGCCGGGGCTGCAGCAATTTCAATTATTCTAAACAGCTTTAATACATGTGGGTGCAGGAGGCAGCCCCTAATCCGAACGCCTCTGCTACATTTACCACCACCTTGTGTGCAGTGTTTGTAGTTAATCTGCCGGCTATGATTACATATATATAGATTACATCAAGATGTGACTCTGATAAGGAGCAGTGGTGATAATATTAGCGGAAGTAGCGCTAGTAGAAGTGGGTGATACAACATTACTAATAGTGGTGTCATTGTTATCAACAAGAAGGGTGCAGCGGGGGAGGGGTGTCAGGACAAAACGAGGTATCGGGACAGAGAAAGGACGTAGTCTTCACCAACACTTCAATATTCACCAATAATCTATCTATCTATCTAACTATTATTCTATCTATCATCTATTATCTATCTATTATTCTATCATCTTTATCTATTATCTATCTAATTATTATCTATCTATCTATTATCTATCTATCTACAGTATCTATCTATTATCTATCTATTTATCTATCTATCACTATTAATCTATTATCTATCTCTATCTATCTATATCTATTTATCTATCAAATACATATCTCCAATTTATATCATTATATCTCTCCCATTGTTTATCTAATTGTATCTCCAATCTATCCATGTAAAATCTATTTTCAGTCTGTATCAATCTCTAGCTATCTATCCATCATTTATTTTATATATATCTTTTATATATCCAAACAAAATACAGAAAAACAAACAAAATGAGCTTATACCCTGTAGTAAGTATATAAGTAAATAGTAATAGTCCATGTAAATAACATAGGGTAATTAGTTAACACTATTTTCATCAAAAAGCATAAAAAGCCATCTAAGGCCTGGGTCTCACATAGCGATACACCAGCGATCCCGACAACGATATGCACTTGTCAGGATCGTGGTGTATCGCTACATGATCGCTGCTGAGCTGCCAATCAGGCAGCTCAGGGCAGCGATCAGCACAGCGACACTGCGGGTAACATCGCTTAGTTACCGCAGTGTACGTTGGATACCAGCCCGCTGATGCAGGGAGCTGGTAACCAAGGTACACATCGGGTTTCCAGGCGCTGCGCGGTGCCTGGAAACCCGCTGTTGTACCTTGGTTACCAGCGGACCGTGGTCTCCCGCCTGTCACACGCAGCGATGCGTGCCTGTCAGCGGGGAGACCAGCGATCAAAAAAATGTCCAGGACATTCAGCGACGATCAGCGATACCCAGCAGGGGGGCTGATCGTCGCTGAATGTCACACACAGCGATATCGCTGGGGAGATCACAGCTGCGTCACAAAACTAGTGACTCGGCAGTGATCTCGCTAGCGAGATCGCTGTGTGAGACGGGGCTTAACTGCGACAAGGTGTACCCAGTCAGGACAGTACTATACTGTCTCTAATATTAAAACTTTATCTTGTGTCAGCCAACCTCAATGTTCAGACACGTGCCCCTGTGAAGCTAGACAAATGAGATGTCTAGTCGAAAGGGGGGGCCACATCCTGTTTGTACAAAGTACAAGAAACTACAGTAAAACCAAATAAATGAGCTGGAGCATAAGTTGGTATTACGGGCAATGTGTAAAGGCTCGGTCACACAGTGGCCATTTCTCATACAAAACACCATTCCGAGCTATTCATTTCATCTGTATAGCTTCCCATGGACAGGTGTCGAGCAGACGGGCCTGTGTGCTGCTCTGCCCTTATCCACATTGACATTGGCTGACTCTACCGTAAGAAAGAGATCTGGGCAAAAATGGCTTGTGTGCACGACAAAAAACACTGCTGAGCAATAAGAACATAAGGCTTGTCTCAGTTTTGTCATAAAACATCTTGATGATCCTCAAGATGTTTGGGGAATACTCTGTGGACTGCCGAGACAAAAATTGAACTTTTTGGAAGGTGTATCTGCCATTACATCTGACGTACAAGTAACAAAGATTTCGCAAAAGGAACATTATACAACAGTAAGTATGGTGGTGTTAGTGTGATGGTATGGAGCTGTTTTGCTGCTTCAGGACCTGCAAGATTTGTTGTGGTAAATCGAACCATGAATTCTGCTGTTTGTCAAAAAATTCTGAAGAGAATGTCCAGCCATCTGTTCGTGACCTCAAGCTGAAGTGCACTTTGGTTATTCAACAGGACAATTATCCAAATCACACCAGCAAGTCCACCTCTGAATGGCTTAAGTAAGAAAAATTAAGACTTTGGAGTGGCCTAGTCATAGTCCTGAACTTAATCCGATTGAGATAATGTGGCATGATCTTAAAAAGCCAGTTCATGCTCGGAAACCTCCAATGTGGCTGAATTACAACAATTCTGCAAAGATGAGTGGGCCAAAATTCTCCAAAGCGTTGTAAAAGAACATTGCAAGTTAACGCAAATGTTGATTGCAGTTGTTGCTGCTAAGGAAGACAAAAACCCAGTTATTAGGGGGAGGGGGCAGTTGAATTTCTTTTTCCCATACTAATAAAGACCTTCATTTAAAAACTGCATTTTGTGTTATTTGCGTTATCTTTGGCTAATATTTTGGTGATCTGAAAACATTTAATGTGACAAACATCCAAAACAATAGGAAATCAGGAAGGGCGCAAACACTTTTTCACACAACTGTATATATTTACATCTTTTACATTTTAAAAATTACAAAAGAAAAATAGTCCAATGCAAAAGTTTGGGCACCCTGCATGGTTAGTACCTAGTAGCACCCCCTTTTGAAAGTATAAACCTTGTGAATGCTTTTGTAGCCAGACAAGAACCTTTTAATTCTTGTTTGAGGGATTTTCATACATTTCATTCTTGGAAAATTCCACCAGTTCTGTGAGATTCCTGGGTCGTCTTGCATGCGCTGCTCTTTTGAGGCTAGTCACAGATTTTCAATGATGTTCAGATCAGGGGACTGTGAGGGCCATTGTAAAACTTTCAGTTGCAACGTTTGCTGTCGTCTATGTGAATTTTGACGTTTTAGTTTGGATCATTACCCATTTGTAGACCTTCTTGCCCTTCACTGCTCCTGCTAACTGCTATTTCTTAATTACATTTCGAAATGAGGAAAAGGCAACTTGAAAACGCTTTGCTATCTTCTTCTAGCCTTCTCCTGCCTTGTGGGACTCCATCATTTTCTTTTCAGAGTGCTGGCCAGCTGCTTAGAAGAACCATGGCTGCTGGCTTTCGGCACAACGTTAGAGGAGGCTGAGTTTCCATAAAGCTGGAAAATTCCGTTTCGGTTTCTACTGGGAACCTTTCCAAGCTTGAAAACCAAATGTCAATGCTGGAAGGTTTGGTACCCGATTATCTTGTTTGCTAGTGATGCTTTCAAATTTATTTTTATCTATCTGTTATTATCAAATATCTGGTCCAAAAACTTTCTAATGTAAAATTCAAAAAATGCAGGAAGCACTCCAGGAAGATTCAATGCAAAAAGTGCAGAAGTTTAGGGGGCCCCATTTTCGAAAAAGGCAATATTTCAGCTCAAATACATAGAGCCTTTCTCAAGCAAAGATCCAGTGTACAGACTGGTTAATTATATGCCTAAGTCAGTGTCTAAGCACTTTACTGAATTCAGTGACAATGAACGCCAGCTTAGATTTAGGATATTGACCATGTTTCCCCACTCAGGAGGGATGGGGACAGAGAACGACTGTTAAAAACAAAAGAACTGGGATGATGAGACTTGATAAGCTGAAACTCAACCGTCTCAATGTAGAATTGTAAATCAGTGCTGTTTGCATGATTCTTGTAACTGTGGTGCATGTGACTCGTGACTATCATATTGTGCGGTCCGCCTTCTTCTTTTCCATTATGGGTCTACTCTCTATGATTTTATATCGATTTTAATTATACTTTTTCCTCTTTTTTTCACAGGTATTTACACTGATTCCACTATGAGTGACTTACCTTGGAGAACCTGAAATATTCCTCTTTGCCGTCCTGAACTTGCCGCATTTTCAGTTCCTTCATTTCTTCTGCATCCTTTTTGTGAAGATATTTCAATTTTATGAAAGTATTTTTCTTTAGTTTTACAATTTTTCTTGTGTCCAACTGTGTTTTGGCAAGTACTTTGTAGATATGAGACATCATACTCATATCTCCTTGTCTGTGATACCAGTGATTCGGGGGTTGCAATTGCACCCTGGTCCTGGAGACTAGTGGGGCCTCAAAGGTGTCTTTGACCCATAGAAAAGACTATTAAAGCTGCAGGTCCTGACTAGGTGAAGAAACCTTTCAGCTTATGTGACCAGTCACATGCCTACCAAAAAAACATCAAAATGTGGAAGTTTATACAGTGCGTGTATGTGTTGGTGTAGCAGAACTGTGTGTGATGGTTGTACACTCGGTGTGTTACTGTACTAGAGTTTTGTGTGTGTTGATGTAGCAGAGCTGTGTGTGATGGTGTACACCTCTGTGTGTTACTGTATTAGAGTTTTGTGTGTGTTGATGTAGCAGAGTTGTGTGTGATGTTGTACCCTCTGTGTATTAATGTAGCAGAGTTTTTTGTGTGTTGTGAGCAGAGCTGTGTGTGTGTTGTACACCTCTGTGTGTTAATGTAGCAGAATTTTGTGTGTGTTGATGTAGCAAGCTGTGTGTGATGTTGTACACCTCTGTGTATTAATGTAGTCGTTTTGTGTGTTGATGTAGCAGAGCTGTGTGTGATGTTGTACACCTTTGTGTTTAATGTAGTAGTTTTGTGTGTTGATGTAGCAGAGCTGTGTGTGCTGTTGTACACCTCTGTGTATTAATGTAGCAGAGTTTTTGTGTGTTGATGAGCAGAGCTGTGTGTTGATGTTGTACACCTCTGTGTATTAATGTAGTCGTTTTGTGTGTTGATGTAGCAGAGCTGTGTGTGATGTTGTACACCTCTGTGTATTAATGTAGTAGTTTTTGTGTTGATGTAGTAGAGCTGTATGTGATGTTGTACACCTCTGTGTATTAATGTAGCAGAGTTTTTTGTGCATTGATGTAGCAGAGCTGTGTGTGATGTTGTACACCTCTGTGTATTATGTAGCAGAGTTTTGTGTGCATTGATGTAGCAAAGCTGTGTGTGATGGTGTACACCTCTGTGTTTTACTGTAATAGAGTTTTGTGTATGTTTATGTAGCAGAGTTGTGTGTAATGTTGTACACTCTGTGTATTAATGTAGCAGAGTTTTTTGTGTGCTGATGAGCAGAGCTGTGTGTGATGTTGTACACCTCTGTGTATTTATGTAGCAGAGTTTTGTGTGTGTTGATGTAGCAGGGCTGTGTGCGATGTACACATCTGTGTATTAATGTATCAGAGTTTTTTGTGTGCTGATGCAGCAGAGCTGTGTGTGATGTTGTACCCCTCTGTGTATTAATGTAGCAGAGTTTTGTGTGTTGATGTAGCAGAAGTGTGTGTATAGCAGAGCTCAGTTTGTGCATATAGCAGAGCTGTGTGTTTATGTATCAGAGCTATATGTGTATACAGATATACAGGAAAGGCGAGTGTGCATGTACTGTGCATGCAGCAGTGTTGTGTATATTTGTGCACTGCAGAATGTACTTCTTGAGCGTTCTGTAAATCTATATGTGCATAATACATGCTGCAGAGAATATTATTCTTAGTCCAAAAATTCAGTACTTAAAAAATTGAGGCATTTGGTGCACAAATTGGTTAATTCAAAAAATTACATCTGGTTGTGATGGGTGAGCACGAACGAATTGGTCAGTTTTTGTGCTGAGTAGTTCAATATTATAAGTATAGTCTCTGTGGCATATAGACCTCAATCCTATGAGCACTGATCTCAACCTTATCGAAGACCTTTGGAATGATAAGATCAGAGATTGTGATCCAAACTCATCCAACATCAGTGTCTGACCTCATAAATGCTCTTCTGGATGAATGGGCAAAAACTCTCGCAGATGCCTCCAAAATCTTGTAGAAATCCTTTGCTGAAGAATGGAAGCTGTTATATCTGCACAAGAGGGTCCTACTCCATAGTAATGACTGTGGATGTAGAATAAGATGTCATAAAAGTTCACGTAGGTGGAGTGGGGAACAATACTTTTGTCCATACAGTGTATTTAAAATAGAGACAATGCAGAAAGCTGTTTTTTTGCTTTGAAATATTTCTGCATTTCAGAGAACATAGGGCTAACCGAAACATCCGAGGGTAGGAGAGGGAAAACCAGGCATTGGGAGAGCATCTGGTAAACACACTACGCCTGGTTCATTTTTCTATTTTATGCCAACTTAGCATTTAAGTGTAAAACATCCGGATCCTCTGTTCGGGCAGAATGAAGCAGCCGACCACTTCCCTTTGAAGGGGTTTCTCATTAAATTCATTTATTATCTATCCAAGAGTCAGGAAACCTTTTTCTGCCAAGTACCATTTTGATATCTATACCATCACTCGTGGGCCGGACAAAATTGTCAATTTAAAAATGATCCTACTATATTTGGTTAAAACAATTAATTAACTCACCCCTAATGTGACGGCTGGAACAACTTCTCTAGGTGCAGCTGTGATGTTAGGTAGTGTTGATGATGTTGCTACTTGCAAAAGTTTTTCCAGGTTTGTGCTGATCCGGAGCACAGTCAAATCTTTATGATGTTGATAACTCTGCTGTATACACATTGCATAGGAGACACCAAGACTCTGCTGTATACACATCGCATAGGAGACACCAAGACTCTGCTGTATATACATCCCATAGGAGACACCAAGACTCTTGCTGTATATACATCACATCGGAGACACTGAGACACTGTTGTATATACGTCACATAGGAGACACTGAGACTCTGCTGTATATACATCACTTAGGGTGTGTTTCCACCATCCGGATTCCGTCAGTAATTGCTGCGTGTTTGACGCTGTGCGCTGGCGCAGCGTCAAACACGCAGCGTCCAGATGTTAAAGCATAGTGGAGGGGATTTCAAGAAATCCCGTCTCCACTATGCGTAAAAACACGCAGGCGGCAGACCTGTATTAACAGACATGCGGCGCGTCTTTTTAGATTGCAGCATGTCCTATTCCCTTGCGGCGACGCTGCGTTGCCGCAAGGGAAATAACACAGTCCTATGCAGCGCTGCGGTGATTCCGGATGTGTTCATTGAACACATCGGGATTCACCGCGCGTTCACTAGTGGGCGGGGCTTTGGGCGGAGCGGACTTTCCGCTCCGTCCAAAGCGCTGTGTTTCCTGATCGTGGAAACACAGCCTTGGGAGACACAGATTGCTTTATACAAAATGCATAAGATACACTGATACTGCTGACTATACATTACATAGGATACACTGAAACTTCTGTATGCATCACATAGGAGACACTAAGACTACTGTATACAGGAAACAGTTAGAATACTATATGTATATATATATGTACACTAAAGAGTTGCAAGTGAAATTTATGTGTTACATAGCAAAGATGATTGTTTAGAAAATTATGGCAATCTCATGTTCGAAACAGTAATGGATGTTGAGATATGGATCCTGACATTCAAAAGTTTAAAGCATTGTTCCCCTTTTGCTCGTCAGTGTATATATCACATAGGAGGTACCTAGACTGCTATATATATATCACATAGCAAACACTGAGAATCTGCAGACTATACCTCACATAGGAGACACGAAGACTGCTGTGTAAATCACATAGGTTACACTGGACTCTGCTGTATATATAATCACAAAGAATACACTAATATTGCTGTATTTACATCTCATAGGATACACAAAACCTGCTGTTTATACATCACATAGGATACACTGGGACTAATGTATATACATCATATAGTAGACATTTAAGCTTCTGTAAATACATCGCATAGGATACACTGAGACTGCTGTATGCATCACATAGGATACACTGAGACTGTTGTATACATCACATAGGATACACTGAGACTGCTGTATATACATCACATAGATTACCTGCGAATGCTGCATATATCACATTGGAGACAAGATTTTTGTATACAAGACAAAGGATTCACTTCTACAGTACTGCTGTGTACATCACGTACGATACACTGCAACATCATGTAGGAGACACTGTGAATTCTTCATCAGAAACAGGAGTGGAACAGGAGCGCAGAGGTCGTAACTCTGCCCACAAAGAATATCCTGACACTGGCACTGGCCAGCATCAGGACTTAATCCAGCATTGTGGGTGCATGTGCTCAACAGAGAAATTAAAGGGTCATTGGCCAAAAAACTGGGACGGTAGACAAAGCACTGCAGCCCACCAACGAGCGGCTCAAGGTCAGGACCAGATAATATCTAGTTCCCCACCCCTGATTTATACACAGAATGGGTGATAATATTTGGTTGCTGGGGAGTTGACTACTAAGACCTAAGACTCATCAATCAAGAGAACAGAGGGACCAGCGGTACTGTCTATGCATGTCAACTGCTCCATTCACTTTAACAGGATTGACAGCCATACTGTAGCTAAGCTGTCATTCCCGCCACACTAAATAAAGAAGTGGTCACACCTGCACACTACTGCACCAGGGGCCTTAGAGAGCCACGTTCTCTTGATCGGTGGAAGCAGTAGCAGTTGGAATCTGGCGAAGATAAATCCTGTGAATAGGTGATAAATGTAACTCCTTTAAGGTAAACTAGTAAAAAAAACCTCATTGAAATGAAAAACTCATCTCTACTTCATCTGAGAAATGCAGCTCTGCTACAATTGTACAACCAAATCAAGTAATTAACACATCTTAGGCTTGCACCAAAATATCCATTTAGGAATACACGTGGGTAATTATATCATTTAAAACCCATTTAACTATGGATATCACCACAGTAAATATGCATATTGCTAATAAGATTTGCACAATTACGCCAGTCAAACAAAAATGAGAAAAGTGTTTACTACTCGATCATTTATAAATCCGTGCTCATTGCTCTGTGCTAGAAAACAGAGCTGGGCGCAAAGTCTGCGATTGTACAAGTATCTATAGCTGTATATAAAGAGGACGCCTGTACAGTACAAGGATCTGGAGCTGTATATAAGGAGGACGCCTGTACAGTACAAGTATTTGGAGCTGTATATAAGGAGGATGCCTGTACAGTACAAGTATTTGGAGCTGTATATAAGGAGGACGCCAGTACAGTACAAGTATCTGGAGCTGTATATAAGGAGGACGCCTGTACAGTACAAGTATCTGGAGCTGTATATAAAGAGGACACCTGTACAGTACAAGTATCTGGAGCTGTATATAAGGAGGACGCCTGTACAGTACAAGTGTCTGGAGCTGTATACAGTGCCTACAAGTAGTATTCAACCCCCTGCAGATTTAGCTGGTTGACACATGCGGAATTAACTTGGCATTGTGACATTTGTACTGTAGATCAGCCTGGAAGTGGGAAATGCACTGCTGCAAAAATTTTTGTTGTAATTTTTTTTTTTTTTTAAAACGTTAAAAGTTAATTCAGAGTGTCATTTATTATTCAACCCCTCAAACCACAAGAATTCTGTTTGGTCCCCCTAAAGTATTAAGAAGTAGTTCAGGCACCAAGGATAATGAGCTTCACATGTGTGGATTAATGATCTCTTTTGCCAGCCTTTTCTGACTATTTAAGACCCTCCCCAAACTTGTGAACAGCACTCATACATGGTCAACATGGGAAAGACAAAGGAGCATTCCAAGGCCATCAGAGACAAGATCGTGGAGGGTCACAAGGCTGGCAAGGGGTACAAAACCCTTTCCAAGGAGTTGGCCCTACCTGTTCTCACTGTTGGGAGCATCATCAGTAAGTGGAAGGCTTATGGAACTACTGTTAGCCTTCCACGGCCTGGACAGCCTTTGAAAGTTTCCTCCCGTGCCGAGGTCGGGCTTGTCCGAAGAGTCAAGGCTAACCCAAGGACAACAAGGAAGGAGCTCCGGGAAGATCTCATGGCAGTGGGGACATTGGTTTCAGTCAATACCATAAGTAACGTACTCCACCGCAATGGTCTCCGTTCCAGACGAGCCAGTAAGGTACCTTTACTTTCAAAGCGTCATGTCAAGGCTCGTCTACAGTTTGCTCATGATCACTTGGAGGACTGTGAGACAGACTGGTTCAAGGTTCTATGGTCTGATGAGACCAAGATCGAGATCTTTGGTGCCAACCACACACGTGACGTTTGGAGACTGGATGGCACTGCATACGACCCCAAGAATACCATCCCTACAGTCAAGCATGGTGGTGGCAGCATCATGCTGTGGGGCTGTTTCTCAGCCAAAGGGCCTGGCCATCTGGTCTGCATCCATGGGAGGATGGATAGCACGGCCTACCTGGAGATTTTGGCCAAGAACCTCCGCTCCTCCATCAAGGATCTTAAGATGGGTCGTAATTTCATCTTCCAACAAGACAATGACCCAAAGCACACAGCCAAGAAAACCAAGGCCTGGTTCAAGAGGGAAAAAGTCAAGGTGTTGGAGTGGCCTAGTCAGTCTCCTGACCTTAACCCAATTGAAAACTTGTGGAACAAGCTCAAGATTAAAGTCCACATGAGACACCCAAAGAACCTAGATAACTTGGAGAAGATCTGCATGGAGGAGTGGGCCAAGATAACTCCACAGACCTGTGCCGGCCTGATCAGGTCTTATAAAAGACGATTATTAGCTGTAATTGCAAACAAGGGTTATTCCACGAAATATTAAACATAGGGGTTGTATAATAATTGACCCACACTTTTATGTTTAAAATTTATTAAAATTCAACTGAGCAACATAACTTTTTGTTTTGTAAGATTTATGCTTCTGTTAATAAATCCTACTCTCGTTTGCAGTTTGAAGGCTCTAACTTATTTGCATCTTATCAAACCAGCTAAATCTGCAGGGGGTTGAATACTACTTGTAGGCACTGTATAAGGAGGACGCCTGTACAGTACAAGTATTTGGAGCTGTATATAAGGAGGACGCCTGTACAGTACAAGTATTTGGAGCTGTATATAAGGAGGATGCCTGTACAGTACAAGTATTTGGAGCTGTATATAAGGAGGACGCCAGTACAGTACAAGTATCTGGAGCTGTATATAGGAGGACGCCTGTACAGTACAAGTATCTGGAGCTGTATATAAAGAGGACACCTGTACAGTACAAGTATCTGGAGCTGTATATAAGGGGATGCCAGTACAGTACAAGTATCTGGAGCTGTATATAAGGAGGACGCCTCTACAGTACAAGTATTTGGAGCTGTATATAAGGAGGACGCCTGTACAGTACAAGTATTTGGAGCTGTATATAAGGAGGACGCCAGTACAGTACAAGTATCTGGAGCTGTATATAAGGAGGACGCCTGTACAGTACAAGTATCTGGAGCTGTATATAAAGAGGACACCTGTACAGTACAAGTATCTGGAGCTGTATATAAGGAGGACGCCTGTACAGTACAAGTATCTATAGCTGTATATAAGAAGGACGCCTGTACAGTACAAGTATCTGGATCTGTAAATAAGGAGAAACGCCTGAACAGTACAAGTATCTGGAGCTGTATATAAGGAGGACGCCTGTACAGTACAAGTATCTGGAGCTGTATATAAGGAGGATGCCTGTACAGTACAAGTATCTGGAGCTGTATATAAAGAGGACGCCAGTACAGTACAAGTATCTGGAGCTGTATATAAGGAGGATGCCTGAACAGTACAAGTATCTGGAGCTGTATATAAGGAGCGCCTGTACAGTACAAGTATCTGGAGCTGTATATAAGGAGGATGCCTGTACAGTACAAGTATCTGGAGCTGTATATAAGGAGGACGCCTGTACAGTACAAGTATCTGGAGCTGTATATAAGGAGGACGCCTGTACAGTACAAGTGTCTGGAGCTGTATATAAGGAGGATGCCTGTACAGTACAAGTATCTGGAGCTGTATATAAGGAGGATGCCTGAACAGTACAAGTATCTGGAGCTGTATATAAGGAGGATGACTGTGCAGTAGAAGTATCTGGATCTGTAAATAAGGAGGATGACTGTACAGTACAAGTTTCTGGAGCTGTATAAAAGGAGGACACCTGTACAGTACAAGTATCTGGAGCTGTATATAAGGGGGATGCCGTTACAGTACAAGTATCTGGAGCTGTATATAAGGAGGATGCCTGTACAGTACAAGTGTCTGGAGCTGTATATAAGGAGGATGCGTGAACAGTACAAGTATCTGGAGCTGTATATAAGGAGGATGCCTGAACAGTACAAGTATCTGGAGCTGTATATAAGGAGGATGCCTGTACAGTACAAGTATCTGGAGCTGTATATAAGGAGGAGGCCTGTACAGTACAAGTGTCTAGATCTGTATATAAGGAGGACGCCGGTACAGTACAAGTATCTGGAGCTGTATATAAAGAAGACGCCTGTACAGTACAAGTGTCTAGAGCGTATATAAGGAGGACGCCTGTACAGTACAAGTATCTGGAGCTGTATATAAAGGAGGACGCCAGTACAGTACAAGTATCTGGAGCTATATATAAGGAGGACGCCTGTACAGTACAAGTGTCTCGAGCTGTATATAAGGAGGACACCTGTACAGTACAAGTGTCTAGAGCTGTATATAAGGAGGATGACTGTGCAGTAGAAGTATTGGATCTGTAAATAAGGAGGATGACTGTACAGTACAAGTTTCTGGAGCTGTATATAAGGAGGATGCCTGTACAGTACAAGTATCTGGAGCTGTATACAAGGAGGACGCCGATACAGTACAAGTATCTGGAGCTGTATATAAGGAGGATGACTGTAAAATACAAGTATCTGGAGCTGTATATAAGGAGGACGCCTGTACAGTACAAGTATCTGGAGCTGTATATGAGGAGGATGCCTGTACAGTACAAGTATCTGGAGCTGTATGTAAGGAGGACGCCTGTACAGTACAAGTGTCTAGAGCTGTATATAAGGAGGACGCCTGTACAGTACAAGTATCTGGAGCTGTATATAAGGAGGACGCCGGTACAGTACAAGTATCTGGAGCTGTATATAAGGAGGATGCCTGTACAGTACAAGTATCTGGAGCTGTATATAAGGAGGACGCCGGTACAGTACAAGTATCTGGAGCTGTATATAAGGAGGACGCCTGTACAGTACAAGTGTCTCGAGCTGTATATAAGGAGGACGCCTGTACAGTACAAGTGTCTAGAGCTGTATATAAGGAGGATGACTGTAAAGTACAAGTATCTGGAGCTGTATATAAGGAGGACACCTGTACAGTACAAGTATCTGGAGCTGTATATAAGGAGGACGCCTGTACAGTACAAGTGTCTGGAGCTGTATATAAGGAGGATGCCTGAACAGTACAAGTATCTGGAGCTGTATATAAGGAGGATGCCTGAACAGTACAAGTATCTGGAGCTGTATATAAGGAGGATGCCTGTACAGTACAAGTGTCTCGAGCGGTATATAAGGAGGACGCCTGTACAGTACAAGTTTCTGGAGCTGTATATAATGAGGATGCCTGTACAGTACAAGTATCTGGAGCTGTATAAAAGGAGGACACCTGTACAGTACAAGTATCTGGAGCTGTATATAAGGAGGACGCCTGTACAGTACAAGTATCTGGAGCTGTATATAAAGAGGACACCTGTACAGTACAAGTATCTGGAGCTGTATATAAGGAGGACGCCTGTACAGTACAAGTATCTATAGCTGTATATAAGAAGGACGCCTGTACAGTACAAGTATCTGGATCTGTAAATAAGGAGGACGCCTGAACAGTACAAGTATCTGGAGCTGTATATAAGGAGGACGCCTGTACAGTACAAGTATCTGGAGCTGTATATAAGGAGGAGCCGGTACAGTACAAGTTCTGGGAGTGTATATAAGGGACCTGACAGTCCAAATATTGGAGCGTATATAAGGAGGAGCCCGAACAGTACAAGTTTTGGGCTGTATATAAGGGGTGCCGTAAAGTCAAGTATTGGAGTGTTTTAAGGAGGGCGCCGTACAGTACAAGTATCTGGAGTTTTATTAAGGAGGACGCCTGACAGTAAGTTTTGAGCTGTATTTTTTAAGGGGGAGCCTGTACGACAAGTTCGGGGCTGTATTTAAGGGGATGCTGAAAAATAAAGTATTGGATTTTAATAAGGAGGATGATGGCGTAAAGTTTGGACTGTAATAAGGGGATGGCTGTACGACAAGTTTTGGGCTGTATTAAGGAGGAAAGTACAGTACAATTTTCTGGGGCTGTATATGGGGGGTGCCGTTACAGTACAAAATATTGGAGCGTTTAAGGAGGGGCCTGTCGTACAGTGTCTGGGAAACTGAATAAAGGGGACTGAAAAGTACTATTCTGGAGTGTTTATAAGGAGGAGCCGACAGTTTCAAGTATCTGGGCGTATATA
>JARQOD010000007.1:116422374-116532413 GCA_033576555.1 Oophaga sylvatica | reverse complement strand
CTGTATCCAGGTTGCTTTAAAAAATACGGTATTTTTGGATCTTAAGCGATGCATAATATCCATGTTACCTGTCCACAAGGAATATCGGAAATTCCTCAGACTGGCAGTCTTCATAAACGGGGAGGTGAAAGAATTTCAATACAAAGCTCTCCCATTCGGGATATCAATAGCCCCCCGTGTGTTCACAAAACTGGTAGCAGAAATGATGGCCCCTGTGAGGGAACAAGATATCCTAATCATCCCATACTTGGACGATCTTCTAATAGTAAGCGACTCATCCCAGAACTGCAGAGAACAGAGGGACAGGGTAATGAGCACTCTGGAAAACCTAGGATGGCTTCAAACTTAAAAAAAGCAAGGTTTGAACCCAGCAAAATTCAGGAATTTCTAGGGCTAACACTGGATTCTCAAAAACAAGAATGCTGCCTCCGAGAGCGCAAAAAACAGAACATTATACACATAGTAACAAAGGAACCCCTCCATGACATTAAGGAAAGCAGTGTCTCTACTAGGCTCAGTTTCTGCATGTCTACCAGCAGTACAGTGGGCACAGCTACACACAAGAGACCTCCAATGGGACATATTGGGAAATCAATCCAAGTTGAGAGGCCATCTAGAGGGTTACGTAACTCTAAGCTCCTTTTCTACTCATTCCCTACTTTGGTGGAAAAATGCCCACAACCTATCCAAAGGGGTCCACTGGGTAACGAAAATATCCCATATAATTACTACAGACGCAAACCCCATGGGATGGGGAGCTCACATGAACAACCAAGTAGCACAGGAATAATGGGAGAATCAGGAATTGGGAGCTTCTTCGAACTAGAAAGCCTGACCCACAGCCCATAGTTCTTTCTCGACTTTCCTACCCGACCTACGGGGTCATCATGTCCGCATATTCTCGGACAACCAGGTAGCAGTGGCTTATATAAACCATCAGGGAGGTACCAGGTCCCGAACTCTGATAGACACCTCCTCCAGGATCCTCAACCTAGCGGAGGAGAAATCCCTCTCGGCAATACACATTCGGGGGATAGAAAATCAAAAGGCTGACTATCTCAGTCGAACCCAACTAAGGAAAGGCGAGTGGGTTTTAAATCAGTTCATTTTTCAACAAATTACGAGAATGTGGGGAACCCCAATGATAGATCTATTTGCCCACTACAAAAACAAGAAAGTAGAAGCATTCTGCTTTCTGAACCCCAGGGGGAATCCTCAAGCACTAGACGCTTTTATGCTTCCATGGACTCAGGATCTCACATACGCCTTTCCCCCGATCATCCTTCTACCAGCAGTCATACGAAAAGTCAGAGAAGACAAAACAATGATACTAATAGACGGATTTTGGTAAGAACTTACCTGTAAAATCCTTTTCAGCGAAGAAGGAAGGGAGACACAGTCATTACATACAATCCACATACAATCCTTTTTACCAAGACACACACGGCCACACCATGGTTTATCCTGCTCCCACCTTCTAACGCTCTGTCTGCTACTCCTCATCGCTGGCGATGTATCCCCAAATCCTGGCCCTCCTCATCACATCCCCACACTCATTTCTAACACCCTGCCACGATCTTCCACACGTTTTTGCAACCCTGTCAACCTCATACCTATCCATCCACACCCCCCTCCCCAGTCCCCCTACCCGGAGCACTATGGAACGCACGCTCCGTCTGCAATAAACTGTCATTTGTCCACGACCTCTTTATCACCAACAAACTCTCCTTCCTTGCCATCACTGAAACCTGGCTCACTCCCTCTGACTCAGCCTCTCCAGCTGCGCTTTCCTATGGCGGATTTCATCTTTCTCACACCCCTCGCCCCAGCAACAAACGTGGTGGAGGAGTTGGCTTACTCCTGTCTGATACCTGCTCCTTTACCCCTATTCAAATTCCACCCTCCGCTGCTATTCCCTCGTTCGAAGTGCACTCCGTCCGCATCTATTCCCCCTCCAACCTCCAACTGGCTGTCATCTACCGCCCCCCGGAACTAGCCATCTCCACCTTTCTCGACCACTTCACCACCTGGCTACTCAATTTCCTCTCTGCTGACATCCCCACCATCATCATGGGCGATTTCAACATCCCCATTGACACTTCCACCCCGGCGGCCTCTAAACTTCTTTCGCTCACAGCTTCCCTTGGCCTCACTCAATGGTCCTCTGCGGCCACTCACAAAGGCGGTCACACGCTGGACCTTATCTTCACCCGTCTCTGTTCCCTCACTAATCTCACTAACTCCCCACTCCCCCTGTCTGACCACAACCTACTGACATTCTCTTCCCTCTCCTCTGTTAGTACGCATCCCCCACTCCACAAACTCACCCACCCTCGCAGAAATCTCAAACACCTCAATTTACAATCGCTCTCTGAGTCCCTCCTCCCTCTTACAGACATAGCCTCACTTCATGACACAGATGCTGCTGCCACATTTTATAACACCACAATAAAAACCACACTTGATTCGGCCGCCCCCCTCATGCAGAGCAAAACTCGTACAATCAACAGGCAGCCCTGGCTGACCGGCCTGACCAAAGAACTGAGACGGGCTTCCAGGGTTACCGAGCGGAGATGGAAGAGAACCCACTCCACCGAGCACTTCAACGCATACAAGCAGTCCCTTGCCAGCTTCAAGTCCACGCTCTCTGCCGCAAAACAAACTTACTTCTCATCTCTCATATCCTCCCTGTCTCCACAACCCTAAACAGCTCTTCAACACTTTCAATTCTCTACTCCATCCCACAGCACCTCCTCCCTCTCCTCTCATTTCTGTCGAAGACTTTGCCTCCTTCTTTAAGCAAAAGATTGATACTATCAGAGAAGGCTTTGGCCCGCAGCCCCCAATGCCCCTCTTAGCCACTCAGCCCTGTTCTTCCAAAACCAGCTTCACCACCATGACAGAAGATCAGCTCTCCACTCTCCTGTCAAGATCACACCTCACCACTTGCGCGCTTGACCCACTCCCGTCCCACCTCATCCCTAACCTTGCCACAGTCTTCATCCCTACTCTCACACACCTCTTCAACCTTTCACTTACAAATGGTGTCTTTCCTTCATCCTTCAAACATGCTTCAATCACCCCGATCCTCAAAAAGCCCTCCCTCGACCCATCCTCAGCGTCTAGCTATCGCCCGATATCTCTTCTCCCCTTCGCCTCAAAACTACTGGAACAGCATGTATATCTTGAACTGTCCTCCCACCTTTCCTCCTGCTCCCTCTTTGACCGGTTACAATCAGGCTTTTGACCGCATCACTCAACTGAAACTGCCCTAACTAAAGTCACTAACGACCTGCTAACCGCCAAGAGCAAGCGACACTACTCTGTCCTCCTTCTCCTGGACCTGTCTTCTGCCTTTGACACCGTAGACCATTCCCTCCTCCTACAGATTCTCTCATCTCTTGGCATCACAGACTTGGCCCTATCCTGGATCTCATCATACCTAACAGACCGAACATTTAGTGTCTCCCTCTCACACACCACCTCCTCACCTCGCCCCCTGTCTGTCGGTGTTCCCCAAGGCTCAGTCCTAGGACCCCTACTCTTCTCCATCTACACCTTCGGCCTGGGACAGCTCATAGAATCCCACGGCTTGCAGTATCACCTCTACGCCGATGACACGCAGATCTACCTATCTGGACCTGACCTCACCTCCCTACTGACCAAAATCCCACAGTGTCTGTCTGCTATCTCAGCCTTCTTTTCTGCTCGCTTTCTCAAACTGAACATGGACAAAACAGAATTCATCATCTTTCCCCACCTCATTCTACCCCTCCACCAGGCCTATCCATCAATGTCAATGGCTGCTCGCTTTCCCCAGTCCCACATGCTCGGTGCCTTGGGGTGATCATCGACTCTGCCCTCTCTTTCAAACCACATATCCAAGCCCTCGCCACCTCCTGCCGCCTCAAACTCAAAAATATTTCCCGGATCCGCTCATTCCTCAACCATGAAACCACAAAAACACTAGTGCACGCCCTTATCATCTCCCGCCTCGACTACTGCAACCTCCTACTGTCTGGCCTCCCCTCTAGCACTCTGGCACCACTCCAGTCCATCCTACACTCTGCTGCATGACTAATCCACCTGTCTTCCCGCTATTCCCCTGCCTCCCCACTATGCCAGGCCCTTCACTGGCTTCCTATTGCCCAGAGGCTCCAGTTCAAAACCTTAACCATGACCTACAAAGCCATCCACAACCTTTCTCCTCCATACATCTGTGACATGGTCTCCCGCTACTACCCACACGCAACCTTCGATCCTCTCAAGATCTCCTTCTCGACTCCCCCCTCATCTCTTCTTCCCACAACCGCATACAAGACTTCTCCCGGGCTTCCCCCATACTCTGGAACTCTCTGCCGCAAAACATCAGACTTTCACCAACAACGGAGACCTTCAAGAAAAACCTGAAGACCCACCTGTTCCGACAAGCCTACAACCTGCAATGATTCTCAGTGTACTGAACCATCGCACAACCAGCTCTACCCATCCCTGTAGACTGTGAGCCCTCGCGGGCAGGGTCCTCTCTCCTTCTGTACTTATGCGTCCCTTGTCTAGCACATGTTTATTGTATCTGTCTATATTTTTCCCCTTTTCATATGTAAAGCGCCATGGAATAAATGGCGCTATATAAATATATAATAATAATAATAATAATAATAATTACTAGTGGGTAGGCGGAGCCCAGATGAGATAGACACCTCAGATTAAAAAGAGTGTTGACCGGCCCCTCCAGCTCGGGCTCCTCCTACTCAGCTCTCCAGTTGTACACAAGCTTAAGGAAGAGCAATATCACCAGCGGTGCAACATAACCCCTTCTGAAGGAATTCAGAGAAAAAAACACAAGAATACAAGTTATGCATGCATGTAGGCAAAAAACCACACAGTTCCAGGTACTACTCACTGGACCTGATCACTGCGATGAGCTGGCGATGCTGGAACAGAGCCTTAGCGCGTCGACCTCAGCCCAGATAATCGCTATCAGAGAAGGGTCACGCCGCATCTGAAAACAACAACACACTTCTGCCATGGGAGGGATCTGTGTCTCCCTTCCTTCTTCGCTGAAAAGGATTTTACAGGTAAGTTCTTACCAAAATCCGTCTTTCAGCTGCAAATGAAGGAAGGGAGACACAGTCATTACTAGTGGGACGTCCCAAAGCAGTCCAAAAATTAAGGGTGGGAAAAAAACAAAAGGCAGAATCCCAACAACCTAGATAAAATGCGCAATAGGTGCCAAATACAAGTTAACTAGAACTTTAAGCTACGGCCGCCTGCAGGACTCTAAGGCCGCAGCAGCGGAAGCACTGACGTCCACCTTATAAAACTTTATAAACGTGTGGACGGAACGCCAGGTCGCCGCTCGGCAGAGCTGAGCTGCCGAGGCCCCTTGATGAAAGGCCCACGAGGAACCCACAGCCCTCGTGGAGTGAGCTCAAATCTTAATCGGGCAAGGTTCGCTTTTAAGTCGGTAAGCCTCTAAAAAGGCCGACCGAATCCAACGAGCTATAGAGTCCTTGGAAGCTCGTTGACCACGCTGACGACCTGCTGGAATCACAGAGAGTTCCGACTTCCGAAAATTTTGAGTAATAAACAAATAGAACTTCAAAGCCCGCACCAAATCCAATTTGTGCAAGGCCCGTTCCTTCGCATTCCTCGGCTCCGGACAGAGCGAGGGCACCTTAGGTAGGAAGTCGCCCCGTGTGCGAAGTACTACGCGATCCGGGTGAAACTCCAGGAAAGGAGGCAAGCAAGAAAGAGCCGCCAACTCAGAAAAACCTTTCTCAAAAAGGTAACCGCTACTAGAAAGGCAACCTTCCAAGATAGCAAAGAAAAGCTAGCAGAGTCCATAGGCTCAAAAGGCCCATGTTGAAGAGCTTCCAATACAAGATTGAGCCGCCAAGGCGACACAGGTGCCTCCGCGGCGGAAACTGACGGGTTACTCCGCGAAAAAATGGAACGTACGTCCCTACGCGAGGCGATAGCCTTCCGAAAAGCAAAAGCAGGACAGAACCTGACCCTTCAGAGTGCTAACTGCCAAACCCTTGTCCAGCCTGTACTGCAAAAGGCCAACAAATTGGGAATGGAAAGAATCCTCGGGTTCCTTGAAGAACCCGAACACCACAAAAAGAAGGCTTCCCAAGACTTTGTGATAAATCCTAGTAGTAGCCGGACCTCTGGCAGCCTGCAAAGTGGCAATGATTTTGGCTGAAAAACCTTGACGGTCAATATTTCGGTCTCAAGAGCCACCCCGTCAAACGCAGAGACCTCAGGTCCGGATGACGAACGGGCCCTTGGGTTAACAGGTCCGGGCGAAGGGGAAGTGGAAAAGGAGGCGCTGTTAGAAGCGATCCCAGTGTCGAGAACCACATCCCCCTTGGCCAATCTGGGGCTATCAACATAGCCGGGATTCTCTCCAGTCTGATCCGACACAACCCCAGAGGAAATAAGGGTATCGGCAGGAACACATAGATTAGCTCGAATTGGTCCAACGGAGCCACCAGAGCATCCACCGTCACAGCCTTCGGGTCCTTGTACCTGGACATGAAAGTCGGTAACTTGGCATTGAACCTGGATGCCATCAAATCCACTTGGGGAGTTCCCCAACGGGAGCACAGCAGTGCAAAAATCTCCGGATGAAGACTCCATTCTCCGGGATCCATCTTCTCGCGACTGAGAAAGTCTGCCGTGATTCTGAACTCCTGAAATGTGGATCGCAGAGAAGGCTGGCACTCTGGTCTCGGCCCATACCAGGATCCGAGAAACCTCCACCATGAGCCTGGAACTCCTTGTCCCGCCTAGATGGTCGATATACACGACCGCCGTCGCATTGTCTGTCTGCACTCGGACTGGCAGACCGCTTAAAGGGACCGTCCAGTGTTGGAGGCAAAGGAAAATTGCCCTCAATTCCAGGATGTTGATCGGCAGGAGACTCCTCCGACGACAATACTCCCTGAATCCAGAGATCGTCCAGACACCTCCCCAGCCCGTCAGGCTGGCATCGGTGGTTATGACCGACCACCTCGGAGGGAGGAAAGACTTCCCCAGGGATAACGCTTCCGGACGTAACCACCATCCTAGAGACTCTCGCACCCTGTGGGAGATGATGAGACTGCAATCCAGCGAAGTCTGCGATCGATCCCAACGGCTCAGAATGAGCCTTTGGAGGGCCCTGGAATGAAACTGCGCAAACGGAAGTGGCTCCATGGACCACCATCAAACCCAGAAGGCGCATACACCCTCGAAGAGACATCGCTGTCAAAGACTTCATAACCTGTACATGTCGAAGGAGACATGCTTGCTTGTCTGGAGGCAGAGACACCACTGCTCGTACTGTGTCGAAATGCATCCCCAAAAAATAGGATTGACTGCGACGATTCCAGAGACGACTTCTCCCAACTGACCAGCCACCCGAAGTCCTCCAGGAGCTGAAGGGATAGATTGCAAGCAGTCACTGCCTCCTCCTTTGAGGGCCACAATCAAAAGGTCGTCCAGGTAGGGAAGAATCGAAACCCCCTGTCTTCGAAGAAATGCCATGAGAGGCGCCAGAAATTTTTGTAAAAACTCTGGGCGCTGAGGCCAACCCGAATGGCAGAGCCACAAACTGGTAATGGTCCTGACCTATGGCAAAACGAAGGAAGCGTTGGTGGGCCCTTCCGATTGGGAAGTGCAAATAAGCGTCGCGAATGTCGATTGACACCAAAAAAGCGTTCTGCGACAGGGCCGCCAAAACGGAGCGAAGCGACTCCATGCGGAATTTCCTGGCGTGGACATGCCGATTCAATCTTTTGAGATCCAGAAAGGGCCGAAATTTGTCCTCTTTTTTGGGGACCACAAAGAGGTTAGAATAAAACCCTCTTCCCCGGCCCTCCGGCGGAACCGGAACCACCACACCTTTCTGCAGAAGGGAATCTACCTCCCGCAGCAGAGCGGCAAAAAGCTCGGGCTCTGACGGAACGCGAGGTTGACAAAAAAACTGTCTGGGGGTCGAGAAAGAGACTCTATGAAGTAGCCTGCCAACACAACCCGTGTCACCCAGGCGTCCGACATGCGGGAAGCCCCAGTCGGTTTGAATTGGAGTAAACGACCCCCCACTCGAAAGCGCTCGAGTGAGACCCAGGCGTCAGTCCGCCTTAGCGGGCTTTCTACCAGCTTCCCGCTTGTCTTAACGGAAGTTCTGTTTCCAGGGTATGCAGAATTTCTGAGAATTCCCCTTTTTTTTTTTTTAAAAAGAGAGGGACGACTCGAACCCCAGAGGGATGACCGAATCATCCCCTGGACCGAAAGGACCGCCGACAACTACCGACACTAGTCCTGCCAGACGCAGAAGTCACAGCTCTGCGCTGCGGTAAAGCTGTTTCTTTTGCCTTTACCTTGGCAATCAGCTCCGTGAGGTCAGGTCCAAATAGCTGACCACCTTGCAAGCTAAAGATAGCAAACCCTGCTTGGAAACTGCGTCCCCGGTCCACTGTCTAAGCCACAGTGCTCTTCTGACTGTGACTGCCGAGGCTTGCGCCCTGGATAGCAGTGACACAGTATCCTCCAACAACTGGAAAAGCCCATCTACCTCGATAGAGGAGATCCACCTTGCCACGCCGTCCGTAGACGGTCTAACCGGCTCAGGGAAACTTTACAAGCACACATGGATCCTTAATACTGAATCCATGATCCGCGGCCTCGCAGATGGATTTTTCTGCCATCTACGTTTTTTGTCCAGCGGGTCCTGCAGACTCGCCTTCCCCTTAACAGGAGGATTTTGCTAAGCTGGGATAAAGGAACATCCACTTCAGGAGAAGGATCCAATTATCATCAACTCCGTAGAACACGGATACGGTGTCTCAATTTTTTGGACACAGGCGCTCCTTCTCCACTGCCCATTAAGCTCATCCAGTGATGGTAAAGCTTGATCGTGATTGAAAACATCCGGGCCGACTTACCAGGACGTCCAGATACCTCCTCCGGTAACTGTAACGCCTCCAATAAAAACCTCTTTACGGCCCAAGAGAGAGGCAGAATGTCCCTGCCGATCCTCCTTGTCCGAATCGGACATTTTCGTTACGCGGGAAGGAAGGCACCGGCTTGTGTCGCTTCCTGACATGAGAGGATCTAGCTGACACTCAGTAATAGAAAATCAGACAGGCCATCAATAGAAACTAGCGAGGGCTGACACCACTGGAACCTCCGACCACTGCGCTTGACGCCGTCGAGGTCTGCGCGTCAGATACACGAGACTGATCCTGTAGCGGATCTGGGAGACGGTTCACAGAATATGGCAGGTTAAACCTGTCAGTAATTAGAAAGTGTGGTTTCTTAAAGAAAAAACGAAACGCTGAAGGGTTAAAGCTCTTAAGGAGAGAGCTACCCCAGCTGTCCCCCATTAAAAGTTAACCGCCTAAGAAGGGGTTAAAGTCGCAGACTCCCCACAACCTTAATAATGAAAAGGGTGTGCGAGCCCCAAGTGCCTCTTATAAGGCAGCAGCTACAGGACAGCTATGCCACACTTAACAAGACGAAACGTTCACAATATCGCTAAAAAATTGCGCTGTTTTGTAAATCGCAATGACCGCCAAAGTCATTAAGGGGATCGCTAACCGCCTATGCGTTGTTAATGAGATCGCCCAGATTGGCAGCTACTAGTGACATTAAAAATGATCACACAAACGATCGCATAGTATGCGTCGTCGTTAGCAGGAACGTATAGTGGTAGTGCGAGCTTTGAGATAACAGCTGCAGGCAGCGCAGTCTGCCACCCATTTGTGCCTCAGAAAGGCGCCCGCGCTGTGGGGGTGAAGGGGTTAAGCTTCTGCCCTATGACGGGTAGAAGCTACTCACCCAGCTGGTCGCGGTGCAGCGCTGCCGAGAGGGGAGGAGAGCGATGTCCGAGGGAGCTTTCAGCCTGTCAGCATTACTCGGCTAATGGCCACCGCGCTGTGGTGGTGAAGGGGTTAAGCTTCTGCCCTAGACGGGTAGAAGCGACTCACCCAGCTGGTCGCGGTGCCGCGCTGCCGAGAGGGGAGGAGAGCGATGTCCGAGGGAGCTTTCCTGTCAGCATTACTCGGCTAATGGCCGCCGCGCTGTGCCTCCGTGTGCTTCATGAGGGAAGCCGGAAAAGGAGATGCCGTAAAGCGCGTGCTCAGAGCAGCGCGAAATTCAAATAAAAAAGGCGTGCAGCTCCTCTCTCCCCCGTTCCTATGTCCTGCAGGCATCCACCTGTGGACAAAAAACACAGTCAACGCATGTATATTGTAACAGCGACTGCCGCAGCAGTCGCTGAAAACACTCAAACACATATTAAATGTGGAGTACTCACCAGCCGAAAGCGCCTGTAAGGTTCTATGTATATATTCCTGAAACTCAGTTTGTTCGTCAGCCATTTTACTTTCTGTCTTGCTGCAGCTATCTTGCCCTCAGTCAAAATGGAGTTTCCAGCTTGCATGTTCCCGCCCTGATTCTCTCCTTTGCTTCTTAAGCAGCCACAACTGAGCAATCAGTGCTTCAGAATCAAGCCTGCAGTGTACCTGTGACCTGACTCCTGGAAGCCTTGGACCTTGTACTCCAGCTATTCCTACTGAGGAACTCTGAAGCACTTGTGGACTCTGAACCCTGCTCTTTGAAAGACCCACGTTTGCATGGACTTACGGTAACAGAGAAGAAGATCCTGAATCTGTGTTGGAGAGTGATTGCTGAGCTTAGATTACTCTGGCCTGCTGTGTCTCCTGCTTCTGTGTCTGCAAACTGTGTGACTATTTCTGCCAACTTGTATGAAGTAATACAGGACTTTTCTATATCAAACCTGTGTCTCATGTATGTTCATCGCACCCAAGCACAAGACGCTATATGAACTGTACTACATACATTACAAGATTCTGAAGCCAAAACGTTAGTGTCTGCTGGGTCTGGAAGGCTGTGTCTGCTGTAACTGTGGATATCAGACGTCCGGTTGTACTTTCTGTGATGACAGTGGTTGTGACTTCTCACAACCATTCCAGGTGAGCAATTCCCTTAAGTTTTTTCTTTCTGCAGTGTTACCACAGGTAAACACTATTGTTTTTTTTTTCTTTCTCTTTTTTGTCTGCTGTAACTCTGGATATCAGATGTCTGGTTGAAACTTTCTGTGATGATAGTGGTTGTGACTTCTCACAACCATTCCAGGTGAGCAGTTCCCTTAATTTTTTTTCTCTGCAGTGTTGCCACAGGTGAACACTATTGGTTTTTTTTTTCTCCTCTCCTCTTCTTCCAGTAATCCTGTCTTAAAAGATCTGGAAAATGGAGGCCCGCATAAAGGAACTTTGCGGAGTGACTGATAATATCCTTGCAGATTTGCAGAATATAAAGACCCGTTTTACAAATCTACAGGACCTCAATAATCACAATTTGCAAGTGGTTGGACAGACTACCCAGGATTTGCGAGCCAGGATTGAGGTTCTAGAGGGGCGAGTCCAGGCTCCTGCCGTAGCCCCTAGTGCTGGGATTCCCAAGTTGCCCCCTTTTCGTTTTGGCGGTGAACGTGAGAAATTCAGGGGATTTATTAATCAATGCAATCTTTTTTTTTCTGCACATGCTTCACAATTTCCCACTGAACGATCTAAGGTGCTTACTATAATTATGTTGCTTACCAACAAGGCTTTGATGTGGGCAAACCCTCTGATTGAGACTGAGGATGATTGTTTGAATCACCTTGATGATTTTATTTCAGCCATGGGGCAGGTGTTTGATGACCCCAATCGAGGTGCAACAGCTGAAGCAGCCATGTTAGCTTTGCGCCAAGGTAAGCACTCGGTAGCTGAATATGCCTTGGATTTCAGGAGATGGGCTCTTGATACCACCTGGGACAGTTCCGCCAAAAAATCTATTTTTCGAAAGGGGTTATCTCCACTGATTAAGGATGAACTTGCTCGTGCCGACCCTCCCACTGCGTTAGGTGACTTTATTAACTACTGCATCCGTATTGATACTCGTCTGACTGAACGCAGGCAAGAGAGATGGTTCGAAAGCAATCATACTAACCTTTTCCTACCTTCCTCTCCAGCTAAGGAACCTTTGAGTAGGATTACACGGGAACCTGAACCTGAACCCATGCAGGTAGACTCTTTACAACGACGGGTTAGTGATGCACGCAAGGAACATCGTTTTAAGGAGAATCTATGTTTCTATTGTGGTAAGTCAGGGCACTTCATTATAAACTGCCCCAGCCGTTCTCGTAAGACTACTGCAGCACTCATTCATTGTGAGTGTTGCGAGAGGGGATCTGTCAGGTCCGAGCCTCAGGCTCCAGAGAGATCTGCAGCAACAGATCTTGATTTCTCGGACTTAAACTCCGTTACCTCTGAGGACGTTGACTGTGTAAACGCTGCCATTTTTCAAGTTTCCTCAGCGGTGTCCCAGCTGAGTTGTAAGAAAAACAATTCTCATTGCTTTCTTTCCATCAAACTCTGGGTTGACTCAGCTTGGGTGTCTAGCTCTGCTATGATCGACTCAGGGGCAAGTGGAAATTTTATGGATGTCTCCTTTGCTCTGAAACAGGAGATACGTTCAGTGAAGAAGGCTACTCCAGTACAGATGGAAACTGTGGATGGCTCCCTGCTGACATCTGGACCAGTGGATCAGGAAACAGAGCCTTTGAGGGTTCTTATGGGTAAAGATCATCAAGAGAAACTGTCCTTTATGCTTATCTCTTCTCCTCACTTTCCCATTATTCTAGGGCTACCATGGCTGCAGGCTCAGAATCCTACCATTAACTGGGAGACCAAGGAATTACACTTTCCAGAGAAACAGATGAGTCCAAAAGTTTCAGCTTGCTCTGTTCCTAAAGGAATCATGTCAGTCCCTGAACTACCAGCTGTATACCAGGACTATGTGGATTTATGTGACAAGAAGAACGCTGACCAGCTTCCTCCTCACCGTCCATATGATTGTCCAATTGAATTATTGCCTGGAGCAGAGATACCTTTTGGTAAGATCTACCCCCTGGCGGGGCCCGAGCTAAAGGCTTTAAAAGATTACATAGACGAAAATCTAGCCAAGGGCTTCATACTCCCCTCTTCATCTCCTGCAGGTGCACCCATCTTCTTTGTAAAGAAGAAAGATGGATCTCTGAGACCATGCGTAGACTATAGGGAACTCAATAAGGTTACTATTAGAAACCGTTATCCATTGCCTTTAATCCCTGAGTTATTGGAGAGAGTGCGACATGCCAAAATTTTTTCTAAACTAGATCTTCGTGGGGCCTATAACTTAGTCCGTATTAGACCTGGGGATGAATGGAAGACTGCATTCAGGTCACGCTATGGACACTTTGAATATCTAGTTATGCCTTTTGGTCTGAGTACCCCCAGCCACTTTCCAACACTTGGTGAATGACATCTTCAGGGATCTCCTAGATACATTCGTGGTAATTTATTTGGATGATATTCTAATTTTTTCTAACTCCACAGAGGAACATCATGGACATGTGAGAATGGTCTTGGAACGTCTAAGACAAAATCATCTTTACATCAAACTTGAAAAGTGTGAATTCCATAGGACCGAAATTCAATTTCTGGGGTATGTACTGTCTACACAAGGAATTAGTATGGATGGAAGCAAAACCCAAGCCATCAAGGATTGGCCAAGTCCTAGAAATGTGAAGGAGGTACAACGCTTCATCGGGTTTGCCAACTTCTATAGACGTTTCATTAGAAATTTCTCTGAGGTAGTGTCACCTATCACTCAACTTACCCGGAAAGAGTCTAGGTTCTCCTGGACTCCCCAAGCCCAGGAAGCATTTTCCCGTCTAAAAGATAAATTTACCACTGCACCTATCCTAGTACATCCCAACCCCGAGCTTGCCTTCATAATAGAGGTGGATGCTTCAGACTGTGCCGTTGGAGCTATACTCTCTCAGAGAACAGGTGAGAAGAATGTCTTGCATCCCTGTGCCTTCTTTTCCCAGCAGTTGTCTTCGGCTGAGAGGAACTACGATGTGGGCAATAGAGAGTTGTTGGCCATTATTGCCGCCTTCAAAGAATGGAGACACCTTCTTCAGGGAGCTGCACAGCAAATAGTCGTCCTGACAGACCATCGTAACCTTGAGTTTATCAGGTCGGCTAAGTGCCTGACTCCTCGCCAGGCTCGCTGGAATCTTTTCTTAAACCAATTTAATTTTATCATTTCTTATAGACCAGGATCGCGCAATGGAAAGGCTGATACACTCTCTAGGATTTACTCAGCAGAGACACGTCCAATTACTCCTCCTAAGACTATTCTTCCTGACTCTAGATTCCTAGGAGTAATTCATAATCAAGACCTACTTAAGGACATCAAGGAAGCATACCATGCGGATTACTTTTTGGCACAACCCCCAAGGGATGTAAGTCTTGTCTTTAAGAATGGTGTGTGGATTCAGGGACAACGCCTGTATATTCCTGAAACAGTCAGATTGAGAGTATTGCAACTCATTCACGATTCCAAGATAGCTGGGCATAGAGGAATTCTAAAGACACAGGAATTTCTTTCTCGTTTCTTTTGGTGGCCCACTTGCAGGAAGGATGTTTTGAATTATGTCACTTCTTGTGAGGTCTGTGCAAGATGCAAAACACCTCGCTCCTCACCAACTGGTCTGTTACAGCCTCTTCCCACCCCGTCCCGCCCGTGGGGATCCATTTCTATGGACTTCATTGTGGAGTTACCAACCTCTCAGGGGAAGAACACCATTTTAGTGGTGGTTGACCGTCTAACAAAGGCAGCTCATTTTATCCCTTGTGTCGGCTTACCCACTGCAAAACAGACATCAGATTTGATGATTAAAGATGTGTTTCGCTTACATGGAGTACCGGATGAGGTTATTTCAGATCGAGGGGTGCAATTCACTTCTAGGTTTTGGCAAAATTTCTGTGCAGCATTGGACATTAAAGTAAATCTTTCTTCTGCTTTTCATCCCCAGACTAATGGACAGACCGAACGAACCAATCAAACCCTGGAGCAGTATCTCCGCTGCTTTATCTGCCACCTACAGGATGATTGGGTGGATCTACTTCCATTAGCTGAGTTCTCGTATAACAACTCTCAGAGTGCCTCCACGAAACAGTCTCCTTTTTACTCTAATCTAGGTTATCATCCTAACATTCTACCACGATTTCCCATAGAAACGCCTTTACCAGCAGTGGCTGAAAGAATCACGTCTTTACAGAAGAATATGGATCTTCTAAAGGAAAATCTGGAATCGGCTCAAGAAAGGTACAAGAAAGCAGCAGATAAATTTCGTAAACCTGCACCAGCTTTCAAGGTAGGAGACTTGGTCTGGCTGTCAACCAGAAATCTTAAGTTAAGGATTCCATCGTCTAAGTTGGGACATAAGTACATTGGACCCTATAAAATCAGTAAAATTATAAGTGCCGTTGCTTGTCGTCTTCAACTGCCCAGAACTATGAGAATCCACCCTGTCTTTCATGTATCCCTACTAAAGGCTGCGACACCCAATACGTTTCCTGGACGTTCTTCTCCTTGCCCTGACCAGTGCTAGTCGATGGTCAGGAAGAATTTGTGGTGGAAAGGATTTTAGATTCCAGGTTGTATAGAAATCAGTTACAATATCTGATTAAATGGCAGGGCTACCCAGTGGAGGACAACTCATGGGAACCAGTCAATAACGTTAATGCTCCTCGCTTGCTCCGTCAGTTTCATCAGAGGTACCCACACAGGCCTGGTCTGAGGTCATCCGGAGGTTGTCCTTAAGGGGGGAGTAATGTAAGGTTCTATGTATATATTCCTGAAACTCAGTTTGTTCGTCAGCCATTTTACTTTCTGTCTTGCTGCAGCTATCTTGCCCTCAGTCAAAATGGAGTTTCCAGCTTGCATGTTCCCGCCCTGATTCTCTCCTTTGCTTCTTAAGCAGCCACAGCTGAGCAATCAGTGCTTCAGAATCTAGCCTGCAGTGAACCTGTGACTTGACTCCTGTAAGCCTTGGACCTTGTACTCCAGCTATTCCTACTGAGGAACTCTGAAGCACTTGTGGACTCTGAACCCTGCTCTTTGAAAGACCCACGTTTGCATGCACTTACGGTAACAGAGAAGAAGATCCTGAATCTGTGTTGGAGAGTGATTGCTGAGCTTAGATTACTCTGGCCTGCTGTGTCTCCTGCTTCTGTGTCTGAAAACTGTGTGACTATTTCTGCCAACTTGTATGAAGTAATACAGGACTTTTCTATATCAAACCTGTGTCTCATGTATGTTCATCGCACCCAAGCACAAGACGCTATATGAACTGTACTACATACATTACAGCGCCACAGGGACCCCCAGGGGTTTCTGGCACGTGCCCATGCTTCCCCCCAGGGCGGGGATCGCAGTGACCCCTGCAGCGCGGTTTGCGTCCCCGCCAGGGAAGCCATCCTCATCCCCCCGGGCCGGCAGGGTTCTGCAGGGACCACCATATAGGGTAATACAGATCCGCCAAGGGAGAGGTTGGGGTCCAGCAGCGCTGAGACCCCTGAGACCTCTAGACCACATTTGGTGATCCAAGTCTCTTGTCCGATAAAAAATAATAAAATCTTCTGAGGAGCTGCTTCCAGCAGCGACCATCCTCTGGGACCTCAAATTGTAAACTGGAGAGCTGAGTAGGAGGAGCCCGAGCTGGAGGGGCCGGTCAACACTCTTTTTAATCTGAGGTGTCTATCTCATCTGGGCTCCGCCTACCCACTAGTAATGACTGTGTCTCCCTTCCTTCATCTGCAGCTGAAAGCCCCCTTTTTGCCAAAAAGAACTTGGTTTTCTTGACTGAGGATACTGTGTGTCACCAACCCTTGGGTGCTACCAGACATCCCGGATCTCCTGTCTCAAGGACCAGTGTTACACCCTCAAGCAGCGAACCTCCATTTAACAGCATGGAATTTGATGGGGCGTTGCTGAGGGAAAGAGGGTTCTCACACAACCTGGTCCCTACACTACAAAAAAGTAGAAAACCAGTTACTACTAAAGCCTACGGCAAAACCTGGAGGAAGTTCCTATCTACCTCCAAAGTAAAAATCCAGGACGGAGCCTCAATTATAGAAGTGCTTGAATTTCTACAAAAAGGTCTAGAAAAGGGCATAGCAGTCAGTACATTAAATGTACAAGTAGCAGCCTTAGGTGCAGTTTATAATCAGGACATTGCAGGCAACCCATGGGTGGCACGATTCATTAAAGCTGCAACAAGATCTAAACCACTGGTCAGCCAAAAACTGCCATCCTGGGATCTGAATCTGGTCCTATCCACTCTGACGGGGCCTCCATTTGAGCCGATAGACACAGCTTCCCTTAAAGTCTTATCCTTAAAGACCATCCTCCTGGTAGCTCTAACATCGTCCCGTAGAATAAGCGACATTCAGGCCCTATCTGCAGCACCCCCATTCACGAAGATCCTAGATAATAGGATTATACTAAAACCCGACCCGGCCTACTTACCCAAGGTAGCATCTCTCTTCCACAGGTCCCAAGAGGTAGTCCTTCCTTCCTTTTGCCCAAATCCTAGAAATAGTAAAGAGGAGGAATTTCACACTCTAGATGTCAAAAGATGTCCAGTTCAGTACCTAGAGTCCACCCAGAGCTGTAGGAAGGAAGGATCTCTTTGTGTGCTTTCAGGGACCAAGGAAGGGACTCAAAGCATCCAAGAGTACCCTGGCAAGGTGGATAAAAGATGCGATAACCCTGGCCTACTCATCTACCGGGAATACCGTCCCAGATGGTCTGAAAGCTCATTCTACAAGGGCCATGGTGACTTCATGGGCGGAGAGGTCAGAGGTACCTATAGAGGAAATCTGTAAGGTGGCCACCTGGTCATCACCTTCAACCTTTTTTAAACACTACAGATTAGATCTAGCCTCTACATCTGATTTGACCTTTGGGAGAAGAGTCCTTCCGGCCGTGGTCCCTCCCTAAGCTTCCATTCTCTGAAATTCTCTCCGTGGTGCTGTCATGGGGGACTGAGAAAGTCATAGTTACTCACCGATAACGGTGTTTCTCAGAGCCCATGATGGCACCCGCTTATTCCCTCCCATCACGAGAGCGGTGAGCACACTTTAATGTACATAGCGTCATTTTCATATAGGCACGGTGTTCTTTGTCTGATAAGCAATACTATAATGTATATTTTTTTTTTTTTTGTTGTCACTAACCTGGAGGTCCTCCGATGCTCTGTAAACCGCCCCTTTATTCTGTAGGTTTCCTGTCCCGGAAGGGCGGATCCCCTCTCTCCGTGGTGCTGTCATGGGCTCTGAGAAACACCGTTATCGGTGAGTAACTACGACTTTCACGTAATTTTAGGTTTATACAGGGGACTTGGAACCCCCCAAAAAAAAAATCTCGACATCTATTATTATATATTAAAAAAATGCAGAATTTTGGACTTTAGAGCGACATGATGATGGCAGGAGACTGAACAGATCGCGACGTCCTGCGGCATTTTTCTGCTGTAGTGGCAGTTGCTCTGCAAACTGTGCTGGTGGCTGACGGCAGGTGCCGTGCGTCGGCCTCCCTGTTTCTGGGCGATTGTGTAATCGTTTCTGCATTTAGCGTCTCAAATCCTGCTCTTACCACATAGAGGAATAAGAAACCCTAAGAAATGCTGCACAGGATTATCCCATAACTGCCTGCGTCACGTTCCCAGTGTCCCTGAGCACAAAGGACCCAGTGTTGATGTCATGCTGCCATGGGACCTTCTGCTTTCATCTGCGTCTCTACTGACTGTGCCGTGTAGGAGGATCCGCCGCTGATCGCCGCTCCTAGCGCAGATAATTTGGGACCATGAAGAGTGCAAAAGATGGATGTCAGCACCGTCCGATCACGGTAAGTGCATTCTCATAGGAGCTGCGCTCAATGGGCAAGCTGCTGTTCCCTGTTATCAGCCACGCTGACTTTAATATGATGGCTGATCGAAAGTCCAGAAAAATCCTTACCCCTGTAGTCACTATCTCCAGTTATGAGATCCCCCATGGACGAGCGTCGGCTGTCATCTACTGTCACATCGTCCGCTAAATGTAGACTTTACACCTCGTTTAGGCTCTGTTCACATTTCTACTATGACCTTGTTATAACGGGCCCCGTTAAGTTTTCCAAATTTTTTAATGGGTAGCATAAAATTAAGGGGTTAAATAGTGCTATCGTCTTTTTTTTTTTTTTTTTTTAATTCCTTTTTTGCGGTTGGTGCATTTTTCGGAGTATGATAGTGTTTTACTGATACATTTACAGGTCGCTGTGCGTATTCGACCGCTGAATCAGGCGGAAATGGAGGAGGGGATGCAAAGGATAACGTACAAGCTTGGAGAACAAGTAAGGAAAGTCTGTCTATTAGTGATGAGCGAATGCGCTCGGATAAAGTGTTATCTGAGCATGCTTGGGTGCCAACCCGGTGACTTCAGTATGCTCGAAAAATACGTTCAAGTCCTCGCGGTTTCATGTCTCGTGGCTGTTCGACATATTTGTAGACTCATAGCCAGGGAGATGCATGTTTGATAAATATTAGATTTACGGTCCCTCCTAAGAAAGGTCACCTTGTCATGGCTGATGGGCTCTCATGAATTGGCCAATTTATACGCTAAGTAACTTCATTTTTATGAGTATATTCTATATAGCAGCAGTCGTCCACACTTCATATATTCAGCGTTTGCCTACATCTTAGTGCTTACAGAGGCTGCTGTATTCTTTGGTTTGTATATTATGCCGTCACAGCAGCTTGCACCTGTTCACACCTGCTTTAGTCTGTTCGTAGGTGATGGCCAGTTTTTCTGTTTTTTAGTAGTATCTATCTATCTTTCTTTCTGTCCCATATTTATCAGATCTATCTACAGATATATGCCAACCTAGATACTGTTTATACAGTCATGGCCTAAAAGTGTTGGCACCCTTGAAACTGACCCAGAAAATGAAGTATTTTTCGCAGAAAATTATTGCAGTTACACACATGTTTATTTCCTTTGTGTATATTCGAACAACACAAAAAAAAACAGAGATTAAGAAAGGTAAATTGGTCATAATTTCACACAAAATCCCCAAAATGGGCCGGACAAAATTGTTGGCACCCTCAATTTAATATTTTGTTGCACACCCATTGGAATAAATAACGGCAATCAATCGCTTCCTATAACCATCAACAAGCTTCTTACACCTCTCAACTGGAATTTTTGACCACTTTGCAAACTGCACCAGGTCTCTCATATTTGAAGGCGCCTTCTCCCAACAGAAATTGCCGAACTCATTGCTGCCATTTCAGAACTCTCCAGCGCTTTGTTTCCATCCATTTCTGGGGTGAAGTGTGTTTGGAGTCATTGTTCTGCTGGAAGACCTATGACCCAGGACGCAAACCCAGCTCTATGACACTGGACACTACATAGGGACCCAAAATCCTTTGGTAATCTTCAGATTTCATGATGCCGTTCACACAGTCAAGGCACCCAGTGCCAGAGGCAGCAAAACAATCCAAAACATTCTTGAACCTCCACCATATTTGACTGTAGTTACTGTGTTCTTTTCTTTGTAGGCCTCATTCCATTTTTGGTAAACAATATAATGATGTGCTTTACCAAAAAGCTCTATCCCTGGTCTCATCTGTCCACAAGATGATTTCCCAGAAGAATTTTGGCTTATGTACATTTTGGCAGCCTGCAGGCTAGCTTTATGTCTCTGTGTGTCATGTGTGCATCGCCACGAAGATCGTCGCGGTTGCACATTCTGACTTCTCACAGCTGAGTTGCTGTTTCTTTGTGTTTGGCAGTTAGGGAGTTAATTCTGTCTGTGCTCAGTTCTTGGACTGGGTGCAGTTTTCTCCCGGCTGCAATTAATTATTTGTTGATTGGTTTCCTTTAAATCTCTGGTTGTCTGTGTTGGGAGTTGCCAGTGAAATTCTTCATGCAGACCACAGATAGGATTGTATCTGTATAGACTTAAGTTAAAGAGCTCCTTAGTTGTTTTAAGCTCACCTTGCTTAGAGTTTAATATCCCAGATCATTTATGTTCCTTCTGTGTTTGAGTGTGTATGCAAGTCTGTGTTTTCTCCAGTCTGTCTTATATGTCTAATCTGTGTATTTAGCAGAGATCAGGCCATATCCCTTTGGTGGTAATCAGAATCTATCTTAATCTTTTTCTTCCATTTGATCCTATTTTATCTCAAATTACAAAAAATACTGAAAACTATATATAAAAAAGCTAAGTTCCCTTTTCCTAAGGGAATCTGTCAGCAGGATTCCCCCCCAAAACTATTTATATCATATAGCTCTATGAAACATGTCAAGCAGTACGTTTACCTGGCCAGTCCTTTCCTCTATTACTGAGAAATGGGCATTAAAATTAATATGCATATAAAGCTAAAGGGCTATTTGAAGATCTGAAGCCTCTGTCACTGCAGCTCTGTTCCCCCCGCCCAGAAATGCCACATCCTGCTTGACTCCTTTGCCTGATGTTACACATCATAGAAGCGGTCAATCAAGCAGGAGGAAGAGGTGCTGGGCCGGGAATAGAGCTGGAGTGACAGAGGCTTCAGATCTGCAAATAGCTCTCTAGATTCACTTGCATATCAATGCAAATGCTGATTTTTCAGTAGCGTAGGAGCGGGACTGGTCATCATGTAAAAGTATTGCTTGACTTGTCTTTGAAAGAGCTATGTGCCCATCTAAAAAGTTTAGGGGGTGAATCCTGCAGAATGTCATTAATACTTGTGTATGGCTGTAAGGGAACTGCCTGCAGCAGAAGACCGCGCCCCCTCTGTCTTGACTGCAGGAGGCAGAAATTTCTTTAAGACCAACTCTCTGCAGCATTTCCCATCCTAATCAGCACAAAAGTAAAGGATGGGTCGATACCTAAAATGTATTTTCTAAATATCTATTCATACACTCTAAGCACTTTTGTAATTTGTTTTATTGCAAAATATCTTACACTTCTTTCTATAAAACTAATCCCTAAATGTGTTTTTTACTTACTTTCCTGTGATGTTTCATTTGAGGGGATACATTCAAGGAGGCTGGGGCTGCATTCACTCCTCTGCAACATCTGTCGCCCTCTGATGACTATTCGTTTGAGGGTTACGCTGCTGTCACTCACCCTGCTTCTATCTCCGTGCCCTGATTTCCTCCCTTGTGTTCTTTGTAGAATTTCTATGAAATTTTATATTTTTATATTTGGGGAAGATGCAGAAATCCTACTGCCTGAAGGGTAGGGCAAATTGAACTCTTGTGTGATTGATCACTCATTTTTAGGTTTAGTTTTCCTTTAGACATAAACGTTGCTATTTTTTTTATGCATTTTATAATGAATGGGTACAATTTCCTTACAGCAGACGATTTCTTATGTAATTGCTTCCCGTACGTTGCGTTTATGACACCGGGACGCTCACATACTCGGCATGGTCTACTGATGAAAGTCCCTTTGGGCTTGTTTGTTCCTAGTGATAATATAAGACGTGTTTTTCTCCAGCCAATGACAGAAGGCAATTTCTGAAAAGTGTCTATTCCCTGGAGAGAAAGTTCGTGCTGTACTGCTCGCTGCCTCCCTACGGAGCGGATTAGTCCTCACATTAGTGTTGTCACTTTCCTTATCTTAAAGTAACATATTACATCCCACATAAGATACAAGGTCAATTACATGCTGGGGAAATGGATCACTTAGCCATCTTCAAGATCCTCTCCCAATATGTAGTAGGTGTAATAATAATAATATTACCAAATGCCTCCAATTAGAAATGTAGTATAGTTCTTCTGATAAACTATGTTAGCTTACCCCATGTGCAGGGTGCTGCAGTAACTTGGGTATCCATGGTTATGATAGTGGCAGTCCCCCATATGAACAGAGCAGTAGTGTAAATGAGTGACCCCATCTCCTTTACGTCCATGGAAGCGATGGTCAGACATGCGCACCGCCACTACTGCAGCTCGAAAGTAAATGGAGGGGTCGGATTTGTGCACTACCACTCCTGCATCTCCATAGAAGTAAATGGAGGGGTGAGATTTGTGCATTACCACTCCTGCATCCCCATAGACGTAAATTGAAGGGTGAGATTTGTGCACTACCACTCCTGCAGCCCCATAGAAGTAAATGAAGGGGTGAGATTTGTGCACTACCACTCCTGCATCCCCATAGAAGTAAATGGAGGGGTGAGATTTGTGCACTACCACTCCTGCAGCCCCATAGAAGTAAATGGAGGGGTGAGATTTGTGCATTACCACTCCTGCATCCCCATAGAAGTAAATGGAGGGGTGAGATTTGTGCACTACCACTCCTGCAGCCCCATAGAAGTAAATGGAGGGGTCGGGTTTGTGCACTACCACTCCTGCATCTCCATAGAAGTAAATGGAGGGGTGAGATTTCTGCACTACCACTCCTGCATCCCCATAGACGTAAATTGAAGGGTGAGATTTGTGCACTACCACTCCTGCAGCCCCATAGAAGTAAATGGAGGGGTCGGGTTTGTGCACTACCACTCCTGCAGCCCCATGGAAGTAAATGGAGGGGTCGGGTTTGTGCACTACCACTCCTGCAGCCACATGGAAGTAAATGGAGGGGTCGGATTTGTGCACTACCACTCCTGCAGCCCCATAGAAGTTAATGAAGGGTCGGATTTGAGCACTACTGCTTCCATAGACCCATAGAAGTGAATAAAGCTATGGTTACTCATCGCTGTGATTGGGTGAGTACATCGCATTACTGGGAATGGATGGGAATAATGTAGAAATGGCCGGATGTCACCTGAGTCTTTCTATTTCAGATGTTACTGCTGAAGGATCCGAATGAAGATGCCGATGACTGGAGAGCGAGTCGTGCCAGGCAGAGGACCTTCATATTTGATGAGGTGTTGGACCAGTGCGCCTCCCAGGTAACTCTCCTGTCCGTCATCTTTAGAAGAGACCTACACTATGTAATGATCCAACCACCACATCCCCAATGTTCGTGTCGCTGCTGCTTTCATCAAAAACTGTGCCATGTAATTAGTGCTGTAGATCTAATGATCCTGTCTCCTTTACAGGACTGTGTGTATGAGTCCACTACAAAGAGCCTGGTGGAAGGAATTGTTTCTGGGTACAATGCCACTGTTTTTGCTTATGGCCCTACAGGTATCTGTGTATCTCACTTTTATCTATTTGATCAATCTAACTCTTCCAAGATGGGCAGTACTCTAGGCAAAATCGATCTATCATCCACTATATTCTTCCTGCCTTTCCTCTTTCCTTCTTTTCCTCCTTCCTTCCTCCCTTCCTCCCTTTTTCCCTTCCTCCCTTCCTTCCTTGTTCCCTTCATTCCACCCTTCCTTCATCCATAATGTTATCCTTATATCCATTCTTTTATCCTCCCTCTCTTCCTTCCATCCATTCTTTTATCTTTCCTTCCTTCCTTCCATTGACCTTTCCTTTCTTCCATTCTCTTATTCCTCCATTCACCTTTCCTTCCTTCCTTCCATTCTTTCATCCTTCCTTCCTTTAATCCATCCACATTTCCTTCCTTCCATTCTTTTATTCTTCCTTCCTTCCTCCCTTCCATCTTCCCTTTATTCCTTCCATCCATTCTTTTATCCTCCCTCTTCCTTCCATCCATTCTTTTATTCTTCCTTCCTTTCTTCCGTCGACCTTTCCTTTTTTCCTTCCATTCTTTTGTCCGTTCTTCCTGCCTTCCATCGACCTTTCCTTCCTTCCATTCTTTTATCCTTCAATCCACCTTTCCTTCCTTCCTTCCATTCTTTCATCCTTCCTTCCTTTAATCCATCCACATTTGCTTCCTTCCTTCCATTCTTTTATTCTTCCTTCCATCCTCCCTTCCATCTTCCCTCTATTCCTTCCATCCATTCTTTTATCCTTCCTTCCTTACTCCCTTCTTCCCTTCTTTCCTTCCATCCATTCTTTTATCCTTCTTTCCTTACTCCCTTCCATCTTCCCTTCTTTCCTTCCATCCATTCTTTTATCCTTCTTTCCATCCGTTCTTTTATCCTTCGTTCCATCCATTCTTTTATCCTTCCTTCCATCCATTCTTTTTTCCTTCCTTCCTTCTGTCCGTCCTTCCTTCATTCCTTCCTTCCTTCCGTCCTTTCAACCCACTGTGCATACCAGGATATATGCAATCATTGAATATATGAAATATAAACTGCATTAATGCTTTATAGAATATACTTAAAAAATGAAGGTACTTAGCTCACATATTGGCCAATTCGCATGTGCCCACCAGTCCCGACAAGGCGTACCTTTATGTGATAGATGTTAGGGTCCAATCTCTGACAAGCCTCTCCGAACAGAATAAAGCAAATGTGAACAGGTGCAAGCTGGTATGGCTGCATAATATACAAACAAAAGAAAACAGCCACCTCTGTAAACACTGAGCTGTATGTAAAGAAAGGTACGCCTCGTCACAGCTGGTGGGCTCTCGTTAATTGGCCCATTTATGCTCTAGGTTGCTTACATTTTTATAGTATATTCTATGTAGCTGTAATTCCGTCCAAATTTCTTATATTCATTGTTTGCACATCATAGCTTTTACAGAGGAGGCTATATTCTATTATTTGTTCCTATCTGTCTGAGTGAAAAGGAGGCCAAAAAGTTGGACTTTTTCTTAGCCTATGAGAACAGTCTTTTGGCCTCTGTCTGACACAAGCTTTATTGACACGACTAGCGGGTATGTATGTCGCTAACCTTAGGGCAAAAAGGTTATGTGAACAGAGTATTTTTTCTTGTATGCTCCATTGACCAAGAGCGGTCACAGTAACCTTCTTGGACGTTCCTTCCTATTCTATGCATGTAATACCTGTTATATATACATCAGGCACAGGTAAGACATACACAATGCTGGGAATGGATGGCGAGCCGGGAATATTTATCCGAACTCTGAATGATCTGTTCACGACCATCGAGGAGATCAGCGACAGCACGGACTACTCCGTATCAATGTCCTACCTAGAGGTAATATATCACATATTCCAATATATACACCAATTATTTGAGGCTTCATCACCTGAAATTTTTTTTTGTCCAAGAGCCATAACTTCTACCATTTTCAGTCAACATAACCTTATAAGTTTTTTATTTTTTTTTGCTGGACAATTTCTAGTTTTGAAGTACACCATTCATTTTGCCACATAATATACTGGGGAAAAAAAAAATCAAAGTGGGTTGAAATTACAAAATAAAAATGGAATGTGCTGGCGTGTGGTCCAGATAGCCAATTAACAATCTAATAGCATAATAATAATATATTTTTATAATAAATGTAGGTATTTATGTAAATCTGCATGAAGTTGGTCACCAGCTAGTATCCGTATGTCCGTAAGGTGCTACTGGGTGCATGGAGGGAAGGGTGCGGGATCAGATGAAACAAGGGAGTAAAAGGGAGAGCTGATAAAAGTTAGATTAGTTAAGTGATTTTATAGGTCTTCCTAAAAATGTGTTTTATGGGCATGTTTGAAACTGTAGACCCTCAAAATTAACCAGCTTGTCAGGAGTAGCGCATTCCAGAGAACTGAGGAAGCACAAGAAAAACCTTGGAGATGGGGGAGGATCTTGAGATTATTGAGGATGTTAGTCTTAGATCATTATCAGAACAGAGAGCATGGGTAGGGTGGTAGACAGAGATGTGGAGGAGATTTAGCACTATGGAAAGCTTTGTTGATAAGTTTGGTCATTTATTTACTCTATAGACAGACAGGCAACCAGTGCAATGACTGGCACAGGGAGGAGGCATCTGTGTAGCGGCTGGACAGAAATATGACCCTGACTGCTGCATTCAGAATAGATTGGAGAGATGAGAGTTTAGTAAGTGGGAAAACAATTAGTAGAAGTTAATTTGAGAATGAATCAAAGCAGCAGTGAGAGTTTTTGCACTTTTGAGGGTGAGAAAAGGGCAGATTCTGGATATGTTATAGTAGAACCACACACGGAAATGTCAATATCGGGTATAGGTAGGTTAGCAGAGAGAAGAAATACAAAAATGTCAGTTTTGAGAAGATTCTGTTTCAGATAGAGGGAGGACATGTGGGCCGACAATCATGGGTACTTTCTAGTATTGCAAGGGTGTGACCTGGAGAAGAGATGTATAATTGGATGTTATCAGCATAAAGCATATAGATGGTACTGGACTGATGCAGCGTCTTCTAATTTTCAGATCTACAATGAATTAATCCGTGACCTGTTGAACCCTTCTTCTGGGTTTTTGGAACTTAGAGAAGACGCGAAAGGAAATGTACAAATTGCCGGCATTACTGAATTCTACACTTACAGCGCGGCAGAGGTGAGTATCGTTAGAAACACAGGTTTACTGTAAACACATGTAATGTTCATACTTATCCAGCAGTTGGCGCTGTGTGCAAAGAAAAACGTGATGATTACTGAATGTGAAGCTGTGGTCCATTACCTGTGTATCTCCAGCTGCTCCCCAAAGCACAACTCCCATCATTCTGAAAGTTGTGGTCAATCATTGATCTATTCTAGAACATGTAATTTATATACAACTGCATAAAAATTATTCACACTCCCCTCGCCCCCCAATTGCAAATTCGATTTATTCGCAAAACTTACAAACTTCCAGATATTTGCGATAAACCAATCAAAAAAGAACAATTTAACCCTTTAAGGACCCGGACATTTTTTTTGTTTTTGCTCTTTGATTTTTTTTTTTCTCCCCTTGTTCCAAGAGTCATAACTCTTTTTTTTTAGTATTTTTACATCGATATAGCTATATATGAGGGCCTTTTTTTTTGGACGACAAGATGAAGTTTTGAACAGCACGCTTCATGTTATCATACAATGTACTGAAAAATGGGAAAAATATCATAATGAAGAAAATTCACAATTCCACCATTATTTTATTTTTTTTGCAGCAATGTGCGATAAAATGACATTAGGATTTTTCAGTTCAGCACTTTTACTGTGATACCAAACTCATACGATTTTTTTTTTATATAGTGGTTATATTTTTTCTGAGAGACATTAATTTTTTATTTTTCCATGAAGCTGGGTGAGGGCTTGGCTTTTTGCATACTAAGCTTTAGTTTTTATCAACACCATTTTGGGGTACATAAAATATTTGTGCAATGACTACAAAAAGGCAATACCGGCTTCTTTTTTTTATTTCCTTTTCATGTTTTATTGTATGTTTTAAATGTTATACTTTTTTTTTTTTTTTTTTTTAGATTTTTTCTGATTTTATGATAAGGGGATGAGGAAAAGAGGCAAAACTTTTATATTTTTTTCAATTTTTTAACATTTTTTAGTTCCTCTTGGGAACTTGAACCCACAATTGTTTGATCACTTATACTATATGTAGTGTAATTGTCAGAGCTTCACAGTAGAGGGTATGCCACACTAAACGAGATCGCAAGCGAGATCGCTAACGAGATCACTACTGCGTCACCATTTATGACGCAGTAGCGATCTCGTTAGCGACTTAACTGTGTGATTCCAAACATCTCATCAGCGATCTGTATAACGACCTCTGCGGTCGTTGGGAAAACCTAGTCCCACCTGCGACGCTGGTGAAGTCTTCATAAAGGGTGTCACACTCAGCGATTCAGGCTCACCAGTGGGACACCAACGACCAAAAAACGGCTCAGAACGTTTACAAACGATCAGCGACATCTCAGCAGGGGCCACATCGTTGCTACATGTCACACACAGTTAAGTCGCTAACGAGATCGCTGCGGCGTCATAAATGGTGACGCAATTGCAATCTCGTTAGCGATCTCGTTTGCGATCTCGCTTAGTGTGGCATACCCTTAGGACTAAGATGGCAACCATGGGGCCTTCAGCAGGACCTCAGCTGCCATGGTAACCCAGTGACTCCCTGCAATCAGTCCTGGGGCTGAAGGGAGCAAGTGCAAGTCACTGTCAACTTATTCTGTTTAAATTCTGCAGTCGGTTATTGTCAGTTTAAATTCCGCCGTCAGTTATTGGCAATTTAAATTTTGCCATCAGTTATTGTCAGTTTAAATTCCGTCGTCAATTATTGTCAGTTTAAATTCCACCTTCAATTATTGACCATTTCAATTCTGCCCTCAGTTATTGTCAGCTTAAATTCCACCTTCAGTTATTGACCATTTCAATTCCGCTGTCAGTTATTGTCAGTTTAAATTCCGCCGTCAGTTATTGGCAATTTAAATTTTGCCATCAGTTATTGTCAGTTTAAATTCCGTCGTCAATTATTGTCAGTTTAAATTCCACCTTCAATTATTGACCATTTCAATTCTGCCCTCAGTTATTGTCAGTTTAAATTCCACCTTCAGTTATTGACCATTTCAATTCCGCTGTCAGTTATTGTCAGTTTAAATTCTGGCGTCAGTTTAAATTCTGCTGTCAGTTGTTAGTTTAAATTGCTCCGTCAGTTATTGTCAGTTAAAATTCGCTGTCAGTTATTAACGATTTAAATTCCCTCGTCGGTTATTATTGTCAGTTCAAATTCCGCCGTCAGTTATTGTCAGTTTAAAATCTGCTGTCAGCTATTGACATTTTAAATTCCACTGTCAGTCATTTTATTACAGCAGTAATCGTATCTCACTCTGGCGGCTGGTGTTACAGACAGATGTAATACACACTCTGCAGTGACCTGTGAAGAAAATGTATGTTTCAGGCTACTAAGATATTTCTTCCCATTCAGCACAAATAACACTAATGGCTACTGCAGTCTAAGAATGATCCAACTCTCTATCCAAAAAGTTAAGAGATCACTGCCTTGCACAAACAAAGGAAAGGACAATAAAATATACAAAGGCGTTGAATGTTCATAGAGATTCTGATGAAAGAGATCTCAAGTTTAAAGTTATGGGAACACCGTCAGCTACTCTACCTGGATGTGAGAGGAAGAGGAAGCTCTCATCGACTTCCACCAGATTCCTGAGGAAGCAGATGGTCAAAAATTCTCAACTGACTGAAAGACGCTTGCAGAAAGTTTGGTGGCAGCAGGAGAACTGAGGTTTCAGTTTGCGCAGTAAGGAGCATATTGAAGGTCTCCATGCACGAACTCCAAGATGTCACAAAAAAAAAAAAACACAAGAAAAGTTGGCTCCAATATCCTCAAGACCATTGAACTTTTGCACCCATCGAACTTTTTGTGCCAGTCAATCAGTGGTATATTTGTAGGAGTTAAAATGAAGCATATGCTAAAATGAATATCCTGCCTACAGTAAAGCATGGTGGTGGTTCAGTGATGTCTACAGTGAAGCAGGGTGATATCTCCATGATGCCGCGATGATGCCTACGGTGGAGCATGGCAGTGGCTCGTTGATGTGTACGTTGAAGCATGGCACTGGCTTGTTGATGTCTTTGGTGAAGCATGGCGGTGGCTTGTTGATGAAGAAGTAGTACTCCTGGAATATTCTGGAGAGGCTGTCACAGTTAACCATTGGTGATTTGTGCATGGGGGCCACAAATCTGAGGTTGTACAAGTGTGGTCAGACACTTCTAAAGGTTTAGCACAATGTTAGGATATTTTCAGGATTAATGATTAGCTAAACAAATCATAGAAATCATAGAATGTTAGGGTAGGAAGGGACCTCCAGGGTCATCATGTCCAACCCCCTGCTCAATGCAGGATTCACTAAACCATCTTCGCCAGATGTCTGTCCAGCCTCTGCTTGAAGACTTCCATTGAAGGAGAACTCATCACCTCTCATGGTAGCCTGTTCCACTCATTGATCACCCTCACTGTCAAAAAGTTTTTTCTAATATCTAATCTTATATATCTAAATATTTGTTAGTGGGTCAATAAATATGTTCCCGGGCCTTATTATTACCTCCCTATTGTCTTTTGTGTTGCTATTTCCATCCTTAGTGTCTGGAGAGTGATAATTAAATCCTTGGTTGCAAAACGTACCAACTGTCCATGATGCACCACTGGGCTACAATAGGACAACCTCACTTATCTATATACGTTCCATGATTGGTGATGCCATCAATGACGGACACATTGGATTATTAATTAAATTAGGTTTATTAGCAAAATGTGTTAGTAGCACAAGAAGTTACTTCTCATAATTCTTCCCAAAATGATGCAGCTTCTGAATTTTTAACCATTGAGTGTTTTTGGTGAGATCCTGGTGCTGTCGACCTCCAGCTTTGTTACAGAGGCGTTGTCTTTCACTGTGATCATGCACTTGCAGTGATATTACTTTTTTCTTTCCTAGGCCATAGTCTTGTTAAAAAAGGGAAATAGACATCGGACACAAGAACCTACTGCCGCCAACAAGACGTCCTCCCGATCCCACGCAGTCTTACAAGTCATTGTAAAGCACAGGAGTAAATCACAAAAGGTCCACGATGAACTGAGAACTGGAAAGCTGTTTATGATAGATCTCGCCGGGTCGGAGAGAGCGGCCCAGGTATTTGCATATTGTACACCTATAAGACGCCAATGAAATGGCTATGTTCACACAGACATTATTTTTGGCCAAGTGCTGTCATCGCATGGACAGCACTTGGACTAGTGGTGGACATGCCGTTGGTGCAACCAAGGGACCAAGTGGTAAGGGGTTGATTTCCACCCCAAAGAGTCCATCTAGTGTTCTTGCACAGGGACCCCTTTTCCACTCCTGACTTGGACCAAGGTTATTTATTTTGGCTATTAAGATGTATAAAAATGGATGCCACCATAGGGATGTAAAAAATGGAGACATAAATGACAATACAGCTGACAAAGCATCCGTTTGTTTTTCAATAAAAATAGGACAATTTGCGTATACGCTCGTGTGAACTAGCCTGTCTATGAGGATAAAGTTGTTACCTGCCCTCTATTGTTGGGGTCACCATGGCAGGAGGGCGAGCTTTAATTTCTAAGACAGAAACTGAACTGATGCCCTCTCATTGAAACTCTACACTTACTTTATCACTCCCAATCACAGATATAAGCAGAGGACAGATCCGTAGTCATAGCATATCACTAGGAAATGTCAATAATCCTGGATTTGCCCAATTTTTTTGTAAAAGATCCTGTTAATTTTTTTGGGGGGTGTCCTGAACAGAAATGGATGACTTTTACCAAAATAAATGGTTGCTTAGGTGGGGACGGGCTAAAGCGTCCCTATACGTCAACACAAATGTAGTTAATCATGGCTATGCCATTACTTTATTATCTGTGAGGACCACCTATGATCATGAATGAAGGGACTGAAGAATTAATTCAGCGTTGAAGTCTCTTTTCTTTTCCATACACCGCTCCTCAAACACTAGCGGCCCTGAATTAATGATGTAGCTCCTTAAACCTCAGGATTGATTGGTATTCCAGAAAAGGGACCCCTCTTCAATAATCACTTTAAGGGATTAGAAAACCCCTATAAGATACCTGAAACATCACTGGTTACAAGGGGAGTGGGGGACACCGAGACAATTGATTGTGGCGATAATCATGGTGGTGGATACCCTTTTAAATTACAATAACCCCACGAACACAATTAAACAGTGCCATCTACTGGTCATATAACTGTAAAAAACCCAGAATGATTACTTATTATCACACTAACTCATACACTTGTATTGGCCATAATACATTGTGACTATTTTCTATTAGTTGTTTTCCAGAGTTTTACGCTCTTACTCATTTTCGTTTTCTGTACCGTCGTCCCAGACTCAAAACCGAGGCCAGAGGATGAAAGAAGGGGCGCACATTAATCGCTCCCTGTTAGCACTTGGAAACTGTATAACGGCCCTGAGCGAGCGAGGCGGAAGTCATACTCATCACATCAACTACCGAGACAGCAAATTGACGCGACTCTTAAAGGTAAAATTCTCTGGTGTCAGAGGGTCTACAAAAAACTAGTCTACCCGACGTATTTGTCGACTTATGTAGCCAACATTATACTTCCCACATTGATTGACAACTAGCTTTCCCGAGGTCCTGATTCCACCATTAGTCATTTAGGGGGTCTAGGAAATGAAAGTGAAAGCCTACATGAGAACTTGGCATGGGAGTGATAAATGCTTTTGGCGAGAATACCCCTTTAAGTTTCTAAACATATCTCTTTCCGGATAATCAGCATGCTAACCAACATTGCTGCTCTTACAGCTAAAATTGGCATACTTAACACTCACCCAGGAGCATGATTTATGCAAATTTTTATACCAAAGGGCTGGTTTGGGGGTTTCAGAGATGATGGTGGAGGAGCTTGTGCAGCTGCAAGTTCAGAGCTCAGTGAACCTCTCCCACCACCAGCCAAATTCTAAATTGGTGGGAGACCTCTAGGGCCCCAGGCCTCCAGACCAAGGCTAGGAAGACTTTGAATGGTGCACTGATAAAATATGTGCATTTCTGCATCAGTGCTACTTATGGAAATAGGCATACTGGATAACACTCACCCAGGGGCATGGTTTATGCAAATTTTTATACCAAAGGGGCTGGTTTGGGGGTTTCAGAGATGATGGTGGAGGAGCTTGTGCAGCTGCAAGTTCAGAGCTCAGTGAACCTCTCCCACCACCAGCCAAATTCTAAATTGGTGGGAGACCTCTAGGGCCCCAGGCCTCCAGACCAAGGCTAGGAAGACTTTGAATGGTGCACTGATAAAATATGTGCATTTCTGCATCAGTGCTACTTATGGAAATAGGCATACTGGATAACACTCACCCAGGGGCATGGTTTATGCAACTTTTTGTACCAAAGGGGCTGGTTTTGGGTTTCAGATATGATGGTGGAGGAGCTTGTGCAGCTGCAAGTTCAGAGCTCAGTAAGCCTCTCCCACCATCAGCCACCAGACCAAGGCTAGGAAGACTTTAAATGGTGCACTGATAGAATATGTGCCTTTCTGCGTCTGTGCCACTTATGGAAATAGGCATACTGGATAACACTCACCCAGGGGCATGGTTTATGCAAATTTTTATACCAAAGGGGCTGGTTTGGGGGTTTCAGAGGTGATGGTGGAGGAGCTTGTGCAGCTGCAAGTTCAGAGCTCAGTAAGCCTCTCCCACCATCAGCCTCCAGACCAAGGCTAGGAAGACTTTGAATGGTGTACTGATAGATTATGTGCCTTTCTGCGTCTGTGCCACTTATGGAAATAGGCATACTGGATAATACTCACCCAGGGAGCATGGTTTATGCAACTTTTTTTACCAAAGGGACTGGTTTTTGGGTTTTAGAGGTGATGGTGGATGAGCTTGTGCGGCTGCAAGTTCAGAGCTCAGTGAACTTCTCCCACCATCAGCCAAATGCTAAATTGGTTGGAGTCCTCCAGGTCCCCAGGCCTCTAGACCAAGGCTTGGAAGACTTTGAATGGTGCACTGATAGAACATGTGTCTTTCTGAGTCTCTGCAACTTATGGAAATAGGTGAAGACTTTCTCCTAGCTGTGGTTTACAACAAGGAGGAAGGAGAACCCGTGTCCCCTATTTTGGCAATCGGTGAAGTCCCTGTGGTCAGATCCCCACTTGTGTAGCATTTATGATTAGAGGACTTTTTTAATTAAATACTTTATTACTTTATGCATTGTGGCTATTAGGACCTCCTGGGAGTTGCAGTTTCACAACCGTTGATGGCCCACAGGCTGCAGATGCATATGAATACATTTCTACACTTTCCTATAACACACGGTTGGCTCATTACAGCTCATGGATGCTATTAAGACTGTAAAACAAATCTTTATTAATAATCCATGAAAATCTCCCAGCCGGGACCAATTTATAACAATTATGGATTTTTAATTAAATGGAAGATACAATGTAGATCTGTAAAATTCTGATCACAAATGCTAACGGCAGCGAATGCTTTCCCTATCACAGGATGCGCTAGGTGGGAACAGCAGAACAGTCATGATCGTGCACATCAGCCCCGCAGCTGCCGCGTTTGAGGAATCCCGCACCACACTGATCTACGCCAGCAGAGCGAAGAACATCAAGACAAGGGTAAGCCATATCGACTGCAAGGCACAATGAAGGGATAGAGGATCATATGTTAAAGGGTATGTGCACCTTTTTCATGGGAAAAAAATATTTGACTGCTTTCTTTGACATCGATCCTTGTGGAGCTGCACGTTTGGGGCTCAGTTGGTTTTCTCCTTTTTCTCTTCTCTCAATGCCATAACCTACAAACTCATATATTCTCTTATTTTTCCATCTTTTACACTGATGTTGCGGTGTAAAGTATGATTTTTGTGAATAAAAGAATATACAAGCCATATATTAAAAACGCTGACCTGGTGGGACCTCAGGAACCTCTACAATACCTAGGAGGAAATTTGCAAAAAGCAGGGGAGTCGCACATGATTGCAGGATCAGTATACATACAGGGATTATTTGTAGCCAGGACATAGGAGCTGTGCAGACTAAATAGACTTTTAATGAAGGTGTGAAAAAAAATGGTTGGAAATTTACACATAGCTTTAAAGCATAAAAAGGATAACTTTACTCTATGACCGAAGTTCAATATTTTTTTATGGGATATTGGATATTACCAGTCGGCCACTAGTTATCACTTGCCTGTTGGAGACTGCAATAAGACAAAAATCTGGTTTCTCGGGGTAGGATCGCATTGTTATTACCTTATACGTATTCCATAGGCTTACAGATCATTATCCCGTGTTCTTTTTATGCCTTCCTATAAATAAATATTTGCTGAAACCTCCATCCTCCAGGTGAAGAGAAACTACGAGAGCGTCACACAGCACATTACTCACTACGGTGGATTAATCTCCAGCCTTCACCGAGAGATTCATCAGTTGCAGAGCAACATCCGACAACACGAGCGAGAGCTGAGACAGCTCAAAGACATAGGACTAAAGATCCGAGATAGGCGAGGTATTCTCACCAGTAAAACTCCGTTTTATTGGGTATACGGGTTGTATTTTCTACACCGTACGCCATTTGACAATGTGTTCTGTACATGCTCTCATGTGTCATCTTCATATTACCTTGAATGAGTTCCCCAGGAATACTAAAAACAATAAAGGGCCATAAATATACGGATTTTATGGAACAATTCCAGATACTTGTAATTTATTATGTTTCGCAGAGCACAGGCATCAGAATGACTTCTCGGATCAAGATCATATCAATTTAGAAGACCATCTCATCAATGCCTTTCAGGAGCATATGGAAGTGAGACGCAGCCTCCTGCAGCTGAACAATGCTAATATGGAGATGCAAATGGATGCTGTCAGACATCTGGCTACAATTGCTGAGTGAGCAGTCTTCTGTTTTAGTGGGGATTTGTTGTGAATGGGTTTGAGATGAGTTATGAGCAGAGGCTCCCTCTGGTGGTTACAAGCGGTACTAGTGAGGATTGGGAATCAGGTGTTACTGATTGGTCTTATTTAAGGGAATCATTTTCCCATCAGTGTTGCCGGTGATCAATTGTTCTGGTCTGAATCCTTCTTTCCAGTTTCCCTTGTAGCCTGCTGTGTCGTGTCTGCATCTCCTGCTATCAGATAAGACAATTTCTTATTTTGTGTTTTTGCTATATTTTTGCATTTTGTCCTGCCCTTCTGTGGGGGCCTTCTGGGTCCCCTCCGGGGGCTTTTGCCCTCTCAGTTTAGTCCAGCCACTGTGTTTTGTACTTTTGCTTTTTGCAGTTTTTTCAGTGGCTGCTGTTTTTGTTACACCAGAGAACTAATTTAGGTGGTAGAGGTCGTGTGATCTCAGGTGATTTTGAAATTAGTAGAGTTGGTGTTTTTCAGGGTTTTCTGGGATTGCAGTAAGTACCCTTCCTGTCCTTTTCTATTTAGATAGTTTGGGCCCCAGCGTTTGCTCATACTATTTTCTTTCTGTGTCAGTATTTCCTCTTGTCTAACCGCCATTACATGTTTGGGGGCTTTCTATTATCTTTGGGGTTCTGCTCCGGGGCAGATAGCTTTCCTATTTCTATCTTTAGGTGTAGTTAGTTTCTCAGGCTGTGACGAGGCGTCTAGGACCATCGTAGGAACGCTCCACGGCTGCCTCTAGTTGTGGTGGTTAGTCAGGGTACTGCAATCTCATAGATTCCAACTGCTCTGGTGTATTTCCTTTTTTACCTGCACTCCTCAGCTACCGTAACATAACAGGGATTATTCAGTTCACATATGATTACATATGGGAGCCTGGTTATAGAGGTGCTATAAAGTAGAGGTGCAATAAAATAAACATTGAAACTGCAGCAGCATCTCCCTCCTTCCTATCGTCTATCTTCCCTTTTACTGTATACTTCCAGGAGAGTGAAAGAAGTGTTTTTTGCTCCTTTTTTTAATATAGGGTGCCATCTACACATGATCTCATGGCTCTATACTCTTTGATGAGCGCCCTACCGTTCATATTTTTAATGATTATTTGCCCATTTGATTATGATTATGGAATTTAGATAATTATCTTTTTCCTTTGGTATTAGATATGTACTTCTTTTTTTGCCTTTTGCACATAACATGAATTTGTGTACCATTCAGATTTTGATCATTTTTTTTATATGTTGTTATTATTGATTATTGTACATTTTATCCTTAATTCTACTTAAAAAGGGCTGACCTTTTTTCAGACAAATACTATTTTGCCCGGTGTAAAATAAAAATAATAAATATTTACCTCCCGCACCAGCGCTGTTCCAGCAATATTGGAGCTGGGTATCTCAGGGCTCACATGACATTTGCTACAGTGCTCACATAGCATAAACAATCTGCAGCTGATAATGCTTACACTTCCTTCCGAACCTCAAATGACGTAAGTAAGTGTTAGATGTGACCACTGATTGTCTGCAGTGCTCAGACTCGGTGCCCACATTGCTGGGACAGAGCAAGAGCCGGAGGTGAGTATCTGTTATTTTTACAATTTTACTGGGGAACGTAGCACTTAAGAAGGGTTGCCCGAGTATTGTACAACCCCTTTATTCACTATTTGCATAATTGCCAATACATTGCATCTCTCATGAGTAAATTCTCGGTTCTTCACCTTTATCCATTGGAGTGCGATCTCAGTTTTTGCTTATTTTACGCTTATATACATATATATATATATATATTCACAGAAGGGGTTTCTTGAACTGCAACATCTTAATAACTTCCTATAAAGCTCTGTATCATTACTGCAAATCAATTCATGGTATATTTTACCTTATTAGACATTCTGTCCCTTTTTTTTTTTTTTTTTTGTACCTGTATGATACAGCTGGGAAGAGGAGAAAGCTTGGGAATCTACAAGGCAGAAAAGAGACATAGTGATAGGTTCAGAGGATGAAGAGGAAGATGACGAGGCGGATGTAGCTGAGCCTCCCGAAATCATACTAGCCAGAGAAGAAATTAATACACTTCTTGCTGAGCAGAAGAAAACATCATCTATGATGGTATAAAACCGTGATCTTCAACCTTTTTTAGGCCAAGTAACCCCTAATGTTGTGGCGTTCCAATCAAGCACCCCTCCCATTGTCTATAAATGTAATTATATTATAAGCAATGCTGAGATCAGAGGTTGTTTGGATCCTCCGTCAGCAGGGAGTTGTGATTCGAGTGCAGCATGCGTATTATTCTTCCCATCAAAATTATGGACATCATATTGGCCCCTCAATAAGACCCATTATAAATAGGGGCGGCATTGGCACCTGTTGTGTGTCACGGTTTTGCTGAGAAAAAGTGAGCTTGTAGCACGCCGCAGAAAGTCATATAATAAACTCTGACCATTTATTTAGGAGTTGCCGCTAAATGACACTATCACACAAAGTACATGTAGCCCTTTCAGTGAACCCCAAAATGGATAGAGACTCTCAGTGGACCTCATAAATGAATATATGAGCTCCAGGCCAGATTCTGCTTTATACTGATACCACCAAGTCCATCCGACCTCCACCGCACAGGCCCCGACTGCGGTAACTGTAACCACCACCTTCCCCAATTCTCCACCGAGGAAACAGACCCTCGCAGTATACCCACTGGCTGCCCATTGTTTCCCCCCAAGCAGCACAAGGCCTTGTCACATGAACGATAATGATCAGCCCTATCTGGATTTACTATATCAGCAACTCCAAATTGCTTCTCACCGCAAAACAGAATTCCTCCCCAAAGTGGCTGCAACTACCAGCCTCGACTGCCCCTCTCACTGCCATCTCACCCAAGTGGCTGCAACTACCAGCTCAATGTCGAATGCCCCTTACTCCCCCAAGGGAACTACCAGCCTCAACTGCCCTTCTCACCGCCATCTACCCAAGGGCTGCAACTACCAGCCTCGAATGCCCCTCTCACCACCATCTCACCCAAGCGGCTGCAACTACCAGCCTCGAATGCCTCCCTACCCCATCTCACCCAAGCGGCTGCAACTACCAGCCTCGAATGCCCCTCTCACTGCCATCTCAGCCAAGTGGCTGCAACTACCAGCCTCGAATGCCCCATCTCAACCCCACCATCATCCTCACCCACTAAAGCGGCTGCAACTACCAGCCTCGAATGCCCCTCTCACTCCATCACCAGTGGCTGCAACTCACCTCGATGCCTCCACACCTCATCACCCGAGCGCCTGCGCTGCAACTACCAGCCTCGAATGCCCCTCTCACTGCCATCTCAGCCAAGTGGCTGCAACTACCAGCCTCGAATGCCCCTCTCACCACCATCTCACCCAAGCGGCTGCAACTACCAGCCTCGAATGCCCCTCTCACCGCCATCTCACCCTAGCGGCTGCAGCTAACAGCCTTGAATGCCCATCTCACCCCAGCACACGTACCTTCTCAGTGAAGTCCGTGCCCTAAAATGCAGAGGTAAGGTGACACAAGAGGACGGGCTTTTGGAGCTGCATTGGCAGCGGTGCTTTATTTGTCTTCAATACTCTTGGCTTGCTGGTTCCCAGGGAGAGAAGGGAGATTTTTTTTTTTTCGGTCCCTGCGCATACCCCTTAAAGCTGTGGCATGCAATTCCCTGTGGTATGTGTGTTGTGAGAACCACTGGTTTAGAAGATATGGATGATATAAAATTGGGGTTAAACTGATGCACTCCACATAGCACCAAGAACTGGCCAAGTAATGACCAGGAATGATGGCATTTTAAACCTCTTGTGTCTACATGGAGAGGAGGACTATCTGGTTCACAATGTCATAGCTATATCTGTGCTATGCCATGAGGTCATAGACTTGTCAAACCTGCCCGAAAGGGCCTTTTTATAGGAGTGATGGCCTCATCATTATAGGACCCTCTGCCCACCTCCTTCCTTGTCAGGAGGTCAAAGCACTGGCTCATCCTCCCTTCCAACTTGACCATCAGGTTGGTTTCCGCCTTCCATCTGGAGCCTTGTGGTTCACACCGCTCATGAAGAACAGATTTTGGGAAATGTAAGCTTGGCCCTTTCTGCTACCAATTGTTTTTAGGTGCAATTTACACTAGTGTGAAAGGGCATCTATTTTTTTTTTTTAAACCAAAAATGGAGACCAATAAAATTATTTTCCATTGATATCACTATGATATTGCCGTTACGTAGACTATTATTAAAAAATGTTCTCTATCCCTAGGGAAAACTGGAAGAACATTGGGAAAGAGCTAGGATGAGAACGTCTCAGTTGGAGCAGATGATCCCGGACCAGCTTACTACTGAGCAGCGCGAGGTCTTTAAGTTGCTGCACAAACTTCATGAGTTGCAGGTCTCGAATACAGAACTTCGGGCCCAGAGTGACTGTAAGGACAATAGCGTCCTGTACCAGAAGGACTTTGTGATCCTGAGCTATCAGCAGTACCGGTCCTTATGTGAGAAAATCATCCATCTGCAAAAGGCGCTGATAGAAGGTGACAACTAATGATCCAGAACTTGAAACCGCATAAAATAATAAGTGGTAGGAGACCGGGTAATGCTGGCCACAGGCCACGGGTATGATGGGGAGATCAGGCCACGTAAAAGAAAATTACAGGGGTTCTGTCATGTCACTAGGATATACCATCACTTTATAATCAGTGGGAAAGTGACCTCTGTGAACTCCACAGATCCTGAGAATATAGGGCACACAGTACTGGTCAACTGGAAGAGGGGCAGATAGGTGATGCCACAGAATAGGTGATGCCACAGGATAGTGCTGACACCACAGGATAGGGGACACCACAGGATAGGGGACACCACAGGATAGGTGATGCCACAGGATAGGTGATGCCACAGGATAGGTGATGCCACAGGACAGTTGATGCCATAGGACAGTTGATGCCACAGGATAGGTGATGCCACAGGATAAGTGATGCCACAGGATAAGTGATACCACAGGATAGGTGATACCACAGGATAGAGGACACTACAGGACAGGTGACGCCACAGGATAGGTGATACCACATGATAGGTGATGCCACAGGATAGGGGATGCCACAGGACAGGTGATGCCACAGGATAGGTAATGCCACAGGATAGGTGACGCCACAGGACAGTTGATGCCACAGGATAGGGGACACTACAGGATAAGTGATGCCACAGGATAAGTGATACCACAGGATAGAGGACACTACAGGACAGGTGATGCCACAGGATAGGTGATGCCACAGGATAGGGGACACTACAGGATAAGTGATACCACAGGATAGGTGATACCACAGGATAGAGGACACTACATGACAGGTGATGCCACAGGATAGGGGACACTACAGGATAAGTGATACCACAGGATAGGTGATACCACAGGATAGGTGACGCCACAGGATAGGTGACGCCACAGGATAGGTGACGCCACAGGATAGGTGATGTCACAGGATAGGGGATACCACACGATAAGTGATGCCACAGTATAGGTGATACCACAGGATAGAGGACACTACAGGATTGGTGATGCCACTGGTTAGGTGATGCCACAGGATAGGTGATACCACAGGATAGAGGACACTACAGGATAGGTGATGCCACAGGATAGAGGACACTACAGGATAGGTGATGCCACTGGTTAGGTGATGCCACAGGATAGGTGATGCCACTGGTTAGGTGATGCCACAGGATAGAGGACACTACAGGATTGGTGATGCCACTGGTTAGGTGATGCCACAGGATAGGTGATACCACAGGTTAGAGGACACTACAGGATAGGTGATGCCACAGGATAGAGGACACTACAGGATAGGTGATGCCACTGGTTAGGTGATGCCACAGGATAGGTGATGCCACTGGTTAGGTGATGCCACAGGATAGAGGACACTACAGGATAGGTGATGCCACAGGATAGGTGATGCCACTGGTTAGGTGATGCCACAGGATAGAGGACACTACAGGATAGGTGATGCCACAGGATAGGTGATGCCACAGGATAGGTGATGACAGAATAGAATAGGCAATATCATGCTGATCGGTGGGAGTCCCAGACCTGCAACTTTCGGAAGAACGGTGCACTATAATCCTCATTACATGTGAGACTGCCACTCCATTCATTTTCTATGGGGCTGTCGACTGTGGTGCTCGTCTTTTTGCGGCAGCCCAATAGGGAATGAATGACACGGAGATTAGACATCTGATGTGTCCCTCTATTTTGTAAGAGAGGTAAAATATGCCCGATCTGCCAATTGGTGCGAGTCCCACGTGTCGGACCCCCACCGATCAGTAAGTCCTCGCTTATCTGCAGGATAGGTGATAACTTGTTTTCACTGGACATGGACAAGCCCATTAAAGGGACCCATCAAACAACTCCAAATATCTCATCTTCTTTGACCCATTGCATGGTATTTTCTCTGTAACATGCAAAAAAAAAAATATATAAGTTTCCCTATTTCCAGATTTTGTTTTACATTTTTATTTCTATAGATGATAGGGTACATGGGCCAGAGCTGCTGGAGAAGCTTCATCACTTATACTCCAAGGAGATGGAGAACGGGACGATGAGCCGGCTGGAGCAGCTGCACTCTCTGTTATCAGGCAGACTGGAGGTATAGCATTATCATTCCGGAACACCGCGTCTTCTATATCAGGTTCTTTATTATTCATTATTCCTACCCATTTTAGGGTGTCTGATCAATCACCTGGTTTCGGGCCACCTCCCTATGATTGAATCAGTCACCGTAGCTCCTGTTTTATCATACACTCGCTTGACAAGGTTACGTAGATGTCCATGTCGTGGCGTAACTTGAAGCTTCTGGACTGCAACTGGAAATCACCAACAGGTCGTCCAAACCATCTTAGGTCTTTAATAATAATGGTCTTCTCATATGGCCAAAAGGGACCTTGGGGTCCTCCAAGGCTCCAAATCCTGAGTGCGACCACAATCCCTCTACCCACTATGGTTACGCCCAACAAGCCCAATGGGCCATGACTTCTGCCACCTGATGCCAACTCCAGTCCCTGGCTATTGATAACATGTCCGGTATCTGTTTTTATTTTACAGGATAATTCTGTGCAAAATGGGGTTGACACAGACATTTATGGGGGTCACTACTGCACCTGGATATAGATCAGCCGGAAAGATCAGTCAGTGACCAGAAGAAGAGTGGCGATAACCGCACAAGATACAACCTGTCTCCTTACGCCATGGACTCAGACCGGTATGACACTTATCATTCTCCTTGCCTAGGATTATGCCATGTGGACCTCCTTTGCATTTTATCTCATTTTATCTCACCTGTCGAGGTGGATCTGTGAACCCTCTGGTCCCAATGAGTAGTCTTTAAGCAGCTTATGTCATCCGTAAGGTTTAATAGGTTAATTGTGACTTTTCTGAGAAGACCCTAGTGGCATTTGATTGTCTAAAAAAATTGCTAAAATGGGGTAATCTTCTACTGAACCTTTGTAGCTTAGTATTTTGTCAGCTCCTGAGCCCACCAGAGGATCCTCTGGTGGACCAGTCCAACCAATACTTGCCAACTCCCTCAAAATGTCAAGATGGCTATCGAAAAAAGGGGATATCTCGCAGTCTCCTAGAAGAGATGACATCTCATTGGCACATGTAAATATTCCAACATCACTTGTGAGTGGTATTATTGAGAAGTGGAAGCCAGCCTTACATCACCAATCACAAGCCATCTGTGTGAAAGTGGTGCTGTTTTTGGAGAAATGCAGAAATGTGTTTCCAATCCCTGATAATCCCTTTAACTATTAGAAACATCATCTTGATCTTTTTCAGGGTCTGTAGTACCATAATATAACCAGGAGATTATTGCACCTATATCACATATTTATCCCTCATCATCTTGAAAGACGACTACAACTACAGTGTTTTAGATGTTGACCAAGTGCAGAAATCCCTTCACCTATAAATCACCATGAAAAGTTACCATGTCTATATTTTTGCTCCAGTGACTGTAGGACGTCAAAATCAACCCCTGGATTAAAGCCCACGAGACAGAATTCTTCCTTGAGCCTGACACCTTTTCACCATTTGAGGACCCCGATACATCCGGTCAGTTATAGGGCGGTTTGTCTTGGATAAGAACGTTGAAATAAGTATTTGTTGGGATCCATATTGGTGTATATATTGCCTAAGAGCTAGGTCAGAACATGCAAGGTCATAGGTGACATGCAGGTTACCCCTGTAACCATTGCTGTGTTATAGCCAGTGAAAATGAGCAATTACGTAGGAGTATTATGACCAACTTATTTGTCCTTGAACTTGTGAGTGAAGACTTGCTGCCATGTCAGCACATACAATCATGAGGGATTCCTTCTTTACAGTCTCTGTTTAGTACATGGTCAGTTGTTGCAGCATGGAGGTCACTTTTTGCCCGTACTGAGTAATATAACTGTGAATCCAGCACTGGAGTGAGCTAAACAGCCTTTTTTGTCTCTGAGCTTGTGGGTAAAAACTAGCCGCCATGTCAGCACACCCATACATGAGGGATTCCTCCTCTACTATTTCTATGTAGTACAAGTTCAGATGCGGCAGCAGCAGCATGGAGGTCACTTTTTGCCTGTACTGAGTAATGTAACTGTGAATCCAGCACTGGAGTGAGCTAAACAGCTTATTTGCCTCTGAGCTTGAGGGTAAAAACTATCCGCCATGTCAGCACACACAGATATGAGGGATTCCTGCTTTTCTGTCTGTATGTAGTACATGTTCAGCAGCAGCATCGAGATCACTTTTTGTCTATACTGAGCAATGTAACTGTGAATACAACACTGGGGTGAGCTAAACAGCTTATTTGTCTCTGAGTTTGTTGGGGAAAACTTGCTGCCATGTCAGCACATCCAGACATGAGGGATTCCAGCTCTCTTGTCTCTATGTAGTACATGTTGAGAAGCAGCAGCAACATGGAGCTCATTTTTTGCCTGTACTGAGCAATCTAACTGTGAATCCAGCACTGAGGTGAACTAATGATTTACTAGAAAGTTACAGCACAGATCTGTATGTCTGTGCCTCTTTCTTTTTTCCTTTCTCCTGTTCATAGACTTTAATGGCAGCTGTAATCTGATCCCTCGGTGTATGGCATTGCAGCAATGCAACATTAGCAAATGGGGTAAGAGAAGAACTGGTGCAGGAACAGTTGGACAGGTGTCATCCTATCCACTGGTGAACTAGTTGAGTTGGTACAAACCAGCAGCAGGGTGGGGAACATTTTTTATTTGTTATGGGGGTTCCTGGAGCAGCATATATTAATGCTGCCTTATTGCAAAATTTTGCAGATGACAAAATACTGTTCTATAATTCTTCCTATTCTTCCATTAGTCAGCTAGCAAGAAAGAAAGCCCAGTGACCATGGTGTTCCCAAATTCCTTTGAAACTGATCGGAGACGCTCGCTGTCAGTCCTGCCCCTCAGCCCTGATGCCCTGGAAGAAATTGCAGCCGGAACTAAAAGTATTTCTCTTGTTGCGGCAAGAAGACGATCAAAAGTTGCCAGCACCGAGTCTTCATTCATCCTAAAGAAAGAAATTGCCCTCCCCTCGATGAATGTGCTTCGGACCCCAAGGATTGTACTTCGCCCACTGGTCAGGAAGGCTGCGAGCACCGAGAGCCTGACCGCAATCGCTCCAAGGAAAGATCAGGACTCCAAGCTTCTCTCATTAACCAGCCCCAAGAGAATCCATATCAAAAAAAGCTTTTGGGGAAAAAGGTCACGTTCATTTGAAGCTTCCTCTTCACAGGTAAGTACACTAAAGTGTACAGCAACTATGAGCTTAAAGGGGTTGTCCAGAAATGTAATCTAATATTGATAACCTATACTAACAATAGGCCATAAATATCAAATTCCTGGACAACCCCTTTAATAATGGGGTCACCTTGGGAAAAATCTCCTGGTAGCAGTTTAGCAACATTGGAGCTAAAAAAAATGAGTATTGACTCTTTAAAGATCCTTGAAACATGAATTTGGATAAGAAGCCAAACCAGAAACTCTATTTTCAAACTCCTATTTTGGGGCCTATGTCCCTCATCAGTGCAAAGCTTGAGGTCTGATTTGGCCGGGTGAGAAGCCTCTGACAGAGGTTCTAAGAGGTGAAGTTTCTTCTTGTGGAGAGTGCCAAGTCACCAGTTCTCTTCCTCTCTAAAGAGGACATTTGCATATATAAATTCCCAGAGGAGCATTGCATGGCCTATAAGTCTCTGTACACTGACCTGCACTTTCCACAAGGAGAAACGTTGCCACAAAGCTTTCCATAAATTAGCCATCAGGGAGGAAAGTTCTGCTTTTTATAAGAGTTGTTTTTTATTATCTGTATTTTTATTGTTCAGTCTTTACTCTATCTATTTATCTATCTATCATCTATCTACAGTGTGCTCGGAAAGTATTCAGACCCCTTTAAATTTTTCACTCTTTGTTTCATTGCAGCCATTTGGTAAATTAATAAAAGTTCATATTTTTTCTCATTAATGTACACTCTGCACCCCATCTTCACTGAAAAAACAGATATGTAGAAATTTTTGCAAATTTATTAAAAAAGAAAAACTGAAATATTACATGGTCATAAATATTCAGACACTCATATTTACGTCACACACTGTCCATTTCCTTGTGATCCTCCTTGAGATGGTTCTGCTCCTTCATTGGAGTCCAGCTGTGTTTAATTAAACTGATAGGACTTGATTTGTAAAGGCGCACACCTGTCTATATAAGACCTCACAGTGCAAATCACATCAAATGAGAATCATGAGGTCAAAGGAATTGGCCAAGGAGCTCAGAGACAGAATTGTGACAAGGCACAGATCTGGCCAAGGTTGCAAAAGAATTTCTGCAGTACTCAAGGTTCCTAAGAGCACAGTGGCCTCCATAATCCTTAAATGAAGAAGTTTGGGACCACCAGAAGTCTTCCTAGACCTGGCCGTCCAGCCAAACTGAGCGATTGTGGGAGAAGAGCCTTGGTGAGAGAGGTAAAGAAGAACCCCAAGATCACTGTGGCTGAGCTCCACAGATGCAGTAGGGAGATGGGAGAAAGTTCCACAAAGTCCATGATCACTGCAGCCCTCCACCAGTCGCGCCTTTATGGCAGAGTGGCCCGACGGAGGCCTCTCCTCAGTGCAAGACATGAAAGCTCACATAGAGATTGCTAAAAACACACATGAAGGACTCCAGACTATGAAGAATGGCAGAGGATCCCCAAATCCAGGTGTGAAAAACTTGTTGCATCATTCCCAAAAATTTCTACATTTCTGTTCTACATTTCTAAAAGACTAGCGTTCAGTATATGATTGGTAGGTTTCCCATTCCTTGGCACCTCCGCCGATAGCAGAAAGCCATGCTGACCCTCCCTTCACTTAGTGTCTGATTTTCAGTCCAGGTCCTGTCACGCTCACACAGATGCCCCTGTGCGGGGCGCTATGAACATTGCTGCCCCTTTGTCCTGTGAATCTTATCGGTCTCAGAGGTGGGCTTTTCCCTAAGAACTTCCTAGAAATGACCCATATATGATGTATGATGGCTTCTTGTGACTACCTCTGTGCGACTGAACCTTTCTTTCAGATGACGCCCGTACAGCTGCACAGTATACGCAGAATAAGCCCTGACAGAAGTCACCGGACATCACCTTCTTCTGGTCTTCCAACCAAACCAACAAGGACTACCTCTAAAGACAAGGGTGCGCTAAATACCAAGACCTATGTGAGGCCCAAGGTGAAGAAGAGGTGTTCCAGACATGGTGCCACCATCTACCCGGATGCAGGAGAACAGCGATCATCGGTCCGGTCAGTTCATTCCTTCCGGTCTGTAATGAGCCTCATGATGGACTGTATGTATGAAGCTATAGGGGGGCTGTGTGAGCCAGGGGTCTTTATTTCATCCTGCCATGCCTATGTTACATATAGCTGGCCATACATAGTGCGGTGCGGCAAATGGTATAGGAAATAGCTCCAAATACTTGCATTTAAGTATAAAAAAAGCTCCCCCTTTAACAACATATGTGTCATTCCCCACCTTTCCTCTTAGCTCAAGATGACCAGCTTTAAAAACATAAAAAAAAACAAATAACATAATTTTCAGTAGCTGTTGGGAGATGTTTGTGCTGTATGTGTCTATATGTGGCCACCCAGTGTTCATGGTGTGAATTGCAGCCTGTCGAGGGTTGTTCTCGCACGTCGCGATAATGTATTGTTTGGAGGAGCTTCTGGATAATAAAAACGCTGTGGATGTAATTTCAGCAGATTTCTACAAGAAACTTTGAACAAATAAGCACATGATTTATTTATTTTCTCAGCGGAAGGCCCTATTCAAGTTCTTCAGGTCAGCCGGACACCTCCCAGTATGATCCAGCAGATCAATGCCGGAGCAGAGAAAGGCCAAGTGCTACAGAAGAGAGTCAAAGGTCAGAGAACCGTTTCCCTTCCTAGGGTTGAGCATTCCGATACTTCCAATACCTGAAATCCAATGTAAGTCTATGGGAACAAAATATCGGAAGTACGGTCAAACAACTACATGTTGTTTGACCGTATTTGCTACTATTAAATTATCTCATTTTGTCGGCAGACACATGGACGCTCAGATTGCCCGAGCATGCATGTGATCTGAAAAAATAAAATAAAAATCACCTCTTCTAGAGAAAGAAGAAGATTTCTCTGATAAGTTATATTATAAAATTTATTTACTTAATTTGTGCTTAAAAATATAAAACGACGGATACTCTTTAATATTAATTCGGATCATGGCACAATGGATACCGGACGAGTGAATCCGCTCCGGCACTGAACACATAAGCTTTCTCCTTACTGTTCATCTCCTAATAGATCTGTGACGCCAATCAATATAAAACCCCAGAAAAGAACAACTGGGGCCGTGAATATTTTATGAGATAGGGGGCGCCGTCCCCGGAGTTATTATGAAGCTCACAGATGTTTCCAGTGTTAAAAGTCTTTGTCCCGACTATCATTATGTAATGCACACGATCAACTCCTGAGGAACTGACGTGGGCGAAAAAAGTCCTAGGAAACGATCATTTTTGTTCCACCATATAAACCGTATACGTTATTAACCCTTTAAGGACAAGGCGTAGTTTTCCCCACTTCAATCTTACGCTTTCGTTTTTTTTTTTTTTATGATTTTTTCAATCAAATCTTTTTCTTTTTAACTTTTCATTTTTTATTTGAACCTGCCATTTTTGATCACTTGTATTAAATACTACAAATTTAGTATTATATTAATATAATATAGTCCTAATCACAGGAGAACCAAGATGGTGCCCATGGGGGGTCTTTCATCTGCTATCAGGGTGACCCATCCAGTGGTAGGGTGGGAGGGACTGATTTACGTTTATTTAGTGCTGAACATTATATATGGGGGGTCTCCCGCATTCATCGGACATTTATACCGTAAGGCGGGAATAAGCCTTTAATCATCATCACAAGACGACCCTTGGACCTAAAATTGGGTTCTGATTGTCAGATCACCCCCTTGTCTGTAATACGCCTTGCATTATACTTATATGCTCATTTTTCGTCATTTCATAGGTCCAGGAGAAATCACACCTGGCAAAACCAGAAGAGCGTTTCCTGGAAATCGCCAGCACACAAGCACCGCCGGTAAAAACCCATCAAGATCCGAGAAATGGAGAAAATGACCGGACTGTCACAAAAACCGCCAAGAATCTGTGAAAGATGCAAAACTGAAATGTCTGATAAAATAAAACCTAAAAAACATGAGATGCACTGAGTCTATTTAACCACTGGACGTAATATAGGAAATGTCCTAAATACTGTGCTCCAATTTTTTTTCAACATTTTCAAGCTCTCTGCTTGCTGTCAATGAAGAGAAACATTCTGGTTTGTGCTTTCCCTCCACTTTTCCCAGAAGTCATAACTTTTTTTTTTATTATTATTTTCTGTTGATGTTGCTGTATGACGGCTTTATTATTATCATCGTTATTATTATTTATCAGGCCATATTTTTTTGCAGGACGAGCTGTAGTCTTAGGTGACTCCATTCACTTTATCGTATAATGTACTGGAAAACGGGAAAAAACCCAAGTCACATTAACAAGTGAAAACAAACACAATTCTGCAATTGCTTTTTGTTTTTTGTTTTTTTATGGCGTTCGTTGTCCAGTCAAAATGACCTACCAATATGATTTTCCAGGTCAGTATGATTACAGTGTTATCAAAATATCAAATTATTGAGGGTTTTTTTATTTTTCAGTGTCTAAAAAATTTTTTTGAACTTTTTAAAAACAAAATAAAATAATTAGTGTTGCCATTTTCTGAAACTTTATTAACATTTTTCTATCAGTGGAGCTGTGTGAGGACTTGCTTTTCTTGTGTTGTGAGCTGTGGTTTTTACTGATACCATCTTGGGGTAGATAAGATGTTTTGAACTTGTATATTGGGAGTAGTACTGGAGTGACACTCCCCGGAGTTAAGAAGAGAAGGTTGGCACACGAATCAAAGGCTGGTGGTGCTAGTGAACGGGATCAAAAATCCCTTAAATCATAATGTCTCAAAAACCCTGCACTCGTTGAAAATTTGCTTCAGGTGAATTTTTATTTGTCATATAAGAAAAAGCGACAAGTAATTCTGACGTTCCGGCCTCTACTGGGCCTTGATCACAAAGTCGCTGTAAAAAATAGATAAAGAGTGAACATTATAAACAGTGAAATAACAAGGTATATACATATATACATAAATACAATAATATACAGAATCCATGTCATAGTATTTCTATGGTTGAATCATAGGCATAGAATTCAATGTAGGTTATCAAGACGTAGACAGAGGCGTTTCAAAAGAAAATAGTGAGAGAACAATGATGGCATACTGAGATATAAGAGCCCTATATGGAATATATTTGAACACATACCCTTATCTCAATGGTGTCAAAAGGCTTGTTCCGGACATCCTATATAAGGACTAGTCTGGAGTTGAAGAAATTGATCCCTTTTAGGGTTACTAGAAAAGACCAGGACAATATAAATTGTGCATAATAAACATACAGGGTATATATTTATATATGACCTATTTGTAATGGGACCAATTAAGGTCACAACACTGGTATAAGGTTGATAATAAAGTTTTATAGTTATATTTACCAAACTGGCACCTTGAGAGATAATGTTGAAACGCATAAGTATGTGCCTGAAGAGCAGAATGATCCTGTAAGGAGTGAGGGCAGGATCATATATATATGTTCTGGATCATGATATAGTGCTGCTTTTAATAAAATAAAAATGACAGATTAAGATATGTTCTCCCGGAGTAACGCTCCCCAATGTGACACTCTCTGGAGTGACATTCCCCGGAGTTACGTTCGCTGGAGTGATGTTCCCTGGAGTGACGCTTCCCGATGTGATGTTTCTCGGAGTGATGCTCCACGGAGTGACGCTCCCTGATGTGATGTTCCCCGGAGTGATGATACCCGGTGTAACGTTCCCTGGTGTGATGTTCCACAGAGTGGCATTCTCCAGTGAAGGCCCCTTCATTGACCTCATGCTATCGCTCTCAAAAGCGATCATGGTGCAGAGGAAGACGGCAATGGAGGCTGTAATGGAGGTCTGTCCTCTTCAGCAATGAGTCCGACTTTGGTCTCGGACTCAATGGTAGCTGGAGGTAGGTCTGGAGACCACGTGGGTAACACCATTAAGAAGGGAACATCACACCGGTCCTATTCCCAGGATTGGGGGTGTTATAATGTACGGTGACCAGACCCCCTCCAGCCTTCTCAGCAGTTACATTAATAGCTCAGCTTGTCGTTGATTTGGTGGTGGGACTAGCGGTACGACCATTTCTCAAAATTCTCCCAGGAACCTTTTTTTAACAGAACCTCGGGCCGTGCATCGCTGGTACTACTGTGAGCCGCCTGTGTGACCTGCGCCTGCTCCCATAGCTGCAGCGTCTCCAGACTTGTCTCCCTTCGAGCAGATCTGTGACGTCACTGGTCGCCAATTCTCCAAACAGCTGCCAGCAGCGGATCTTGATGATTTGCTCATATGCGCTCAGCACCGTAGAACAGTCCTCAGACAACCATTAATGACCACATTGATAGCCGCCAAGGCTGCAAAATAACGGGATTTCTGCATGTTGCGCTCATGCACAATACTGAATAAACTGAGATGTTTTGAACCTGTTATTTCCATTTTTTCATCATGCATATATCAGTAATAACGCGGATCTTCCTTCTTGGTGCTGTCCTTTCACTGTGTATATGTCTATTAAGATTTGCCCTCAGTTACCACAAGAATCATGGCGGCCGCTGCCGCGTCACGTGAGCGCCTGCTGGGGGCTGTGGGCGGGGCCCCGTCAGCAGATGGGAGGCTGTGAGCAGAGGGCCGGGACTCCGGGCTGAGCTGGCTGGCCAGTTGGATGCGTCGTGTTGTGGCCTCAGCAGCGGAGTGTGGCAGGAAGATAACATGGAGCGTGTGCGGCGGCGGCAGCAGAGCATCCTCCTGGGCGCATAGGTGCGGTATAACGGGACTAATGCCGGCTGTTATCTCTCAATGGCTGCGATTAAAGCTCAATTATTCCAGGGGCCTGGGCACGGGGAAGGCTGGCTCCCTGCTAGCGGTACCGTGCACACAGCCGCCGCCGCTGCAGAAAGAGAACGCCCGGCTCTATCCAGCGCTGAACGCGTTAATGTGAGAGCTGCAACTAAGACATATATTTATGGGGGGCACTATGTATACTAGTGTGTCTGTGACAGTATGGGGGGCACTATGTGTACTAGTGTGTGACTGTATGGGGGGCACTATGTGTACTAGTGTGTGACTGTATGGGGGGCACTATGTATACTAGTGTGGTGACGTATGGGGGGCACTGTAAGTGTATGTAGGGGGCACTATGTTACTAGTGTTGACAGTATGGGGGGCACTATGTATACTAGTGTGTGACGTATGGGGGCCTATGTATACTAGTGTGTGACGTATGGGGGCACTATGTATACTAGTGTGACTATGGGCCTAGAACTAGGTGTGACTGTGGGGGCACTATGATACTAGTGGTGACGTATGGGGGGCACTATGTATACTAGTGTGTGACAGTATGAGGGGCACTATGTATACTAGTGTGTGACTAGTATGGGGGCACTATGTATACTAGTGTGTGACTGTATTGGGGGCACTATGTTACTATGTGTGACTGTATGGTGGCACTAGTTACTAAAGTGTGTGTACAGTATGGGGGCACTATGTATACCTAGTGTGTGACTGTATGGGGGGCACTATGTATACTAGTGTGTGACAGTATGGGGGGCACTATGTATACTATGTGTGCTATGGGAGGCACTATGATACTAGTGTGTGTAGGGCACTATGTTACTAGGTGTGACTGTATGGGGGGCACTATGTTACTAGTGTGTGACTGTATGGGGGCACTATGTTACTAGTGTGTGACTGTATGGGGGGCACTATGTATACTAGTGTGTGACAGTATGGGGGGCACTATGTGTACTAGTGTGTGACAGTATGGGGGGCACTATTGTATACTAGTGTGTGACAGTATGGGGGCACTATGTATACTAGTGTGTGACAGTATGGGGGGCACTATGTATACTAGTGTGTGACTGTATGGGGGGCACTATGTATACTAGTGTGTGACTGTATGGGGGCACTATGTATACTAGTGTGTGACATGTATGGGGGGCACTATGTATACTAGTGTGTGACAGTATGGGGGGCACTATGTATACTAGGTGTGACGTATGGGGGGCACTATGTTACAGTGTGTGACGTATGGGGGGCACTATGTTACTAGTGTGTGACTGTATGGGGGGCACTATGTATACTAGTGTGTGACTGTATGGGGGCACTATGTATACTAGTGTGTGACAGTATGGGGGCACTATGTATACTAGTGTGTGACTGTATGGGGGGCACTATGTATACTAGTGTGTGACTGTATGGGGGGCACTATGTATACTAGTGTGTGACTGTATGGGGGCACTATGTATACTAGTGTGTGACTGTATGGGGGGCACTATGTATACTAGTGTGTGACAGTATGGGGGGCACTATGTATACTAGTGTGTGACTGTATGGGGGGCACTATGTATACTAGTGTGTGACTGTATGGGGGGCACTATGTATACTAGTTGTGTGACGTATGGGGGGCACTATGTATACTAGTGTGTGACTATGGGGAGCACTATGTATACTAGTGTGTGACTGTATGGGGGCACTATGTATACTAGTGTGTGACTGTATGGGGGGCACTATGTATACTAGTGTGTGACTGTATGGTGGGCATCTATGTATACTAGTGTGTGACTGTATGGGGGGCACTATGTATACTAGTGTGTGACTGTATGGGGTGCACTATGTATACTAGTGTGTGACTGTATGGGGGGCACTATGTATACTAGTGTGTGACTATGGGGGCACTATGTATACTAGTGTGTGACTGTATGGGGGCACTATGTATACTAGTGTGTGACTGTATGGGGGCACTATGTATACTAGTGTGTGACTGTATGGGGGGCTCTATGTATACTAGTGTGTGACTATGGGGGGCACTATGTATACTAGTGTGTGACTGTATGGGGGGCACTATGTATACTAGTGTGTGACTATGGGGGGCACTATGTATACTAGTGTTGACTGTATGGGGGGCACTATGTATACTAGTGTGTGACTGTATGGGGGGCACTATGTATACTAGTGTGTGACTGTATGGGGGGCCTATGTATACTAGTGTGTGACTGTATGGGGGGCACTATGTATACTAGTGTGTGACTGTATGGGGGCACTATGTATACTAGTGTGTGACTGTATGGGGGGCACTATGTATACTAGTGTGTGACATGTATGGGGGCACTATGTATACTAGTGTGTGACTGTATGGGGAGCACTATGTATACTAGTGTGTGACTAGTATGGGGGGCACTATGTATACTAGTGTGTGACTGTATGGGGGGCACTATGTATACTAGTGTGTGACTGTATGGGGGGCACTATGTATACTAGTGTGTGACTGTATGGGGGCACTATGTATACTAGTGTGTGACTATGGGGGGCACTATGTATACTAGTGTATGACTGTATGGGGAGCACTATGTATACTAGTGTGTGACTGTATGGGGGGCACTATGTATACTAGTGTGTGACTGTATGGGGGCTCTATGTATACTAGTGTGTGACTGATGGGGGGCACTATGTATACTAGTGTGTGACTGTATGGGGGGCTCTATGTATACTAGTGTGTGACTATGGGGGGCACTATGTATACTAGTGTGTGACTATGGGGGGCTCTATGTATACTAGTGTGTGACTGTATGGGGGGCTCTATGTATACTAGTGTGTGACTGTATGGGGGCTCTATGTATACTAGTGTGTGACTGTATGGGGGCACTATGTATACTAGTGTGTGACTGTATGGGGGGCTCTATGTATACTAGTGTGTGACTATGGGGGGCACTATGTATACTAGTGTGTGACTGTATGGGGGGCACTATGTATACTATGTGTCTGTGACAGTATGGGGGGCACTATGTGTACTAGTGTGTGACTGTAGGGGGCACTATGTATACTAGTGTGTGACTGTATGGGGGCACTATGTATACTAGTGTGTGACAGTATGGGGGGCACTATGTATACTAGTGTGTGACTGTATGGGGGGCACTATGTATACTAGTGTGTGACTGTATGGGGGCACTATGTATACTAGTGTGTGACTATGGGGGGCACTATGTATACTAGTTGTAGACTGTATGGGGAGCACTATGTATACTAGTGTGTGACTGTATGGGGGCACTATGTATACTAGTGTGTGACTGTATGGGGAGCTCTATGTATACTAGTGTGTGACTATGGGGGGCACTATGTATACTAGTGTGTGACTGTATGGGGGGCTGTACGTATACTAGTGTGTGACTGTATGGGGGGCCTATGTATACTAGTGTGTGACTGTATGGGGGGCACTATGTATACTAGTGTGTGACTGTATGGGGGGCACTATGTATACTAGTGTGTGACTGATGGGGGGCACTATGTATACTAGTGTGTGACTATGGGGGGCACTATGTATACTAGTGTGTGACTGTATGGGGGGCACTATGTATACTAGTGTGTGACTGTATGGGGGGCTCTATGTATACTAGTGTGACTGATGGGGGCACTATGTATACTAGTGTGTGACTGTATGGGGGGCTCTATGTATACTAGTGTGTAACTGTATGGGGGGCACTATGTATACTAGTGTGTGACTGTATGGGGGGCTCTATGTATACTAGTGTGTGACTGTATGGGGGGCACTATGTATACTAGTGTGTGACTGTATGGGGGGCACTATGTATACTAGTGTGTGACTGTATGGGGGGCACTATGTATTCTATGTGTGACTGTATGGGGGCACTATGTATACTAGTGTGTGACTGTATGGGGGCACTATGTATACTAGTGTGTGACAGTATGGGGGGCACTATGTATACTAGTGTGTGACTGTATGGGGGGCACTATGTATACTAGTGTGTGACTGTATGGGGGGCACTATGTATACTAGTGTGTGACTGTATGGGGGCACTATGTATACTAGTGTGTGACTGTATGGGGGCACTATGTATACTAGTGTGTGACTGTATGGTGGGCACGATGTATACTAGTGTGTGACTGTATGGGGGGCACTATGTATACTAGTGTGTGACTGTATGGGGAGCACTATGTATACTAGTGTGTGACTGTATGGGGAGCACTATGTATACTAGTGTGTGACTGTATGGGGAGCACTATGTATACTAGTGTGTGACTGTATGGGGGCACTATGTATACTAGTGTGTGACTGTATGGGGGGCACTATGTATACTAGTGTGTGACTGTATGGGGAGCACTATGTACTAGTGTGTGACTGTATGGGGGGCACTATGTATACTAGTGTGTGACTGTAGGGGAGCACTATGTATACTAGTGTGTGACTGTATGGGGAGCACTATGTATACTAGTGTGTGACTGTATGGGGGCACTATGTATACTAGTGTGTGACTGTATGGGGGGCATATGTATACTAGTGTGTGACTGTATGGGGGGCATATGTATACTAGTGTGTGACTGTATGGGGGAGCACTATGTATACTAGTGTGTGACTGTATGGGGAGCACTATGTATACTAGTGTGTGACTGTATGGGGAGCACTATGTATACTAGTGTGTGACTGTATGGGTGGGCATTATGTATACTAGTGTGTGACTGTATGGGTGGGCATTATGTATACTAGTGTGTGACTGTATGGGGAGCACTATGTATACTAGTGTGTGACTGGGGGAGCACTATGTATACTAGTGTGTGACTGTATGGGGGGGCACTATGTATACTAGTGTGTGACTGTATGGGGGGCACTATGTATACTAGTGTGTGACTGTATGGGGAGCACTATGTACTAGTGTGTGACTGTATGGGGGGCACTATGTATACTAGTGTGTGACTGTATGGGTGGGCATTATGTATACTAGTGTGTGACTGTATGGGTGGGCATTATGTATACTAGTGTGTGACTGTATGGGGAGCACTATGTATACTAGTGTGTGACTGGGGGAGCACTATGTATACTAGTGTGTGACTGTATGGGGGGGGCACTATGTATACTAGTGTGTGACTGTATGGGGGGCACTATGTATACTAGTGTATGACTGTATGGGGAGCACTATGTATACTAGTGTGTGACTGTATGGGGAGCACTATGTATACTAGTGTGTGACTGTATGGGAGCACTATGTATACTAGTGTGTGACTGTATGGGGGGCACTATGTATACTAGTGTGTGACTGTATGGGGGCACTATGTATACTAGTGTGTGACTGTATGGGGGGCACTATGTATACTAGTGTGTGACTGTATGGGGGGCACTATGTATACTAGTGTGTGACTGTAGGGGGGGCACTATGTATACTAGTGTGTGACTGTATGGGGGCACTATGTATACTAGTGTGTGACTGTATGGGGGCACTATGTACAAGTGTGTGACTGTATGGGGAGCACTATGTATACTAGTGTGTGACTGTATGGGGGGCACTATGTATACTAGTGTGTGATCATTAACCCTTTGTGAGTTTGTGTGAAGCTGTAATCAGCAGAGATAAGGCCATTATAGTTGGTAGATATGTGACTGAGTGACATCTTGGTCTTATCCTCAGCGGCTGCTTGTCCTTCTGTCTCTCCTTTTATGTTATTTCTGTGGAGGTAGATCAGTGTCTGCCACAGATCTGACATCGGTTATCTCTAAAGTGCTCTTCACATGCCCCCATGATGGGAGTCTTCAGTAGGGATGACCCCTGCACCACTGAGATGGTCTCATGGTACCAGGGTGGATAAAAATCATGATTTTTTTAAAAAAATCGGATTTTTTTGATTTAAATCGGATTTTTTTGATTAAATCGGATTTTTTTGATTTAAATCGGATTTTTTTGATTTAAATAGGATTTTTTAATCAAGTTGTACACAAGCAAAACTTTGTCTTTTTGCAAATCAAATTATTTTACTCAAATAAAAATATTAAAACAGTTGATGATTATGAAACCTAATAATTTTTATTTGCACTATTAAACAATCAGAATTGAACTACAGAGAGTAAGTACTTTTTAACAATAGCCTATCTCTAACGTTTGAAGTAAGCAAACATCTTCAGTGAATACATCAGTCCTTTAAGCCTACTGTTTATTTAGGACTTTTAATAGGAAAACTAGTTGTCCTGCTTTAGCAGTTCCTAAGCGGTTTCGGACTGGTGTTGTGTGCACAAAACCAAATGAAGAAAACAATCTCTCTACTCCTGCCGATGAAGCCGATGCAGTCAGTAGCTGAGTAGCTACATTTATTATCTTCGCTGGAAGAACAAGTGATTGCGACTTCCACCAGTCCAGTGGTTTTAGTTCATTAACGACGTTATCTGCAAACATGTATTTTTGAAATGGTGCAGATTCACACTTCAATTTCAGCACAGTTGCCACAATGTCATGGTTAGTATTGGCGAGCCACTCCATTGCAGAGTTGATTTCCGCCTCAGATAGTTTTTTCCCTCTGTAGATGGGATGCAAGATATTGGCTAAATAGTGTTCTTCTTTTAATGCTTGGTCCTTGCGGTGGTGTATTGCAACCTTTACATTGTTTGAGAGGTTCAAGCGATCTAGCGAACCTTCTAAATCTTTCCAAACTTCTGTGGCATCAGCTATGGTTGCAGTATCTTTCTGCATTTTATCCAACGCAATAGATATTGGCTTTAACCTTTCCAAAAGGTCCTCGGCATTTCTCTTCACACCAAGATTTAATACTTTGCTTCGTATATTAGCATCAATTTTATCCCGATGTGTTTCGCAAATGGACACTAATTTTGACCAGTTGTTAATAAACAGTTCCAAGCATTCAGCCAAGGTATTCCATCTAACATCTTGTGGTAGAACCAACTTCAGTCCTCCCATTTCCTTGTAGGTTGCATGTGCAAAATGATTATTGGGAAATATTTAACAATTTCTACAACATGTTCCTTGACACCCGAAATATGCAGGTCTTTTGCCAAAAGATGCAACAAATGGGCAGAACAACCGTATGTAATGACATTTGTGTCATCCTCATGTGCCAGTTCCGCTCGCATTTTTGCCACATTGCTTGCGTTATCAGTAACTAAGCTCCTTACTTTACATCCAAACTGTTCTTGGCATTGGTGAATTGAGTTCTTAGCAATTTCAAGTAAATATTCAGCAGTATGTGAATTTCCAGATGTGTCGATTGTGTCTGTAAGGTTAAGTTTCACCATCTTCTGTTGTGACACAAGTGCAAATTATGGGGTCGTTGTGGATGTTGCTCCAACCATCCAAGCTCATGTTAACAACTTTGTCTTTCAAATATTTTGTACAAGCCGCTCTTTCTTTGTCGTATACAGCCTGAAGATGTTTTCCTGAGATATCAAATCTACTTGGTGGTTTGTAGCCTGGTCTTATTCCTTCGATCATTTGTACAAACAATGGGTGTTCAACTAGTCGGAAAGAAGAATTGGTTGGAAATATGAATTTAGCAATTAATTCATCAAAATGTTCTTTCTGGCTCGTCGTAGTCTTTAAGAGGAATTTTTCTACACTTTGCACGCAAAGTTTTTTGTTGGGCTGCTTTGTTGAAGTTGTACCCAGATATTGATTGTCACGTGCAGCACAAGCCATATTTGACCCTGAAAGCACAGTAATTAAAAATATAATTCGACTGCGTATTTGAAGAAATATAACGAAAATATTTTGAAACAAACTTTTTGAACAATGTTATGGTCCTCGTCCTATAAGGGCTGTCTCAAAAGTTATGCTACTCAAGTTTCCGGTGAAGTTGCTGTAATACTAGTAATATCAGAGCAACTGAAAAAAATTATGTCACAAAAGTTTTAAAAATGTTTTTTTAAAAAAATGGTCAATTTGGCAGACTTCAAAAGTGAATTGTAGCCTACAATAAAAAAAATAGGCGTATACACACTCTTTTTTTTTTACTTAACGTTAATCTTCTGTGAAATATTGCCTTAACATAAATTTAAATTCTATACTCCAGAACTAGTGCTAGAAATTTTTCTTTTCATAGACTTTAACCATCCCAGTAAAACGTCTGTTAAAATAGGTTGTAATTGCCAGACTTACCACTAGTGCTAGGGTCCTGGACTCCTGGTGCATAAGAAGCTGTGGGGGTTCATTGACATTAGTTGTATCACTATCAACATTTTCATTTCCCTTCTGGTTGCAGTTTTCATAATGTGATTTCAAACGGCAAACAAGTCCTTGGATATCCTTTTGACAGTATTTGCACTTTGCTCTCCCACCTTTCTTTCCAAGCTCTGCTGGCATCTCAACAAAATGAACCCAAATAGGGTCTCTCTTACGACCTGCCATGGCTCACGCAGATCACTTCTGAAGTTTGATTGTTACTACAGCCAAGTACTGCTGACTGACTATCCAACAAGTTTGGGCATGTCAACTGAATGGAAAAAGAAACTTAAACCAAGCTACAGAAAGTGAAACCAAGCTAGAAGTGTGGAGTTAATTGAACAATGATTGAAAGTTTTAGATTTTAATCGTGATTTATATTAAAAAAATATTTTGATTTAAATCAGTGATTTAAATCATGATTAAAATCACGATTTAAATCGATCTGATTTAAATAGAAAAAAATCAAATTTGATTTAAATCATGATTTAAATCGTTGATTTAAATCGGCGTGATTTAAATCAATCCACCCTGCATGGTACGCTCAGAGTTAAGCCCCCATACACATTAGACTACGAATAACTGCAGAAGCCGGGACCCTTGGACATGTGTTTCTGGTTTAAGTGGCCTCTTGCCTTCCCGGTTCCTCCTGACGTCAGAGCCTTTCCTTATTTCAGATGTTAAGTGGCAGCAGAAGCCAATCGTGGCTCTATTCTAAAAGTTTCAGAAGTTTGACACAAGTTGCAAACTTTTGAAAGTGTCCATTTGGCCATCAGCTCTTCCTCCCGCGCTGTACCCCTCCACTCCCATCTAAAGGGTGACGAGGAAGTGGGGCGCAGCCAAGCGGCTGATCTGGGAACAAAAAGTTTGGCCGTCGTACATCTTTCCATCCGCCCTCCATGGACATGATTACTATCTCTTGCTCAGATCTGCACGAGCCCCCCAGAAATATAATGCATATCTGCAATTTTGCTTACACCAGATAGAGACCCTTCTACTTCATGGGGGTCTCGATCTGGAAACATTATATCCCTCTTATTTTGATAGTTTATCTCATACTCATGAACCCTTTGAAGAATTGTATTTTCAATTTCTAACATGTAGACTGTTATCTCGGTGACCTAATCGTTGGTTCCGGTTCCGCGTCACCCTCTCCACAGTTCCTTTTTTTTTTCTTTCTTGCCCTGATCGGTCTGTTTCCTCTTTTTCATGCGTTAGAATGAGTAATGTTTTGTATGTGGATATCTTTCTAGCGAATCCCCTTGAAAAACTATTGTAAATCATTTTCTTAGAACTTTGTTGTTGTGTCCTTCTGTTGTTTTCTTGGAAATGTATGTAAGGGGCAGCACCACTCTCCTTTGTCCCCTTCCTCAGTCCGGCACCGTTTGCGCTAATTGGACTTTGTATGTGAGAACCCACCTCATTAACAGGGTATTGATTTATTTAAATGTACAATTTTAATTCTAAGGTCCTCATTTGTATTTTTTTGCTTTGTTTTAGGATTGTCAGCATGGCGTAAGGTGTCTTTGAGAATCTTTTAGATAATTGGGAGAAGAATGACCAAGTCACGGCTCTTCTGCTTGCTGCTGGTCCTCGGCTCGGCTTTTATGGTCCTTTACATCATCGTTTATTGGGACAATGTTGGTCCAGCACATTTTAATCACCACGCATCCTTCTCCAAGTCTTCTCCAACTCATCTTTTAGATGCCGAGCGCCCTTCTTCCTTCTCAACTCCAGAAAGCGATGATGTTTCGGACGTGGACAGGTTTTTAGATAGTTTTCTCAATGTCGATACAACAAAAAATGAAGTGGCGAGCACAAAGGGGGGAAGACTGGCCCAACGAGGAGGAACGAATAGCTTCGAAGAAAACGTACGAGGCTACGACTGGTCCTCCAGGACCAAATTGGAGGAAGGCCTTTTAGATCAGGAATTAATCCAGGAGGAAAGAAGGTTGAATTTACGCAAGTTCTGTGCCAATTCCAGTTTTAATTTTCCCACCAAGGACTTGGACTTTGATGACATTCCAAACAAGGAGCTGGATCATCTCATAGTGGACGACCGCCACGGAATAATTTACTGCTACATCCCGAAAGTGGCTTGCACCAATTGGAAACGAGTCATGATCGTGTTGAGCGAGAGCCTTTTGGATAAAAAAGGTGTCCCTTATCAGGACCCTCTCGAGATCCCCCGTGAGGATGTCCACAATGTGAGCAGTCATCTCACGTTTAACAAGTTCTGGAGAAGGTACGGAAAGTTCTCCAGGCACATGATGAAAATTAAGTTAAAAAAGTACACCAAATTCATATTCGTTCGCGATCCTTTCGTCCGTCTCATCTCTGCTTTCCGGAGTAAGTTTGAGCTGGAAAATGAAGACTTTTATAAGACTTACGCTATACCCATATTGACCCGTTATTCCAACTGGACAAACGTTCCACCATCTGCAGGAGAAGCCTTCTCCTCTGGGGCAAAGCCATCGTTTTCTCAATTTATACAGTACCTTCTAGATGCCCGGACCGAAGAACAGAAACCTTTCAACGAGCACTGGCGCCAAGTATATCGCCTCTGCCACCCCTGTCAGATCGATTACGACTTTGTAGGGAAGTTGGAGACCCTGGACGAGGACACCTCCCAGCTTCTAAGACAATTAAATCTAGATTCGCTCTTCCAGTTTCCTCCCAGTTACCGGAACAGGACTGCGAGTAGCTGGGAGGAGGACTGGTTTTCCAAGATCCCTCTACAATGGAGGCAAAAACTCTACAAATTATACGAGCCCGATTTTGTTCTATTTGGGTACCCCAAACCAGAAAATATTTTAAATGTTTGAAAAAAAAACTAATTTACAATAATACCAAAAAATTATCCCTTAAAACCTAATTTACAATAATACCAAAAAATTATCCCTTATTTGCTGCCTTTCCTGGAATGGTTCATATTTTCTACTCCTTTCTGTATTCCATTGCTTGTGGATGTGTTTTATTAAGAGGGATAATTTTTGTTTTTTTTATTCCATTTTTGATTATCCCTTATTTGCTGCCTTTCCTGGAATAGTTCATATTTTTTACTCCTTTCTGTATTCCATTTCTTGTTGGATGTGTTTTTATCGAGAGGGATAATTTTTGTTTTTTTGATTTTTGTTTTTCATTCCATTTTTGAAAAGTAAATTAAACAAAAAAAAAAAGAAAAAAGTCTTTCCGATTCTACTTTCTCAGGAGGAGTTCCCAGAAATGATTTTTACTGTAATTTTATAAAATTAATATATTATTTAACTATTTAATAAAGTGTCTGATCGCTTGATCTAGTGAAGGCTGGGCTTCTTAAGTGTTCTTGTGGTTTTTAGCTTTTATCATAATATCGCTAGTTTGGGAAAACCCCCGAATTAATGGTGTTGCCCTTGTGATAGTCATTTCATGGTGCCCATAAGCTAATTTAACCTTTTTATAGGCCAAAAAATTCAGCGTTTTGATCGAATCGTGCCTCCATTTACTAAAATGAAGGTGGTAGACGTTCTGTGAATCTGTACACTACTCCTTCGACTCTGGGAAGAATGGACCTGAAACACTAAATTCATCTCATTCCCCTCTCCTTAACTGTCTATCAACACTTCTGACAAATTATCACATTCAAAAGCTTTTATGTGTATTTTTAATGACCCTATAAGTGATAAATTCCTGGAGCTACCACTAGAGGGAGCATGCTGCGTACTGATTACAGTATACAAGAAGCTCCAAAGCGCCCCCTAGTGGTGACTGCCGAAATCCAGACGTTTTAATTTTTATCATCTATTTTGGAGGAACTTTAGTCTTTCTGCCCCTAGAGTAGTCTTTTACTCTCAGTTCACGGGTAAAATCTGTTCAGGGAAGACGGATCTTTCCCGTTGTTGAGATAGGAGATCACAGTTAGGGGTGCTTAAAAGATTCTATGGAGAGGGGAGGAGCTAGAGGCCGACATTCTGCTGCAATTTCTCTTTGCACAGTTATAGTTCTCTAGATGATAGTTGGTGCTTATAAAATCCTATGGAGAACTGTTACTGTATAAGGAGAAATTTCAGCAGAATCTCTGCCTCTAGCACCTCCTCTCCATTGAATCTTAAAAGCACCAACTGTATCTCATATCAGTAATGTAACAATCTGTCTTTAGAGAACACTGATTTTTTTTTTTTTTTCCCCCATAATTTGAGAATTTTGAGACCTAATGGTCAGTCCAGGAGGCGAAAGAAGGTCTATTATAAAGTAACTAACTTTAGTTTACATTCACTAATGATTCATGTGTCAGGGGTGGTCTGAAAACAGTTTAAGTCTAAATGTCTATTTATTATAATCGCACACAAGAAAAAAAGGTAGCACACTGTAGCGCTATAGCTTGCAAACACGAAATATGAAAAATGAATTGCATCATTACCTTAGAAATATGAAAAATTGAGAAGTCTTAGCGCATAAGATGGCCAAATTATGTGAGCCTGAGAGCCACGTCAAGGCTCTTCTCGTATATCAGGTCCTAACTAATGCCTATCCTCGCTTAGAAAAGTCTGTCTGCATGGGAACGTATGAATCCTCTCTTCAGACTAAAATCTACATCTCTGTGGAGGGGTGATGAACCTGTTGTAATTAAAAAGCCTGTGACCACCAGGTGGAGTGCTCAGGTAGAAGGTAAATGAATACATATCAAAAAACTGACTGGCACATCCAAACATAGATCCAGTGTGAACAGGTGCTAAACCTAGAGTCACCAACTCATATACATACAAGAAAAAAGGGTAGCACACTGTAGCGCTATAGCTTGCAAACACGAAATATGAAAAATGAATTGCATCATTACCTTAGAAATATGAAAAATTGAGAAGTCTTAGCGCATAAGATGGCCAAATTATGTGAGCCTGATAGCCATGTCAAGGCTCTTCTCGTATATCAGGTCCTAACTAATGCCTATCCTCACTTAGAAAAGTCTGTCTGCATGGGAACATATGAAATCCTCTCTTCAGACTAAAATCTACATCTCTGTGGAGGGGTGATGAACCTGTTGTAATTAAAAAGCCTGTGACCACCAGGTGGAGTGCTCAGGTAGAAGGTAAAAGACGTGGCTATCAGGCTCACATAATTTGGCCATCTTATGCGCTAAGACTTCTCAAATTTTCATATTTCTAAGGTAATGATGCAATTCATTTTTCATATTTTTCATATTTCGTGTTTGCAAGCTATAGCGCTACAGTGTGCTACCTTTTTTTCTTGTATGTATATGAGTTGGTGACTCTAGGTTTAGCACCTGTTCACACTGAATCTATGTTTGGATGTGCCGGTCAGTTTTTTGATATGTATTCATTTACCTTCTACCTGAGCACTCCACCTGGTGGTCACAGGCTTTTTAATTACAACAGGTTCATCACCCCTCCACAGAGATGTAGATTTTAGTCTGAAGAGAGGATTTCATATGTTCCCATGCAGACAGACTTTTCTAAGTGAGGATAGGCATTAGTTAGGACCTGATATACGAGAAGAGCCTTGACGTGGCTATCAGGCTCACATAATTTGGCCATCTTATGCGCTAAGACTTCTCAATTTTTCATATTTCTAAGGTAATGATGCAATTCATTTTTCATATTTTTCATATTTCGTGTTTGCAAGCTATAGCGCTACAGTGTGCTACCTTTTTTTCTTGTATGTATATGAGTTGGTGACTCTAGGTTTAGCACCTGTTCACACTGAATCTATGTTTGGATGTGCCGGTCAGTTTTTGATATGTATTCATTTACCTTCTACCTGAGCACTCCACCTGGTGGTCACAGGCTTTTTAATTACAACAGGTTCATCACCCCTCCACAGAGATGTAGATTTTAGTCTGAAGAGAGGATTTCATATGTTCCCATGCAGACAGACTTTTCTAAGTGAGGATAGGCATTAGTTAGGACCTGATATACGAGAAGAGCCTTGACGTGGCTATCAGGCTCACATAATTTGGCCATCTTATGCGCTAAGACTTCTCAATTTTTCATATTTCTAAGGTAATGATGCAATTCATTTTTCATATTTTTCATATTTCGTGTTTGCAAGCTATAGCGCTACAGTGTGCTACCTTTTTTTCTTGTATGTATATGAGTTGGTGACTCTAGGTTTAGCACCTGTTCACACTGAATCTATGTTTGGATGTGCCGGTCAGTTTTTTGATATGTATTTATTATAATCGAACATCTTTTCTAATATAGTTTAATAAAAAATTCACTTCCTGATTTATTTTTTTTCTGTTTTGATGTTTCGTTTGCGAATTCCCAGTGAGGGGTACTCAAACGTGATGTCCTCAAGGGGTGGCAGTGAATGCCATTACTGCCAAAACTGAGGTCCCCACCCTGAAATGAAGTGTAATTTTTGATGTTTGTTTTGGAATGGGGCTGGTCCCTCCTTTCTCTGCTTTCAATGCACAGTGACAGTGCGCTCTCTTGCCGTCTCGTCACTTCTCGGTAGAGTCGACGAGGGAGCGCACTGTCACTGCGCATTCAAAGGAATTCTAGCACTGTAAGCAGGTGGCTCATACTGAGCATGTGTCTGAATTGAAAACTGGCACATGCTCGGTAGAGCCGGGACTAATCGAGCCCTTGAACTTGTGTCACTGATTTACGCATCAGCAACTAATCTCCTATGGAGTGGATAAGGGTTAACCCTTTAAGGACCACAGTATATTCTTACAATGTTGTATGTAGATGAAGCAGCGCTGTAGCTCATTGCACTACTTATTATGAGGTTTTCTGTAGAAGATTAGCTAAGGAGCGATCACAGAAGCGGCTAAGTTTCAGCATAGCCTCTGTAACATCTGCAGATCTCATGTTTCGTCACTGTTTTATTTTTTTCTTTAAATGTATCTCCGTTGAAAAACAAGTTATCTATGGAATCTAATTTTCAGTCTCTGCTGCTCTTATAGGGCCGTTATCCAAACCCAAAACTGGCCAAATCCAAGAATCGTCATAACAGGTGAACCTCGCCGTTTCAATCCCATGTCGCTCCGAAGACACTGTATCATCAGCGTCCGCCTTAAGTGATTGCGTCCTGTTCTTAAAAGGCCTGTTCCACTTTTGATGGCTATTATTTTTTTTTTTTTCTTTGTGTGTAAACGCATTAATTTTGGCTAAAAAAAAAAAAAATCATCTTTGCAAGTGGGTTTAATAAACATTTTGCACCTTTTTCTATAGCGTCTGGCTGCAGAATGAGTGAACTGAGAGGCCAATAGTGAGCCCGCTATGATAATCCAACGGAAGAGTCTGTCTCCTTACTCTATTACTATTATTATAAAATAATCGTGAAAAATGGTCACATTTGACCTGGTACAGGTATTCTTTGTTAGAAGCAACCTTAATATTCTGGGGCAGTATAACACATCTGGCGGTTTGTATCCACCGTCTTCAGTAAATCCTCTTAGCCCTGTTTTCATAAGCTTCTTCTTCTATGTTTCCGCTCAGCAATCCTCAATGAGGTGCGGAGAGCTGCACGGTTGTGCCTGAAGCTATGCTGGCTGATGGCGCGCTCTCGTTTCAGAGCCAGTCTTCCAGATATCTCTCTTCTCCTGCTGCCAAGTCTTTTATTCTCTATACAATAATGCACTTTTTTTTTTTTTCCCAATTGTTGGGTAATTTTTAGACCCTTTTTTTCACATTGTAATGTAGCCACAGTTCCATACTGACCTTTTTATAGAGGTGCAGAGGTAGCAGTTGCACCCAGACTCTGATGCCTAGGCGTCCCAAGCATTGTACATCGTGGGTGGGTGGGGGACCCAGCTACTAATTATTCTTTGTGCCCAAAAATTATCATTTTTGCATCTTTGTTTTTTCCTATAGCCATATATATATATTTTTTCATACCAAAAATCTAGCGTTAGGAAGAGGTTTTCTTTTTTCTTTCTGTAGCACGAGTTGTAATTTTGAGTGGTACTGTCCATTTTATCATAGGATAATTTTTGGACGTGCAAGCAAAGCAATTTTGCAAGTTTTTTTTTCAGTTTTAGTTTTTGTTTTTACGATATGCAGTGTGTTGGCAAATTAACCTTGTAACGTGAAGCCCCAGATCAATTTTTCGTTTGTGTTTCCAGTTTGAGAATCGGAACGTATCATTTTTTTTCCATCATCACACCTGTCCACAGGTACGAGGGTTTACGGTACTTTTCGTGTGCTGAGCTGTAGTTTTTATTGGTACTTTTTTGGGGTACATACATTTTGATATTTTTTTTTAGGGGAAATACTGCAACTGAAACCCCTACCGCCCAAAAATTCAGGCATAAATATATTAACACAATGTGTTTTATTATATTTTTATATAATATTATTCTCTTTAGGGGACTTGATCCTGCGATGATTTGATCACATGTAATATATACTAATTAGTTGCTGCTACAAATCTATTCCTGGGTAATCAGGAATAATACTTTCAGCAGCAGATGGAAGGAAGGGAGACACAGTCATTACTAGTGGTAGGCGGAGCCCACACAGGATAGAACACCTCAGATTATAAAGAGTGTTGACCGGCCCCTCCAGCTTGGGCTCCTCCTACTCCAGCTCTCCAGTCTAAAATTTGAGGTCACAGAGGATAGTCGCTGCTGGTGCAGCTCCTCAGAAGAATTTTTTATTTTTATCGGACAGAGACTTGGACCCCCGTGGTTTTGAGGTCTCAGGGGTCTCAGCGCTGCTGGACCCCCACCCCTCCCTTGGCGGATCTGCATTACCCTTTAAGGTGGTCCCTGCAGAATCCTGCCGGCCCCGGGGGATGAGGGTTGCTTCCCTGGCGGGGACGCAAACCGCACTTCTGGGGTCACTGCGTTCCCCGTCCTGGGGGGGAAGCGATGGGCACAGCGCCACAAATCCCTGGGGGTCCCTGTGGCGCTCAGCTGGGTGAGTACTCAAAAAAGCATTTTTAATAATGTGTTTGAGTGCTTCAGCGGCTGCTGCGGCAGCCGCTGGTACATGTGTTCAGTGTTGGTGATTTTCACTTTTGTCCGCAGGTGGATGCCTGCAGGACATTGGATCACTTCGCTCCGTTGTGGACGGGGCAGGAGGAGAGCGGGGGAGTCCCGCGCTTTTTTTGAAGCCGGCAGGGGGCGTGGCTTCGCGCTTCCCGCTCTCTCGCGGGCAGGAAGCGCTCTGAGCGCGCAATTTCGCCTGCCTTTTCTCTTCCGGCTCTCTCCTGCAGCGCGGCGGCCATTATTATCGGCATCTCCGGGCTCCTCACTCTCCTCTCCTCCCGGCCGAAGCTCTAGGACACTGCACCGCGGCCAGCTGGGTGAGTCGCTTCTGCCTGTCAGGGCAGAAGCTTAAGCCTCTCACCCCGACAGCGCAGGGCACCTTTTCTGAAGCACAATAAGGTGGCAGACGGCGCTGTCCTGCAGCTGTTCCCTCATAAGAGGCACCCTTTTTTTGTCTGGGGCTCGCACACCTGCTTAATTTAACAAGAGGTTGTGGGGAGTCTGCGAGATTAACCCCTTCATAGGCGGTTAACCATTAATTGGGAGACAGCTGGGGTAGCTCTCTCTTTAAGAGCTTTAACCCTTCAGCGTTCGTTTTTTCTTTTAAAAAAAAAAAAACCACACTGCTCTAGTTACTGACAGGTTTAACCTGCCATATACTGTGTGAGGGCATGTCAGATCAGGGTCCAGGAGTTGCGGACCGTCTCCCAGATCCACTACAGGATCAGTCTCGCGTATCTGACACGCAGACCTCGACGGCGTCAAGCGCAGCGGTCGGAGGTGTCAGTGATGTCAAAATGGAGGCCCTCGCTCGTTCTATTGATGGCCTGTCTGAACTTCTAGGTCATTGGGTGTCAGCTAGATCCTCTCATGGCAGGAAGCGACACAGGCCGGTGGCATCCTTCCCGCGTAGCGACTCGGAGATATCGGGCATGGAGGGTTCCCCTTCAAGCTGGATGGGGAGTTGTCTGATTCGGATAAGGAGGATCAGCAGGGACACTCTGCCTCTCTTTTGGGCCGTACAGAGGCTTTTATTGGAGCCATGAGGGAGGCGTTACAGTTACCGGAGGAAGTAACTAGACGTCCTGGTAAGTCGGCCCGGATGTTTCAGGATTCGCATAGGTCGCGATCAACATTACCATCTCTGGATGAGCTTAATGAGGCAGTGGAGAAGGAACGTCTGTGTCCAGATAAACGTTTTCAGGGGACACGATTTTTTGAGACGCTCTATCCGTGTACGACAGAGTTGGTTGATAATTGGATTCCTTCTGAAGTGGATGTCCCTTTATCCCAGCTTAGCAAATCCTCATTACTTCCTGTTAAAGGGAAGGCGAGTCTGCAGGATCCGCTGGACAGAAAAACGGAGATGGCGGCGAAATCCATCTACGAGGCCGCGGGTCATGGATTCAGAGCATGTGTGCTTGTAAAGCTTCTCTAAGCTGGTTAGACCGTCTACGGACGGCGTGGCAAGATGGATCCCCTCTATCCAAGGTAGATGGGCTTTTTAAGTTGTTGGAGGATGCAGCCCGATATGGCAGTGATGCAGGTTTGGATACTGCGTCACTGCTGTCCAGGGCGCAATCCTCGGCAATCACAGTCAGGAGAGCACTGTGGCTTAGACAGTGGACCGGGGACGCGGTTTCCAAGCAAGGTTTGCTATCTTTAGCTTACAAGGGTGGTCAGCTATTTGGATCTGACCTCACGGAGCTGATTGCCAAGGCAAAGAAACGGCTTTACCGCAGCGAAGAGCTGTGACTTCTGCGTCTGGCAGGCCTAGTGCCGGTAGTAGTCGGCGGTCCTTTCGGCCCAGGGGACTGTTCGGTCAGCCCTCTTGGGGATCGGGTCGTCCCTCTTTTTCAGGAAAAAAGAACTCTCAGAAATCCCGTACTCCCTGGAAACAGAGCTTCTGTCAAGACAAGCGGGAAGCTGACAAAAAACCCGCTAAGGCGGACTGACGCCAGGGTCTCACTCGAGGACTCTCGAGTGGGAGGTCGTTTGCTCCAATTCGAACCGACTTGGGCTTCCCGCGTGTCGGACGCCTGGGTGACGCGAGTTGTGTCGGCAGGCTACTTCATAGAGTTTCTTTCTCAACCCCCAGACAGTTTTTGCCAGTCTCGCGTTCCGTCAGAACCCGAGCTATTTGCCACTCTACTGCGGGAGGTCGATTCCCTACTGCAGAAGGGTATGGTGGTACCGGTCCCGCCGGAGGACCGGGGAAGAGGGTTTTATTCCAACCTCTTTGTGGTCCCCAAAAAGGAGGACAAATTTCGCCCCATTCTGGATCTCAAAAGATTGAATCGGCATGTACGTACCCGGAAATTCCGCATGGAGTCGCTTCGCTCCGTTGTGGCGGCCCTGTCGCAGAACGACTTTCTGGTATCAATCGACATTCGCGACGCTTATTTACATGTTCCCGTCGGAAGGGCCAACCAACGCTTCCTTCGTTTTGCCATAGGTCAGGACCATTACCAGTTTGTGGCCCTGCCATTCGGGTTGGCCTCAGCGCCCAGAGTTTTTACAAAAATTCTGGCACCTCTCATGGCGATTCTTCGAAGACAGGGGGTTACGATCCTTCCCTACCTGGACGACCTTCTGATTGTGGCGTCCTCAAAGGAGGAGGCGGTGACGGCTCGCAATCTATCCCTTCAGCTCCTGGAGGACTTCGGGTGGCTGGTCAATTGGGAGAAGTCGTATCTGGAACCGTCGCAGTCAATCCTGTTTTTGGGAATGCATTTCGACACGGTACGAGCAGTGGTGTCTCTGCCTCCAGACAAGCAAGCGAGTCTTCTTCGACATGTACAGGTTATGAAGTCTTCGACAGCGATGTCCCTTCGAAGGTGTATGCGCCTTCTGGGTTTGATGGTGGCGTCGATGGAGGCAATTCCGTTTGCCCAATTTCACTCCAGGGCTCTCCAAATGCTCATTTTGAACCGTTGGGATCGATCGCAGGTTTCACTGGATTGCAGTGTCATCATCTCCCACAGGGTGCGAGAGTCTCTAGGATGGTGGTTACGTCCGGAAGTGTTATCCCTGGGGAAGTCCTTCCTCCCTCCGAGGTGGTCGGTCATAACCACCGATGCCAGCCTGACGGGCTGGGGGGGTGTCTGGAACGATCTCTGGATTCAGGAGTATGGTCGTCGGAAGAGTCTGTCCTGCTGATCAACATCCTGGAATTGAGGGCAATTTTCCTTTGCCTCCAACACTGGACGGTCCCTATAAGCGGTCTGCCAGACGCGTATATCAACCATCAAGGTGGGACGAGGAGCTCCAGGCTCAGACTGGAGTCCCGGCTATGTTGATAGCCCCAGATTGGCCAAGGAGACCGTGGTTCTCGACGCTGGTGTCGCTTCTGGCAGCGCCTCCACTTCCACTCCCTCTTCGCCCGGACCTGTTAACCCAAGGGCCCGTTCGTCACCCGGACCTGAAGTCTCTGCGTTTGACGGTGTGGCTCTTGAGACCGAAATCTTGATCCGTCAAGGTTTTTCAACCGAAGTCATTGCCACTCTGCGAGCTGCCAGAGGTCCGGCTACTACTAGGATTTATCACAAGACTTGGGAAGCCTTCTTTTCGTGGTGTTCGGGTTCTTCTAGGAACCCGAGGATTTTTTCCATTCCCAATTTGTTGGCCTTTTTACAGTTCGGGCTGGACAAGGGTTTGGCAGTTAGCACTCTGAAGGGTCAGGTTTCTGCTCTGTCCTTGCTGTTTCGGAAGGCTATCGCCTCGCGTAGGGACGTACGTTCCTTTTTTCGCGGGGTAACCCGTCTGTTTCCGCCGCGGAAGGCGCTTGTGTCTCCTTGGCGGCTTAATCTTGTCTTGGAGGCTCTTCACCATGGGCCTTTTGAGCCTATGGACTCTGTTAGCCTTTCTTTGCTCTCTTGGAAGGTTGCTTTTCTAGTGGCGGTCACTTCTTTGAGAAGGGTTTCTGAGTTGGCGGCTCTTTCTTGCTCGCCTCCTTTCCTGGAACTTCACCCGGATCGCGTAGTGCTTCGCACACGGGGCGACTTTCTACCTAAGGTGGTGTCACAATTTCATGTTAACCAGGATATTGTGTTGCCTTCGCTTTGTTCGGAGCCGAGGAATGCGAAGGAACGGGCCTTGCACACGTTGGATTTAGTGCGGGCTTTGAAGTTCTATTTGTCTATTACTCAGTTTTCGGAAGTCGGATTCTCTGTTTGTGATTCCAGCAGGTCGTCGACGTGGTCAAAGAGCTTCCAAGGATTCTATATCTCGTTGGATTCGGTCGGCCATTTTAGAGGCTTACCGACTTAAGGGCGAACCTTGCCCGATTAAGATTCAAGCTCACTCCACGAGGGCTGTGGGTTCATCGTGGGCCTTTCATCAAGGAGCCTCGGCAGCTCAGCTCTGCAGGGCGGCGACCTGGCGCTCCTTCCACACATTTACGAAATTTTATAAGGTGGACGTCAGTGCTTCCGCTGATGCGGCCTTAGGACGTAGGGTCCTGCAGGCGGCTGCAGTTTAAAGTTCTTGTGAACTTGTATTTAGCGCTAGTTGCGCATTTATTTAAGTTGTTGGGAATCTGCCTCTGTTGGTTTTTTGCCCACCCTTAATTTTTGGACTGCTTTGGGACGTCCCACTAGTAATGACTGTGTCTCCCTTCCTTCCATCTGCTGCTGAAAGACGGATTTTGGTAAGACCTTACCTGTAAAATCCTTTTCAGCGAAGGAAGGAAGGGAGACACAGATCCCTCCCATGGCAGAGGTGTGTTGTGTTTTCAGATGCGGCGTGACCCTTCTCTGATAGCGATTATCTGGGCTGAGGTCGGCGCGCTAAGGCTCTGTTTCCAGCATTGCCAGCTCATCGCAGTGGTCAGGTTCAGTGAGTAGTACCTGGGACTGTGTGTTTTTTTCTGTTATATGCATAACCTGTCTACGTGTTTTTTTCTCTGAAGTTTTTCAGAAGGGGTTATGTTGCTCTGCTGGTGATATTTGCTCTTCCTTAGCTTGTGTACGGACTGGAGAGCTGGAGTAGGAGGAGCCCAAGCTGGAGGGGCCGGTCAACACTCTTTTTAATCTGAGGTGTTCTATCCTGTGTGGGCTCCGCCTACCCACTAGTAATGACTGTGTCTCCCTTCCTTCCTTCGCTGAAAAGGATTTTACAGGTAAGGTCTTACCAAAATCCGTCTTTTATAGGGGATATATAGGGTTAAAAAATGGCTCCACACCTGTTCATTGGTTGTCTTTTATTTCAGCTCCATTCCATAGGTGCTGACCTGCAATACCACATGCAACCTGTAGAAAAGAGTGGCGCTGTTTTAGAAAAAAAAAAAACAAAACCAATAAACACAGTCTTAGTTTTTAATCCTGGAGAACATAATGAAACCATTTGTTTCCCATAAATGTCGCGGTGTGGGACAGACTGACATTGGTTTATAGATCTCTTGTAACAACCTTCATGTGGTCAGCAGATGGGACTCTTTATAGTTTTATAGGTATTATGAAGTCTTCTATATGAGCTCTTTGTAGTATTTCACATTCTGTCTATAGCTGATTTATCTACATATTTTCTGCAATTCTCGTGCAAATCAAACATTTTTGATCTTCGCCCATCTTGCAAAAGAAAAAAAAAATAGGACATTGTCTAGGACTGTGATGGAAGGTTTCCTGTTGTGAATGGGTTTGAGATGAGTTCTGAGCAGAGACTCCCTCTGGTGGTTACAAGCGGTACGGGTCTGTTCAGTGAAGATTGTGAGGATTGGGAATCAGGTGTTACTGACTGGTCTTATATAAGGGAGTCACCTTCCCATCAGGGTTGCCGGTGATCAATTGTTCTGGTCTGAATCCTTTATTCCAGTTTCCCTTGTAGCCTGCTGTGTCGTGTCTGCATCTCCTGCTAACAGATAAGACATTTTCTTCTTTTGTGTTTGTGCTATATTTTTGCATTTTGTCCTGCACTTCTGTGGGGGCCTTCAGGGTCCCCTCCGGGGGCTTCTGCCCTCTCAGTTTTGTTCAGCCACTGATGTTTGTACTTTTGCTTTTTCCAGTTTTTTCAGTGGCTGCTGTTTTGATTTTGTTACACCAGAGAACTAATTTAGGTGGTAGAGGTCGTGTGATCTCAGGTGTTTTTGAAATTAGTAGAGTTGGCTCTTTTCAGGGTTTTCTGGGATTGCAGTAAGTACCCTTCCTATCCTTTTCTATTTAGTTAGTTTGGGCCCCAACGTTTGCTCATACTATTTTCTTTCTGTGTCAGTATTTCATCTTGTCTAACCGCCATTACATGTTTGGGGGCTTTCTATTATCTTTGGGGTTCTGCTCCGGGGCAGGTAGCTTTCCTATTTCTATCTTTAGGTGTAATTAGTTTCTCAGGCTGTGACGAGGCGTCTAGGACCAACGTAGGAACGCTCCACGGCTGCCTCTAGTTGTGGTGGTTAGTCAGGGTACTGCAATCTCATAGATTCCAACTGCTCTGGTGTATTGCCTTTTTTGCCTGCACTCCTCAGCTACCGAAACATAACAGTATCACCGGCCTAAAAAATTGAAAATTGTATGGTACTCACAGAAGGGAAAAAATATTGTGAAAGAAAAAAGGTTGTCAGAGTTGTCAGAGATATTTTTCTGTTTGTTGCATTTTTTTCCCTCTGTATCTCTGGGTGCTGGGGAGGATCTTTTCTCTCAATGGAGTTTGCACGGTTGTCTGGCCGTGTGGATCAGCTTGCCACTGAGGTTCAGAGTATTGCTGCATATCTTGCTGGGTTGCCTGTTGTGGAACCTAGGATCCCCATGCCAGATTTGTTTTTGGGGGATCGAGCTAAGTTTCAGAATTTCAAAAATAATTGTAAATTGTTTTTTGCCTTAAAATCTAAGTCCTCAGGGAACGCAGCGCAGCAGGTTCAAATTATCATCTCTCTCCTGCGCTGCGATCCTCAGGATTGGGCTTTTTCCCTGACACCTGGGGATCCTGTTTTGAGTGATGTTGATGCATTTTTTCAGGCTTTGGGGTTATTGTACGATGAGCCTAATGTCACTGATCAAGCTGAAAAAGCCTTGTTGGCATTAAATCAGGGGCTTGATGACGCTGAGTTATACTGTCAGAGATTCCGTAGGTGGGCAGTCCTGACCAAGTGGAATGACGACGCTTTGGCAGCCTTTTTCCGGAAGGGTCTGTCAGATAATGTAAAGGATGTTATGGTGGGATTCCCTGTCCCCTCTGGTCTCAATGATTCTATGTCATTAGCGATTCAAATTGACAGACGTTTGCGTGAGCGGAGAAGTATGCGTGGAGTGGTGTTGCCTTGTGAGCCAGCTGCTGAGCCCATGCAGTGTGATAGAGTGGTGTCTGGGGCACAGCGTCATGAGTTTCGAAAGCGCAATGGGTTATGTTTCTACTGTGGTGATGCCTCTCATGCTATTTCAGTCTGCCCTAAGCGGGGAAGACATTTTGCACGCTCAGTTGTCTTGGGTAGTGTTCAGACTAAGTTTTTATTAACTGTCACTCTGATATGCTCTCTGTCCTCATTTTCTGCTCAGGCTTTCGTTGATTCTGGAGCAGCTATTAACCTGATGGATTATGATTTTGCTAAACGTTGTGGGTTTCCCTTGATACCCCTACAGAAGTCTATTCCCCTACTGGGGATCGATTCTACCCCTTTGTCTGAGAATAAACCCCAGTTTTCTACTCAGGTGATAATGAGGGTTGAACCTGATCACCAGGAGTGCTGCAAATTTTTGGTTCTGTATAATCTGCATGACATTATCGTGCTGGGTTTCCCTTGGTTACAGTCTCATAATCCTGTTTTGGATTGGAAATCTGTGTCTGTAACCAGTTGGGGCTACCAATGTGTTAATACCAACACTCCTGTTTTTTCTGCCTCCCCCAGGCTCAGGATGTTCCTGACTTTTTGATTGATTTTTCTGTTGTGTTTAGCGAAAGTAAATCTGCATCCTTGCCTCCCCATAGGAGCTATGACTGCGCTATTGAATTAGTGCCGGGGGGTAAATTCCCTAAAGGTCGCCTTTTTAACTTGTCTGTACCTGAACATGACGCTATGCGGTCTTATATCAAGGAATCATTGGAGAAGGGTCATATCAGACCATCCTCTTCACCCTTAGGTGCCGGTTTTTTCTTTGTGGCCAAAAAAGATGGTTCATTAAGGCCGTGTATTGATTATCGTCTCTTGAACAATATTACTGTGAAATATCAATACCCGTTACCCTTGATTTCTGACCTGTTTTCCAGGGTGAAAAACGCTACTTGGTTTACCAAGCTTGACCTCAGGGGGGCGTATAACCTTATTCGCATTAAGCACGGGGATGAATGGAAGACGGCATTCAATACCCCTGAAGGGCATTTTGAGTACCTAGTGATGCCCTTTGGGCTCACTAATGCTCCTTCCGTCTTCCAGTCCTTCATGAATGACATTTTCAGGGATTTTGTGGACAAATTTCTGTTTGTTTATTTGGATGATATCTTGATTTTTTCTAATGACTGGGACTCTCATGTGAAACATGTTCGAACTGTGTTCCAGATTTTGAGAGAGAATGCTCTGTATGTGAAGGGATCAAAGTGTCTTTTTGGCGTACAGAGGATCTCATTTCTGGGATTCATTTTGTCCCCATCTGTTATTGAAATGGACCCGGTCAAGGTTCAGGCCATCTGTGATTGGGTCCAACCTACTTCATTAAAGGCTCTTCAGAGATTTTTGGGTTTTGCCAATTTTTATCGTAAATTTATTGGTAATTTCTCGGTTATTGTTAAACCATTAACTGATTTGACCAGAAAAGGTTCTGATGTGGTGAATTGGCCTCCGGAGGCAGTCTCTGCGTTTCAGGAACTTAAACAGAGATTCACTTCTGCTCCTGTTCTACGGCAGCCTGATGTTTCTCTGCCATTTCAGGTGGAGGTTGATGCCTCTGAAATTGGGGCAGGTGCCGTTTTGTCCCAAAAAGATCCAGAGACCTCTAAAAGTAACCCTTGTGCCTTTTTCTCTCGAAAATTTTCTCCTACTGAACGTAATTATGACGTGGGTAATCGGGAGTTATTGGCCATGAAGTGGGCTTTTGAAGAGTGGAGACATTGGCTGGAGGGAGCCAAACATCAGGTGGTGGTCCTTACGGACCATAAGAATCTGGTCTATCTGGAATCTGCCAAGCGACTCAATCCTAGACAGGCCAGGTGGGCCTTGTTTTTCACACGTTTTAATTTTGTGGTTTCCTTTCTTCCTGGCACTAAGAATGTTAAGGCGGATGCCCTCTCGAGGAGTTTCCTTGCGGACTCTCCTGAGTTATCTGATCCTTCTGTTATTTTGAAAGAGGGTGTAGTTCTTTCCGCCATCTCGCCCAATTTGAGACTTGCTCTGGAGGGTTGTCAGGAGGATAGGCCCGAGTGCTGCCCTGTTGGAAAATTGTTTGTCCCGGACCAGTGGAAAAAGAGTGTGATGTCTGAGATTCATTGTTCCGCATTGGCTGGGCATCCCGGAATTTTTGGTACCAGAGACTTGGTTAGTCGGTCCTTTTGGTGGCCTACCTTGTCTCGTGATGTCAGGGAATTTGTGCAGTCCTGCGGGACTTGCTCTCGCTCCAAGCCTTGCTCTCACTCTAGTGGTTTGTTGATGCCATTGCCTGTGCCCAAGAGACCATGGACCCATATCTCTATGGATTTCATTTCCGACCTTCCTGTTTCTCAGAGAATGACCACCATCTGGGTAATTTGTGATAGATGATACATCTTGTGCCATTACCTAAGTTGCCTTCCTCCTCTGAATTGGTGCCGTTGTTCCTTCAGCACGTGGTTCGTTTACACGGCATTCCTGAGAACATTGTGTCTGACAGAGGAGTCCAGTTTGTTTCCAGATTTTGGAGGACTTTTTGTTCTAAACTGGGTGTTCAATTGTCTTTTTCCTCGGCATTTCATCCTCAGACCAATGGTCAAACTGAGAGAACAAACCAGACATTGGAGATTTATCTTAGATGCTTTGTGTCTGCTGATCAGGATGACTGGGTCTCTTTTTTACCTTTGGCTGAGTTTGCTCTTAATAATAGGGCTAGCTCTGCCACTTTGATGTCTCCGTTTTTCTGTAATTCTGGGTTTCACCCTCGATTTTCTTCGGGACAGACGGAGGCTTCTGTCTGTCCAGGTGTTGACTCTGTTGTGGAGCGTATGCAGCAGATTTGGGACCAGGTAGTGGAGAGGTTGTCCCTCTCTCAGGAGAAGGCCCAGCGGTTTGCTAACCGGCATAGGACTGATGGTCCTCGGTTTAAAGTGGGGGACTTGGTCTGGTTGTCCTCAAAGAATATTCCTATGAGAGTAGCATCTCCTAAATTTAAGCCTAGGTTCATTGGTCCTTATAAGATCATTGAGATTCTTAATCCTGTTTCTTTTCTTTTGCTTCTTCCAGGGACATTTAAGATCCATAACGTGTTCCACAAGTCCTTGTTGAAGAGGTTTGTTGAGCCAGTGGTTCCTGCTGCTGTGCCTCCTGACCCTGTTTTGGTTGAGGGCACTCTGGAGTATGTGGTTGAGAAAATATTAGATTCTCGTTTTTCTAGACGGAAACTCCAGTATTTGGTTAAGTGGAGAGGTTATGGTCAGGAAGACAATTCTTGGGTGTTTGCTTCGGACATCCATGCTAGGAGACTCATCCGTGCGTATCATAGAACTCATCCTGACCGACCTGGTTGCTCAAATGAGGGTTTGGTGACCCCTCCTCAAGGGGGGGGTACTGTTGTGAATGGGTTTGAGATGAGTTCTGAGCAAAGACTCCCTCTGGTGGTTACAAGCGGTACGGGTCTGTTCAGTGAAGATTGTGAGGAATGGGAATCAGGTGTTACTGACTGGTCTTATATAAGGGAGTCACCTTCCCATCAGGGTTGCCGGTGATCAATTGTTCTGGTCTGAATCCTTTATTCCAGTTTCCCTTGTAGCCTGCTGTGTTGTGTCTGCATCTCCTGCTAACAGATAAGACATGCCTGTAGAATCTGGCCTGTTCAAAGACACAAGTGATCTCTCACTGAGGAGTCAGTTTACAGCTGCCTATAGAATCTGGCCTGTTCAAAGACACAAGTGATCTCTCACTGAGGAGTCAGTTTACAGCTGCCTATAGAATCTGGCCTGTTCACAGACACAAGTGATCTCTCACTGAGGAGTCCGTTTACAGCTCCCTATAGAATCTGGCCTGTTCACAGACACAAGTGATCTCTCACTGAGGAGTCCGTTTACAGCTCCCTATAGAATCTGGCCTGTTCACAGACACAAGTGATCTCTCACTGAGGAGTCAGTTTACAGCTGCCTATAGAATCTGGCCTGTTCAAAGACACAAGTGATCTCTCACTGAGGAGTCAGTTTACAGCTCCCTATAGAATCTGGCCTGTTCAAAGACACAAGTGATCTCTCACTGAGGAGTCAGTTTACAGCTGCCTGTAGAAGTATAGAAAAGGAGTAGAGTGGGAGAAAGGCAGAGAGACGCACACAGTGCTGTTGCTTTTACGTCTGTGCACACTTGGCTATTTTTTCGCCTTTTCTTTCTGCTCTGATTTGTCACGAGACCTGAATGACTTCCTGATGCAAGAAAAGTGAATGAGATTCCTGAAGTCTCGTGCACGCATTGCTTATTTTTTTCCTTGCAGATTTAAATCTGCAGCATGCCAATTCTTTTAACGTTTTTTGCTACAGATTTTAAAAAAAAGCAAATACTGAACGTGTGAAGATACCCTAAGGCTATGTTCACATGTTGCGTTTTTGTTTATTTTTATATGCAAATTAAAAGCTGCTTTTTAAAGGACCAGTAAACACTTAGATTTCCGAAATCTCATGTACATTCTTGTTTTTTTTTTTTTTCTGACTGAAGTGGAAAATTGCATTTTTTAAATGTTCGGCATATCTATTCGTTCAGCGTGTTTTCACCGTAGAAAGCAGTGAGAGCACGAAAAACACAACCCTGTGTTTTTGCTGCTTTTTTTGGTAAATTAAACTAACTTTATTATTATAGACAACTGACACACACAATCTGCAGCAAACCTTTTTGTAAGCAGCTTCTTCACTGCTAACAGAGCAGGTTTTGCCTGCAGAAAAAAAAAATGCAGCAAAAAGGTAACGTATGAACATAGCGGGTTTTTTTCTTCACTCCTTTGCTGGATTCACAGCTACACTGCTCAGTGGTGATGTATAATGTTCACTATGCTGTTGCTTTTTCTGAGCATAGACACAGTAGAGTAGGAATCCCTCCAGTCTGTGTGTGCAGGGTATGGGAGATAATCACAGTTGTTAGTTTCCACCCACTAGCTCAGAGGCAACTGAAAATTAGAGATGGCGCCCGAGAGAAAAATGGAGGCGGAAAACTGCTGAAAAGGGCAATATGCAAGTCATATAGTATCCAAAAAGTGTTTTTTCCTCTCATAGAGGTATGTTTTAATTTTTAAAATGGGATATCCTCATTAAAGTCCCCCCCCCCAAAAAAAAAATTGGGGGGCTCAAAATTGACTGAAGAAGACAATATTTTTTGGGATTGTTTTTGTGTAGGAGAGATTAAATTGTATCCCCTTCACTTAGAAAGGCTAAAAAAACAAAAACTAATAAAAGCCAGACTCTGCAATGACCACAGCCAAAAATCTGTATTTCATGCAGCTGTAAAGCATCAGGAATCTTATACATGGGACGGCTGCTCTGAAATTGCGGCCAAAAGATGACTTAAATCCGCTCCCAATAAATCGTAGAAAAAAAAAAAAAAAGTTAAGGCATTTAAAGGAACAGTGAACTCTGAATCCTTAGAGATAAGTACAATTAATTAACCCTGGGAAAGGCTATGCAGCTGATAACAGATAACAATAGTTTGCCTTGCATTAAATAGCACTGCAAAGATTTTAGGCATAGATGTTCTGATTACAACTTTTCATTTAATTTATGATTGTCGTTTCCTCTGCACAAATAGAGAACGTTATTTCATCGTTTTGCTCCCGTAAATTATAAAATGTTGTAATAATGAGAAACTTTGGGCGGAGAATATGGGTTTGTGCTCTTCATTAAATTTAATTACAGTCACAAAGCCAAAATGTTACTAGAAAGCGACAATGGTAGAAAAGAATGAGCCGGGGACGTAAATAATGCAATATAATTACTTGTAGGAACCGTATTGCAAGGCTCGTTAAAGGGTCGATATTGATGTGTAGGATTTCTACTTCCAATAGGTGGCGCTAGAGTTCAAGTCCTCTTCCTCTCTGAAGAGACAAGTTGTATATTTAATTTCTCAGAGGAGAAGGCAAGACCTCTAAGTCCCCTCATACTGTCAAGTCAGACCTGGCATGTCACCTTAGCTATTCCTAATAGGAACTAGAAAGTAATGTATGAATGGTTTGTGAAATTTAAAGGGACAGCGTGGCCCCGATTCTGCATCGTTTTAACGCCTTTTTCTAGAGTAAAAATGGTTGTCAGTGATTTTTTTTTTTCCAATTTGCTATTTTTTTTCATTATTTAATTTGCGCCTTTTTTGTTAACTTTACTTTTTTTTTTTGTTTTTTTCCTTATCCGGATTTTTTATCCTAATTTGTGACTTTTAGAAAATTCATAAAAGTGGATTACAAAATCTCAGATAATGTTTGCGCTGTTTAATGCTGGCCTGTGACATTTTATAGGATTATGTGACTTTTTGTTGCTCTAGAAGAGTGCCAAACGAAAAAAAAGGTAAAAAGACAAAACAAAAGAGCGTTTCTGATTTTGAGCAAAATTCATCAATCAAGAATTTAACTATAAAAAAAACAGCAGCGAATACCATAAAAGACATAAAAAAAAAACCTTCTGTAAATGATGAAGCGGGGCCAAAAGTATCTTCTTGCTGGACCTTCTTGACCAGGAAAGCCTGGCATTGTTTTCCTTCTATCTGCTGCACCACCAGAGGAAAAAAAATAAAGTATTCCTCATCCATTCTAATTGACGTGTTATGTGTGTAATTCAGACCCGGACGGGTACGCTCTGTGTAACCGCTCTCATCTAAGAGCTGAAGATCCTAACCTCCTTCCATTAATAGTCCATCGCCCTTTAGCAGAGATCACAGTGGGGTGAGGTTCTTGCTGCAGGAACCTGATCTGTTCTAAAGGAATTTCAGAAGAAGTTGCTGACAAATTTGATAATTTTTGCACATGTATCGGCTCCCGATATCAAGCCAAGCATGTCACTCGAAGGAAGGATCACCAAGCTACGACTTGCCTACTTTGGACACATACGAAGAGAGCGATCACTGGAGAAGGACATCATGGTCGGAAGAATAGAAGGAACAAGGCGAAGAGGAGAAGACCAGCAACACGATGGCTTGATTCAATCAAGATAATGGTGAAGACCCTGGTGGACCTATCTAGGCTTCCATAAGATCGATCTTCCTACAGATCGTTCATCCATCAAGTTGCCATGGCTCGAACTCGAGCTGAAATTGGTTGAAAAAAAATAGTCCCCCTTGAAATTGATGCTTCACTTTTCCAGGACCTCAGGGGTGTAAGTACAGGGGGTTGCACCTAAACCTTTTTCTTAAAGGTGGGCTCATACTATTGGTATTCTAAATTTCACATGTTGGCTGAAACTTGTCAAAGATGACCCAACAATTTTGTTATACCCCCTTAAAGTGACAATGCTATAACTGTTTCCTAATGTCAATTTTTTGGGATACACAAAGTTCTCCTTCAAGGTTTGGTAAAGGACTATAAACATTGGCTCACACTTGCCAACTTTTGACATTTCCTCTCCGGGAAGCTAGAGCGCCGTGAGAAACATGTTGGTGAAATTTTTATTGCTCAATTTTTGTTCTGCACCTCTTTCTCTCCTACTTTATATTTCTTTTTGTGCCCCTCTATGGCTTTATTCCGGAGTCCTGATCCTGGAAGTGTTGATATTTGACCAGCAACCAGGAGAATTGTCTTTTCTTTTGGGAATCCAGAAGGTCTCCCCTTTTTTCCGAGAGCTGCCCGACATCGTCCGACGAGGCGATGGCAGCGTGGAGTAACATGGCCATGCAGAATAGTCTAACACACCCCTGTTCTCACACTCTGCTGACATTTATGTGACCGCTCATGTTTCTTCTTGTGTGTGATTTCTACTAAAACCAGTCCTGTTCAGCTGCAGGGAGAAATGTCATGTTTGTGCAGAACGCATTGATCCGATAATCAATGACTTTGCTCTGATTGCTTTCTGCCCGGGACTCGGGCACGTTGCACTTTATATGCTGTTATTCCATGAGTAGATTTTTACTAGTCCCAAATGACATATTGATAATCTGAGAAAATCCAAAAATGAACATGTCTGTGCTCCCAGAAGTGTAATTTGCAGTTCCAGGGTCTTAGGGCAGGGTCCCTCTGGCACGTGGCATTAATATTGGTGTCTTCTCATGGCTCCCTCTTCCTCCCCAGGCTCCTGGTGCAGTTGCTACCTTTGCACCCCCTATACCTACATCCCTGTGTGATCCTATTAACGTCCCTCACAACTGATCTAAAAGCAAACAAATATCTTTTGGTGGCTTCAGACAAGGATTTTGAGGATTCCTTAACCTGGTGTTTATTCTCTACGTGCAAACTATGCAAGTCAACATTTATTAAAAAGGGTTGTCTCAAAATCAATATTGGCTGAAATTGCAAAGTCCATGGAAAATCAGCCAACTTTGCAATTGTAATCTTATTAAAACCCCTCTCGGTTTACCAGAACAGAAGGATTTTTAATTCTGTTGTTTAATGCTGGTTGTCTAGGTTACCGGCCACCTCTGAAGTCTAATGGCTTGGCTTCATACTCAGTGCTTACAAGCTCTTTTCAATAGACCACTGCAAGCATTGATCCAAAGCTGCCACTGGACCGAACTGGCAATCTTCACGAGCAGACCTCCTCAAGACTGTCCAAACTATTTATCCCCACTATCAAATTCAGTAAAAGCAGTTGTATAATTTTTCAGTTTTTACCACACTAACCATTTCCTAGCTACTTATATTTTTTTATCTCGTTAGATCTTAAGTGTGGGCCATATGTTATAAATTTTAGCCTTCAATCTAGAATACTCCTCTCAGTCACTCTTTACAGTGCCATCCTGTAGTAAATCACTTCTCTCAGCCCCTGTATGTACAGCCCTGTCTAGCAGTATATCACTCTTCTCATCCTCTGAATTTACAGCCCCATCCAGCAAGATATCACTCCTCTCAGCCCCTGTATTTACAGCCCCGTCCAGCAGTATATCACTCCTCTCAGCCCCTGTATTTACAGCCCCGTCCAGCAGTATATCACTCCTCTCAGCCCCTGCATTTACAGCCCCGTCCAGCAGTATATCACTCCTCTCAGCCCCTGTATTTACAGCCCGTCCAGCAGTATATCACTCCTCTCAGCTCCTGTATTTACAGCTCTGTCCAGCAGTATATCACTCCTCTCAGCCCCTGTATTTACAGCCCCGTCCAGCAGTATATCACTACTCTCAGCCCCTGTATTTACAGCCCCATCCAGCAGTATATCACTCCTCTCAGCCCCTGTATTTACAGCCCCATCCAGCAGTATATCACTCCTCTCAGCCGTATTTATAGATCAGTCCAGTAGTATATCACTTCTCTCAGCCCCTGTATTTACAGCCCCATCCAGCAGTATATCCCTTATCTCAGCCCTGTATTTACAGCCCCGTCCAGCAGTATATCACTCCTCTCAGCCCCTGTATTTTACAGTCCAGTCCTTCAGTGTATCACTAATCTCAGTTCTGCATATGCACTCTAATTCTGCAGAATATCACTTGTCACAGCACCTGTGTACATAGCCCCTTTCTGCATTATATCACTCTTTACAGCCTCTGCACACAGCTACATCCTGCAGTACATCGCTCATCTTAGTTACCAGCATACCTCTGCTTTCGGATACGAGCTTTATCCTCTGTAATATAGTAGATTTTGCCCTTTCGGCTGGAGTCACACTGGCGACAAAATCGGACGACTGCAATACGATGAAATATCGCATTGCAGTCGGACCAATGTTAATCTATGGAGCAGCTCCCAGTATCAGATTTTTTGTGGTCCGTTTTAAACGTCCGAGTGCAATCACAGCATGCTGCGATTGTCACCGATTGTGGGTCGACTATCGCCAATGCAAGTCTATGGGAGCGATGAAAAATCGGATTACAAACGGACCGCACGTGTGACTTGCGATTAAATCGCACCGGTGTCCTTTAGAAAAGCCGGCAATTCATCCCCGGCTATACTGTAAAATCACACTGACAGCTTTAATAAAGAATAGAATCAATACATATACACACATAGAATACATATATATATATATGTCATTGTGACATGTATATATACATATATTTATAGTTCTTACACTTCTACATACTGTAATAGCCGCTAATTCAATTGCCGGCTTTTGTGAAATCACAGAAGCCGACATGAAATGATACATTGTTTCCACACAGTTAACCATGTAATTTCCTGTATTTTTATATATGGTTTAAACTTACAATTACATCAGTATATGTGTGCAAAGTTGCAGACATGTAGGGGTTAATTAAAGGTATAAATTTGTTGAAAAAAAATGCGTGGGCTCCCGCTGTATTTTCTCCACCAGACAGACAAAGCCAGCGAGTGGGGGCAGATAATAATAGCCTAGGGAGGGTACATATTTTTTGTGGCCCCCCTGGCTACTAACATCTGCCCCCAGACACCCCAGAAAGGGCAAATCTATAATTAGATTTGCCCTTTCTGGTACTTTGCCCGTCTATTCCCATTGCCCTGTAGCGGTGGCGAATGGGTTAATAAGGGGTTAAAATGACCTTGCAATTGAAAGGTCACTTTAAGCCAGGTTAATAATTGAGAGCTGTCAATCAGACAACTATCAATTATTAATCCTATTGTATGAAAGAAAAAATCAAACACACACACTTTAATAAAAAAGAAGTTTAATGAAATAATCACACAGTTTTTGACCATATTTTATTTACCTGCTAAAACCATTTCCTGTAATAAAAATAAAATAAAAAAGCAAAATTATTCTTACCAATCGGATGTACAGTCAGGTCCCACGGTGTAATCCATCAGAAAGGGTTAACACAGGTTACAGTAAGCAGAGAGCTAAATGCTGTCTACTAGCTCTAACCCCCTGAATGAATAACTTACTCTCCCAGCGAAAGGAGAGGAAGAGATGAATGAATGGAGCTTAATTGATTTATTGCCACTTTCACCTTAGGTCAGGTCACTGAAGTGAAAGTGGCAATAAATCAATTAAGCTCCATTCATTCATCTCTTCCTCTCCTTTCGCTGGGAGAGGAACTGATTCATTCAGGGGGTTAGAGCTAGTAGACAGCATTTAGCTCTCTGCTTACTGTAACCTGTTAACCCTTTCTGATGGATTACACCGTGGGACCTGACTGTACATCGGATTGGTAAGAATAATTTTGCTTTTTTATTTTATTTTTATTACAGGAAATGGTTTTAGCAGGTAAATAAAATATGGTCAAAAACTGTGTGATTATTTCATTAAACTTCTTTTTTATTAAAGTGTGTGTGTTTGATTTTTCTTTCATACAATAGGATTAATAATTGATAGTTGTCTAATTGACAGCTCTCAATTATTAACCTGGCTTAAAGTGACCTTTCAATTGCAAGGTCATTTTAACCCCTTATTAACCCATTCGCCACCGCTACAGGGCAATGGGAATAGACGGGCAAAGTACCAGAAAGGGCAAATCTAATTATAGATTTGCCCTTTCTGGGGTGTCTGGGGGCAGATGTTAGTAGCCAGGGGGGGCCACAAAAAATATGTACCCTCCCTAGGCTATTATTATCTGCCCCCACTCGCTGGCTTTGTCTGTCTGGTGGAGAAAATACAGCGGGAGCCCACGCATTTTTTTTCAACGAATTTATACCTTTAATTAACCCCTACATGTCTGCAATTTTGCACACATATACTGATGTAATTGTAAGTTTAAACCATATATAAAAATACATGAAATGACATGGTTAACTGTGTGGAAACAATGTATCATTTCATGTCGGGTCTGTACTTTCTCAAAAGCTGGCAACTGAATTAGCGGCTATTACAGTATGTAGAAGTCTAGGAACTATAAATATATATATATTATATATATATATATACATACATGTCACAATGACATGTGTATATATATATATATATATAAATATATATATATATATATGTGTGTGTTCTATGTGTATATATCTATTCTTTCTTTGGTGATTTAAATACTATTCATTTGGATCCATTATATGTCGGTTTTGCAAGCCTGCGAGAAAATCTCGCAAGTCGGATGTAAATCGGATGTGACAAGTACGGTCAGATGCTACAAAATCGCATCAACTACAAAAAATCGGATGCTAGTCGCATCAATGTTCATGAAATTTTAATCCGATTATCGACCGACTAAAACGGTCAGCTTTTTTAGTCGGTGTGTGTGAAACCAGCCTTCCTGTGATATCGTCCCTCACAGAAACAACTCTGTTGGAAACACAGAGCATAGCTGTTCTGGCAGAAAGCCGTCAAAGAGAAACTGCACATGATCGACAATGGGCACTGAAACTACAGCAGGAAGGTTCCAATGGTAAATAGTGCATGGAGGGGCATTATTTTAGGGGGTGATATGTGCAAAAAAAGACAAATTTAAAATGGAGTTATATTGCCACAAATGAATAAATATATGTGAAAAATATTTAGACTTGAGAGTCCTCAGTGGTTGATACCTTTTAATGGCTAACTGAAAAGATGGTAACAAATTGCAAGCTTTCGAGACTACTCAGGTCTCTTCATCAGGCAAAGACTAAAACAAAAACTGAAGAATCACATATTTATACACAAGAGGACACAGGAATAATGCAATAGGTAAGACGTGAAGCAGAACTGTCATTATGGCAGAGGGATGAACATAAATATTGGAACAGTTCATAGATAAGGAGTGAGAGTTTTATTGCCCTCTGATTGGGGTCTGGTATTGTGTTTTGATGCCCCCAGGTCAGAGAAGCAGATTCCTTAATTGATGTACACAGACATGAATCCATGTGACACGTTCATTCCAGCACTAAGAGTGTCAAAGGTCATCATAAGTTTATATTCCCAAATCTTTCTATCTTTCTCAGATGTGAAGTTAGATTTTAATACCAGTAATTCCATATCCATCATGCTATGACCGGGCATACAAAAGTGTTTGGCCACAGGTAGATCCATTCTTTTTTCTCTTATTGTGTGGCGATGAGAATTCATCCTTGTTCTCAGTTTTTGCCCGGTCTCCCCCACATACAGACCCCCAGTTGGACATTTCGTACAAATAATTAGGTACACCACATTAGATGTGATGCAGCTGAAAGTACCTGGTGTTATGATTCGGTAGCTGAGGAGTGCAGGCAAAAAAGCAATACACCAGAGCAGTTGGAATCTATGAGATTGCAGTACCCTGACTAACCACCACAACTAGAGGCAGCCGTGGAGTGTTCCTACGTTGGTCCTAGACGCCTCGTCACAGCCTGAGAAACTAACTACACCTAAAGATAGAAATAGGAAAGCTATCTGCCCCGGAGCAGAACCCCAAAGATAATAGCAAGCCCCCAAACATGTAATGGCGGTTAGACAAGACGAAATACTGACACAGACAGAAAATAGTATGAGCAAACGTTGGGGCCCAAACTAACTAAATAGAAAAGGATAGGAAGGGCACTTACTGCAATCCCAAAAAAAACCCTGAAAGCACCAACTCTACTAATTTCAAAAACACCTGAGATCACACGACCTCTACCACCTAAATTAGTTCTCTGGTGTAACAAAATCAAAACAGCAGCCACTGAAAAAACTGGAAAAAGCAAAAGTACAAACATCAGTGGCTGAACTAAACTGAGAGGGCAAAAGCCCCCTGAGGGGACCCAGAAGGCCCCCACAGAAGTGCAGGACAAAATGCAAAAATAAGCACAAAAACAAAAAGAAGAAATTGTCTTATCTGATAGCAGGAGATGCAGACACGACACAGCAGGCTACAAGGGAAACAGGAATCAAGGATTGAGACCCGAACAATTGATCACTGGCAACCCTGATGGGAAGGTGACTCCCTTATATAAGACCAGTCAGTAACACCTGATTCCCAGTCCTCACAATCTTCACTGGACAGACTAGCACCGCTTGTAACCACCAGAGGGAGCCTCTGCTCAGAACTCATCTCAAGCCCATTCACAACAACCTGGTATCTTGTAGTCCTGATGAGAGTTGGGGATCTTTATCTTGTCCGTGGTCATTATAGATGGCAGGTTTTACATTTCTTCTGGTTTCAAGGAAAGGTTCCTGCAGCTGTTGGGGAGGACAGGGAGCTTCTGACAATGATGTTTCTTAGATTTGGGGGCTGCCTAAAACATAGTAGTGGGGGGTCTGGAAATATGGATTGTAATCGGGCATCTTTTTGTAGTAAAGGTTGTAGTTTCCGTGCAGCTCCCCTTAGCACCTCCAGATAAATATATGTGTACCTTATTAGAAGACCGCATTGGGGTTTGGGGAATAATCTTTAATAATACTGTAAGTAATTGATCAATTTAAAGGGGTTGTCTGGAATCAAGAAAAAAAACATAAGCCAATATGGGAGTGGGCGATAAGATAATTAAATATTACTTGCCTATTAATCTCTTAGCTCCAGCGCTTCCTGCTGGGCTTTCATTACTTGAACACATGCAATTGCTGCAGGTAATCATTGATAATCACACAAAAATAAAAATCAATCTAGACAATCATACTTACATTAATTTGCTCTTGAAAATAAAAAAATAGATGCTAGTGCACATCATACATTTTTGATTTTGATTAGTCAGGCCTGATCGTGGAAGATCAAGACCTGGTTGGCGATAATGGATCCTTTGGTAGAAAATGAGCGCTGGCCTGTAAATGAGGCTTGAAGACCAGTTGGCAAATACGTTTATCTTACTGACAGGCGAAGTATTCACGAGAACGGCTCTTATTAAGAAGCAATTAATCTTAATTGCTGTGTTGCTACTAATTCCCTCTTAAAGGTGAACCACATGTGAACCGATATTGGAGGCCTCGAGTGGTTCCCTTTAAGCCACTTAATGAATAGAGGCCTCTGATGATCACTAGGCCGTGAAGTGCTGTGTTTTTATCGTCTCCAGCAAGGAATAAGTTATTTCCACGTTACACTGACATGTCTTGTGCGGGCCGTGCCTCACAATGAAAGCCTTTGGATATTCACGAAGGATGTCTATCTTCGTTACAACTTGTGAGAAAATCACCCGTGAAAGGCGTCTAGTGTTTGTAATGCTGCAGACTGCTCTGGCGTTGACACCAAACTCAGGAATTCATGGAAAACTACAGTCAGGTTCTCGGAGTAATATGCACCAACACGCTGCGGGTTTAACTCTTTTCTTCCATTTTTTGATGAAAAAAAACACGATGAGATGGAAAAGTTTCCTGCGTTGCCTAGACATTTCTCTCTGCTTACCGGTTACCTAGAGTATGTTTAACATACAAAACCAGGCTTGTACTGACACCCAAATACTCCAACAGATGCCAGGTCTCCTTTTTATGGAGGGCTTGCAGAAAAGAAAAAACTGGGGGCTTATTTGAAAAGAGTAGGATGACCTCTGTTGAACCTGTACCCATATGTGAAGCACTGGTATGAAGGGCACTGGGGTCCTGGGTGCAACTGATATCTCTGTACTCCCTACTGTATAAAGGACACGCATGGGAGGGAGTAGCAACAAGGCTGGTGTAACATAGCAATTTTGGCCAAATTAATGGGGTTGTACTTCGACCTGCAAGGTACTAAGACAGGTCGCAAAAAGTCAGAACCATTTGGATTTTTTATGATTTGTTTGTCACGGTACCTTGCGGGTCCCAATGCGACCCCATTTACTTGCACTATGCTGCAATGTAGCAATAGATTACAGTGACCCAGCCAAAAGGCAGTGGTGACCCGATTAGAGTTTACTATGAGTTACTCTATTCTTAAAGAGGTTATCCACTACTAGGAGAGAGTGAGAAAGCAGCTACAGCTCTGCCTTCTTCTTGATTACTTATTTATCTGATGGCGGGGACAGTGATGCAAGGGCTGAAGGGCGCAGGGCTCATGTGATGTAACAACCTCAATTGAGCACCACCAGCGGGAGTACTTACACTGGTGGAACGGCGCCGGCACGTAAGGTGAGTATAAGTGTTTTTATTTTAATGGGGAAAACCTAGTAGTGGACAACCCCTTTAAGTCTTAGGAGTGTGCAAAAGGGGATATCACAAATTGTCAGTGACCACCAGGAATCCTGGTATGTTTCGTATAGTATGGTAATTAGTGTTATGCTAGACTTACCTGGAGAGGTGGATTCATGAAGCCACAGGTAAAGGTGAACACACAGACCCAGGGAATTGGCGCACCAAGCTGGACATTACGTTGAATAGTGAGGACCCGTACAGGAGGCTATGTTGGACGGCAGACAAACAGGCACGGCACAGGAGAGACGGCAGAACCAAGAGGACAGATGAGGAAAACCGCAAATGTGAAGCAGAATTAAATGTAAGTTGTAAAAAACACAGGAGTTTTGCAGCCAAATGTAGTTTCTAATAACAGTTTGTAATGCTACAACAAATGATGGGTAAATCAGGTCTAAGAAACATTAGATGCAAGTTATAGAATTCAGAGCAGATTGCAACATATTGTTTGTAACCCATCTCTAGTAAGAGTTTGTAATGCTTAGAGAAAATATTGGGTTAACCAGCAGGTCAAAGAAGTAGTAGATGCAAGTTGTAGAATACACAGCAGATTGCAACATTATGTAACAGTTCGTGATGCTTACACTAAATAATGGGTTAACCAGCAGGTCTCAAAATCAGTTTGCAGTGAAAATGCAGCTGAAGGAACTGGATCATGGCTAGACACATGAAAATTGAAAAGACTAAGAGACTTCAGTTGTGTCTAAGTAGACCTTAAAGTGGATATCTGGGACTTAGTGCTTAGGCACATTTTTTGCTTTTCACAGACAGTTGCTACGTACCTGCCTGTTGTGTCTAGTGCCATTCTTCACCGGCAAAGAGTGGTCATGGACTACTCTTGCCAGCGATTCAGCTGCTTCTGGTGATGTCACGTTGACAGAGAAGGCTTTTTTTCAACCCTGGTATGTCGACAGGGTGTGACTTCTGACGTAATGCAGATTGACAGTCGGCTTCCCCAGTTAGGCAGCAGGGATCCGGCTGTCAATCAGAATGATATCAGCAATCCCGCCGTGTCAACAGAGCCGGGCGGAAAATAAGCCACCACTCTATCAACGTGAAATCAGCATAGGCAGCTGAATCGCCGGCAGGAGCAGTCTGTGACTGATCTGTGTCTGTGAAAAACGGCACCAGGCAGCTGGTGGCAATACCTGCTTGTTAGTGATTAGGCGAGTTTCTGGAGGTTGCACACTGGGCGCAAGGGGCCGGAGGTTATACACTGGGGCGAGGGATCGGTGGTTATACACTGGGGCAAGGGATCGGTGGTTATACACTGGGGCGAGGTTTCGGAGGTTATATACTGGGGGCGAGATTCCGGAGATTATATAACATTATATTGGGGAAGCTATTTTATAGAGATAAGCGTTGCCCTGGTCGGGCGTCCAGTCCGGTTTTCTGTGGCAGCCTGTCTTCTGTCGGCACCCGGGACGCAGGGACTAGAAGTGAGGACGGGCTGCCACTTTGGACCAGTCCAGGGCAACGTGAATTATATTCCTCATTCCTTATCATAAAAAAAAATTTAAATCTAAATTTCATTTTTTATTTTGATCGGCGTCTTATAAAATCACAGCTGGGTATAATATTAGCTGTGGAAATGTGGTATACCGCGTTAAGAGTTGAAACCCGCAACGATATGACGACGTGTCACGGTGACCGCTGCACAGTCTCGTCACCTGCCTCCTGGAGGCATTGTGCTATGTGGAGGGATCGGCATCCCATCATTTCCTGAGTTCTGAGAGCCAAAGTCTCTTCTATTCTTTGCAGTGTGTAATTCATCCAAAACATGTGTTCCTGCTCCGCGCCAGAGACGTTAATGAACTCCGGGATCAGCTCGTCAGCGGCACATTTTTTTTTTCTTATATATAAACTCTGTTATCTTTGGATTCGCACAGCACATGTTGCTTCTATTTTCTTGCAGGATTTCTGGGTGTGGGTGCATCTGTTTTAATATTTTATTTCCTCCATTCTTAAAGGGATAGTGCATTTTGCTTATAAGGTAATGGGATAAATAAACCCCACGGTGCAGTGCAAGCTCCTTAAGATGAATTTATCCAAGTGCTCTTAACTAGTCCAGTATTATCCTCTTCTATCTGAGATCACAGGGTGTAATCCTTGGTGTACAGTAGGCATGGAGAGAGCGACGTGCAGCTCCTGGCCCCTGGAGGTCCAGTATGAAATTACTGTCTTAAAATATGTGTCTAGAGCCTACACCCTCTTGGGTCACTGCAAGCAAACATGAAATGCCTTCATCTGTCATATTTTTTTTTGCTTCCAAGCATTGAATAAAACATCTTTGCAATTTATTTTGCTCAAACATTTCGGTGTACATGTCACAGGTGTGTCAGATACTGCAGACAGTCGCTCTGCATCTGGCTGCAGAAGGTCTCCGCGTTTGGCTTTGCAGACGCCATCTTAATACCTCTGACTCTTGGACCCTGTGGCAACCTCCCTCCGGCTCTAATTGACACACCTGGATCTGGGTGTTTATAGACTCCCAGTCTGCTTTTGATAATCGCCGGTGATATTCACATTTACCCCTCTTGAGGATTGGAGCTATAGCAGTTGGCTTACTTCCTCTCTGGTGCTGTTGGAGGATGTCTGATGTTCACTTTCTTGAGTCTTCTCAAGATAAGTGTTCCACTCATTCATCTACCCTATCTGTCTTTAGTTGTAGTGGAGATTTACTAGTGCTCTCCTCATCCTCTCCCTAACCAGTGCTTATCACTAGGGTTAGGCAGGGATTAGATTCCTGCTCAGTGATAGGTGCAGAACCTATATAGGGACGTTTAGGACAGGCAGGCTGATTTAAGATCTGCCTAGGGGTCTTCCCTAGTGTTGGACTCCCCTCCCCCCCCTCCCTCTTGCCCTCGTGTTGCACTTAGTCTTAGTATGTGACAGCACACAGCTCACATACAGGCTCATAGCTTTCCGAGGTTACAGAATACAAACCCTTTGTCTGATCTTGCGGTCACGCGTTGCCCTCCACACCAATAAACAGTAGAAAAAGATACACGACTACAGGTTCAGATTATAAAGGGTTTGTTCATAGGATCTTGTAACCCTCATAGGTCTGCATGGGAGCTGTAAACATAAAACGGCAGATTTTTCACTAAAGTCCATATGCAAAGTTGCTATATTTGAGGTATTGGAGCAATGGAAAACATTGGTTTCAAAAGGAATGGAAAGGAATGGATTGGCGATACATTTTTTTCTTCCTTCTTAAAGGGTGCAATGGTAAGTGGTACCATCCTCCTTCTGGCCACCATCTTGAAATGTCCCGTGTTCTAGTGATTGGTGAGACCCTCACGGATCTAACAGTTATATCCTATTCAGTGGAAAAGTGGTAATTTGTTTCAAGTATAATATCCCTTTACGATAATAATTCCTTTTTAATATCTGGTCTTCCATGCACCACTACCAAAGGGGAGCAAGTTAAAGTCTATCGGGGTCTGGTATTGTACGCTTTAGGTCTTTATTTAAGTATATACAGTCATGGCCAAAAGTTTTGAGAATGACACAAATATTATATTTTCACATGATCTGCTGCCCTCTGGTTTTTATGTGTGTTTGACAGATGTTTTTATCACAGACAGAAATATAATAATTGCAAACATATGAGTAACAAAAGCTTATATTGACAGTTAGAATGAGTTAATGCAGCAAGTCAATATTTGCAGTGTTGACCCTTCTTCTTCAGGACCTCTGCAATTCTCCCTGGCATGCTCTCAATCAACTTCTGGACCAAATCCTGACTGATAGCAGTCCATTCTTGCACAATCAATGCTTTCATTTTGTCAGAATTTTTAGGTTTTTGTTTGTCCACCCGTCTCTTGATGATTGACCACAAGTTCTCAATGGGATTAAGATCTGGGGAGTTTCCAGGCCATGGACCCAAAATCTCTATGTTTTGTTCCCTGAGCCATTTAGTTATCACCTTTGCTTTATGGCAAGGTGCTCCATCATGCTGGAAAAGGCATTGTTGATCGTCAAACTGCTCTTGGAGGGTTGGGAGAAGTTGCTCTTGGAGGACATTCTGGTACCATTCTTTATTCATGGCTGTGTTTTTAGGCAAGACTGTGAGAGAGCCGATTCCCTTGGCTGAGAAGCAACCCCACACATGAATGGTTTCAGGATGCTTAACAGTTGGCATGAGACAAGACTGGTGGTAGCGTTCACCTTGTCTTCTCCGAATGAGGCGTTTTCCTGATGTCCCAAACAATCGAAAAGGGGATTCATCAGAGAAAATAACTTTACCCCAGTCCTCAGCAGTCCACTGCCTGTACCTTTTGCAGAATATCAGTCTGTCCATGATGTTTTTTCTGGAGAGAAGTGGCTTCTTTGCTGCCCTCCTTGAGACCAGGCCTTGCTCCAGAGTCTCCGCCTCACAGTGCGTGCAGATGCACTCACACCTGCCTGCTGCCATTCCTGAGCAAGCTCTGCACTGCTGGTAGCCCGATCCCGCAGCTGAAACACTTTTAAGAGACGGTCCTGGCGCTTGCTGGTCTTTCTTGGGCGCCCTGGAGCCTTTTTGGCAACAATGGAACCTCTGTCCTTGAAGTTCTTGATGATGCGATAGATTGTTGACTGAGGTGCAATCTTTCTAGCTGCGATACTCTTCCCTGTTAGGCCATTTTTGTGCATTGCAATGATGACTGCACGTGTTTCTTTAGAGATAACCATGGTTAACAGAAGAGAAACAATGATGCCAAGCACCAGCCTCCTTTTAAAGTGTCCAGTGGTGTCATTCTTACTTAATCATGACAGATTGATCTCCAGCCATGTCCTCATCAACACCCACACCTGTGTTAATGGAGCAATCACTGAAAAGAGGTTAGCTGGTCCTTTTAAGGCAGGGCTGCAATGATGTTGAAATGTGTTTTGGGGGATAAAGTTCATTTTCTAGCCAAATATTGACTTTGCAAGTAATTGCTGTTAAGCTGATCACTCTTTATAACATTCTGGAGTATATGCAAATTGCCATTAGAAAAAGTGAAGCAGTAGACTTTGTAAAAATTAATATTTGTGTCATTCTCAAAACTTTTGGCTATGACTGTATGGTGTATGCACGTCCTTTAAATCTACATTTTATTTTATCATTACCGTTCCGACATCATCATGGCTTAGCCTTGATCCCTTGTATTTCTGTTAATGGCCACCAGGGGCAGTCACAATCTTTATGGCCAGGCCTTGATCTCTTGCATTTCTGTTAGTGACCACCAGGGGCAGTCACGATCATTATGGACCGGCCTTGAACTTTTGCATTTCTGTTATTGGCCACCAGCGGCAGACACAATCATTATGGCCTGGCCTTGATCTTTTGTATTTCTGTTATTGGCCACCAGGGGTAATCGCATTCATTATGGCTCGGCCTTGATCTCTTGCATTTCTCTTATTGGCCACCAGGGCAGCCATGATCATTATGGCCAGGCCTTGATCTCTTGCATTTCTGTTATTTGCCTCCAGGGGCAGTCACAATCATTATGGTCCAGCCTTGATCTTTGGCTTTTCTGTTATTGGCCACCAGGGGCAGTCATGATCATCATGGCCAGGCCTTGATCGCTTGCATTTCTGTTATTGGCCACCAGGGACAGTCACGAGTTGGGGCTCATTAGACTTCTGAGATGAGGTTGTGACAAGCCATTATTACGTGGGTGCGTGACCGGATAGAACACAGACTATGTCACTGATGGAAACTTCAGCTGTAAATATCTTAATGATGAGATATTGCAGAAGACGCTCGCCTTGGCAAGAAAGTCAAATAAATTGTGATTATCTTTTAGCCCTATATCACATGATTACCGATAGGAAAACTGGAGGTGACAGCTAAAATAATACAGGGTTCACTTACTAATGTGTCCTCTGTGCTCCCGGAGACCCCCATAAATTGTCACTTTGCAACACTGATGTATATGGCACTATAATACATGTGCGCCTATTTGTCATAGTCATGGAGTATGTGCAGCAATTATCATTTTTTAGTTCCTTTATTTTATCATTACATGTAAAAAAAAAATACATACAGCAAGGTTGTGAGTGCATGCAGCAGATAATACGAGTATGCAGAGCTGCAGTGTAAAGCAGGGAGGAGGGAGAATATTCTTTATTATTCAATACTGTTGGATGCATCCTTTTATCATTGCCGGATGAATACCCTCTTAGCATGCATTTAGCTTGTCATTATACACAGCTGTTGTGTGTAAGCAGTGCTGCAGTGTAAAGCAGGAAGGTGACACAATTCTCTTTCATATGGAATAACGGTGGTTGCTTCATTCCATCATTGTTGCTAAAAATAATTTCTATTTCATTCAACTTGTGATTATGCACAGCAGGTAATGAAAGTAAGCAGTGCTGCAGTGTAAAGCATGGAGGGACCATGATCTTCATTCTGTTGGTTGCCTCATTATGTGAAAATATTTAGTTTGTCATTATATATAGCAATAGTAGAAGTAAGCAGGACTGCAGTGTAAAGCATGGAGGAGGAACAGAAATAATTGTTTTAGAAATAGTGAAGGGACAATCACTTCCCATAGAAGAGTGAAAGGACCCGTAGGACAGAGCGATGTTGTGGCAGCCATAACCTGTCCATTTCTTCAACACACTGGTAATGGGGGGTATTTCAGAGTAGATTTTACTACGGGAAGTCATTGTCATTTGTTACCCCCCTTAGATATAGGGACAGCCTTAAAGGGGTTGTCACTTTGATGTTGCAAGCAACACAGGCCGCTTCATACGCATATTTTTGAATGTACGGAGTACTACTCTCATCTGCATGATAGAATAGTAGTCCCTATGCAAATGGAGATACTGATTTGGCTTTTATCCTAAGTCATATTACAAGACTCGTTAAAGGGTTGATTGTGACTTGTAGGATCGCTACTTCCAACAGGTGGCGCTATAGAGTACAAGTCCTCTTTTTCTCTTAAGAGGCAATTTGCATATTAAATTAGTCTCTATGTAATTAACATTTGCCTTAATGTAGTGTGATCTAGAAGCTGCCACTAGGGGCAGTGCTTCATTAGGAAAATGACTTCTTACAATAATGGCTGATTTTCTCATTCATTTCTTCATATTTCCTCGCTGTCGGTGACTTGTCAAGTTTACTAATCATATTCATATAGCACAGCTGCCAGAGGGTGAAGGGCAGAAGTTTTGTAAAATAAGGGACAACGCTGTAAATATTGAGTGTTTACATAAACTTCATGGATTTGTCAATAAACCTTTCAAAACTTATGAAATGTTGATAATTGTTCATCAGTAACATAGAAACATCCGACTAAAGGTCTAAAAACTCAGAGGCAGCAAAGTGTGTGAAAGCCAAAATTTGTGTCCGTCTCAAAATGTTTGGCGGGATTATTTTAATGCTGAATTGCAGTTCTATGTGAGCGTTATATAGCAGTGGTGTGATGGCATTACTTGGTTACATTATATGGAAACTGTATATTTGTATCTTATTTGGGTACTTGATAGCAGCCAAGATATTATTTGGCACCGTATGGCAGCATTGTGTGAGCATTAATATTTGACACAAGATGGCAATAAGCATGTATAATAAAATTGTGTAGGTCTGTACGGAGAGAGGCATTCATGGCAGTTATGTGCGACCATTGACCGGATAAGTTAGTTTTCACTGTATGACAATATTTTATGAGCATCATACAAAGATATTATTTACCATATTATGACAGTATTGCGTGCGCACTGTATGAATATATTATTTAGCATTGTATTCTGTGGTCATTATATACCTATAGTATTTGTACAATATGATAGTTTTGTGTGGACGTTATATTATTATTATACATTTATATATGTATGGCAGTATTGTGTGGGCATTGTACGGATATATTATTTGCCACCGTATGGCATTATTATGTGGGCACTGTATGGCAGTATTGTGTGGGCATTGTACGGATATATTATTTGGCACTGTATAAGGATATTATTTGGTACTATATGGCAGTATTTAATTATAAACATTCAGTTAAAATGTGCATGTGTATGCTGTGATTTTTATACATCTGATTCCCTTTAACCAGATAAAATAATGTTTTCTAGTGAATACAAGTTATCACCCAAGTCCGACTGCCGGGACCCTCAGCGATCAGTAGAACAGAACATTTTATCCCTAGAATGTAAAGGAAGTGCGCACGCCTGACCCCAGAGGTCGGACCCTCATGATTAATAAGTCATCACAAATCCTTTGGTGGCCCCGGGCATGAAACAAAAAAAATAACGTCAAAATATATTTATCTCCCTTTATGACACTTTTCAAGGCCTTTTTATTGCTTCTTTCTATCCACAAGGAGATATGTTTTAGTTTTTTTGTCTCGGTCACTCTTGTATGGCCGCCAGCTCTTCTTCCTCCGGAGAATACACATCTCTGATGTTCCCTCCTGTGTCCACATCTATGACGACAGATCCATTGCAGATATTTCAGCCATAAATTATTCTCTCTCTTTCCTCTAATTTAAAGGACCACTAACCCCAAAGTGCAAACCTCATACAGCACAGCAGGTAGTAAGCGCTGCTGTCTGCCACATATATGCAGCCGGAGGGTCCGAGCACTGGAGATATAAGGCAGCGGTCATGGAAGCAGAGATTTCCAAGGTTTTTTTTACCAGTCGCTGTGCATTTGGTCCACCTTTACCAAAACTGAAATGGCTGATAGCAGGGAATTAACCAACATGATGAAGGTAAACAGGCTCCTTGGCAGTGGCAAGCGCATTGGGCTTATGATTGATGCTGCTGGCCTCTACTCCTGGACTGTCTGCTGTCATTTAAAGGGTTATTCCCATAATTGTAAATTATTCCCTATTCATAGATAGGGGATAACTTACTGAGGGTCTGACTAATGGGACTCACCGCAATGCCAAGATTGGGGCGCTGGACCCTGAGCTGTGCTGAACACCATCTTGAATGGAGCAAAGGTTTGCATGCCCAACCTCCGCTCTATTCATTGTCTACGGGACTGCTGCAGCTTTCTCCAACAGTCCCATAGACAATGAATGGAGTGTGGAGCCCAGCTGCGACTGGATCCATATCTTCCAGAAGGGTGCACTGAAAGAATATACCACTAGAGGTCATTATACACATTCACACACGTTCACCTATCCCAAAGACCACCAGAAGGTGCTGTTTAGACATATAAAAGCAGAGTGAACACAGAAAGAACAGGCATTCAGCCAGTGAAGCCACTCAAGGCTGTCACCTCAGAGAGCTCAGTCAGTCTGCAGTAAGGTGAAGTGCAGAGCTGAGATTACAAAGACTGCAGAGTAATTCAGTTCAAGAGAGAGTGGAGGCTAGTACAGGTGGGACAGAACCCACTCCAGCCTAGTCAGAGCTGAATCTAGTAAGTGCAGCTCAGTGAGAAAGCGTGCCGACGCTTAGAGAGCGGTGAAGAGGCAGCCCATCAACTGCCAGTGTGTGATCGTGTGAGGGCCCGGGGTAGGCCGAAGGCGAGTGGAAAGCAAGTGAGGGACAGAGGAGCTTAAATTGCTCATCCCAACTATTACCACCGGACACCGGGGTCCGAGCCTATAGGGATCTCCACGACCCATTAGGAGAACACCGGAGTTCCTGGAGGACTACAAGTCCCAGGAGTACCACAGAACTGATATGTAACCGGACCAAGAGGAAGGAGTCCAGCAGTGCACTGCAAATAGAGACTGTGTACTTCAAGAAAGGGTCCAACCACAAGGTCAGCCAGGTGCAGAGCGGAGACCAAGTTAGGCCTAGCTACAAGCAGGTCAGGACTTTATCACATAAAGGCAAGGAACAGGAGGCCACACACCTACTCAGTGGAGGAATCTGGATGTGCACCCTTCACCCTACAGTGCTCCGGGGAGTGCTTGCAACATCTTCAGTAAAGGTACCAAAGTGACTTATATGTGTGTCTACCTTATTACCCCTAACTGCCGGGTCCCCGTCTGTCCTGCACCCCTGCACATCTATCTGCCCTGAAGGACTCAGCCTTACTTGTGGAAGGCCTAACATCTTGCTGCACAATATAACCCTTCATAGGATCTGCATTGCAGCGCTGGTCATCCTGACCAGGTACCACAAGTGGCGTCACGAATCCCCATTTCAATATTCATTTCACCTGTAAATATCCCACATTAAAAGAATGAGCACCAGAGCCACGGACTGAGCTGTGTTGCTGTGACATCCCCCATAGTAGTCTACAGGCTCAGATCCGAGTTCCCATTGCTCTGGAGGGCGACTCAGGAGCATAGGTCGAAGATGCAAACCCCCACGCCATTCAAGCAGCTCCAAGTTTCAGAGCTTTGATCTCACTGAGGTCTCATCAGTCGGACTCCCCAGCAATCAGTAACTTATCCTCTGTACTATGGATACCTTAATATTTTGGGAATGACCCTTTAAGCTCTAGGCACCTGGGTGGTATGACCTGCTTGGTTTAGGATGAACTACAGTGGTGATCTACCTGGCAGTTGACTGGCCCAGATGTCTTTCATTTTTTTTACTGCCCTCCTCCATACGGAAAGGAATATGTCTACAAAGGGCAGTGGACAGATGAACACCAACCTGCCTATGATGGTCTTAAAAAATGGAAGTGGTGACGAAGAAATGATGCTCCTTCAGGCTTTAAAAATGAAAATTCACCAAGGTATCATCACTGAGTGCTGCCAAGTTACGCACCGTTCTAATAGACTTTAACTTTCAACTCCTCAATGTTTTCTACAGATTTTTCTCTTAAAAAATCATCAGTATATGAGCCTGATGCTCAGGTTTATCCATTTTAAGCTGCTGTCAATGGGAAAATCGTCTTCTAAAGAGTTTTCTAATTGTGTGTCTATTTTACACCTGCAGGCTGGTAAATCTGAAATGGAGATCAGATAATCCTCTGTGAGTCCTGACCATCCTCTGCACCCACTGTGAGTCCTGACCATCCTCTGCACCCACTGTGAGTCCTGACCATCCTCTGCACATACTGAGTTCTGACCATCCTCTGCACCTACTGCAAGTCCTGACCATCTCTGCAGCCACTGTGAGTCCTGACCATCCTCTGCACATATTGTGAGTACTGACCATCCTCTGCACATACTGAGTCCTGACCATCCTCTGCACCCACTGTGAGTCCTGACCATCCTCTGCACCCACTGTGAGTCCTGACCATCCTCTGCACATACTGTGAGTCCTGACCATCCTCTGCATCCACTGTGAGTCCTAACCATCCTCTGCACCCACTGTAGTCCTGACCATCCTCTGCACCCACTGTGAGTCCTGACCATCCTCTGCACCCACTGTGAGTCCTGACCATCCTCTGCACATACTGTGAGTCCTGACCATCCTTGCACCTACTGTGGTCTGACCATCCTCTGCACCTACTGTGAGTCCTGACATCCTCTGCACATACTGTGAGTCCTGACCATCCTCTGCACCTACTGTGAGTCCTGACCATCCTTTGCACATACTGAGTCCTGACCATCCTCTGCACCTACTGTGAGTCCTGACCATCCGCTGCACCCACTGTGAGTCCTGACCATCCTCTGTACCCACTGTGAGTCCTGACCATCCTCTGCACCCACTGTGAGTCCTGACCATCCTCTGCACATATTGTGAGTACTGACCATCCTCTGCACATACTGTGAGTCCTGACATCCTCTGCACCCACTGTGATCCTGACCATCCTCTGCACCCACTGTGAGTCCTGACCATCCTCTGCACCCACTGTGAGTCCTGACCATCCTCTGCACCCACTGTGAGTCCTGACCATCCTCTGCACATACTGTGAGTCCTGACCATCCTCTGCACCCACTGTGAGTCCTGACCATCCTCTGCACCCACTGTGAGTCCTGACCATCCTCTGCACATACTGAGTCCTGACCATCCTCTGCACCTACTGCAAGTCTGACCATCCTCTGCAGCCACTGTGAGTCCTGACCATCCTCTGCACATATTGTGAGTACTGACCATCCTCGCACATACTGAGTCCTGACCATCCTCTGCACCCACTGTGAGTCCTGACCATCCTCTGCACCCACTGTGAGTCCTGACCATCCTCTGCACATACTGTGAGTCCTGACCATCCTCTGCATCCACTGTGAGTCCTGACCATCCTCTGCACCCACTGTGAGTCCTGACCATCCTCTGCACCCACTGTGAGTCCTGACCATCCTCTGCACCCACAGTGAGTCCTGATCATCCTCTGCACATACTGTGAGTCCTGACCATCCTCTGCACCTACTGTGAGTCCTGACCATCCTCTGCACCTACTGTGAGTCCTGACCATCCTGCACATACTGTGAGTCCTGACCATCCTCTGCACCTACTGTGAGTCCTGACCATCCTTTGCACATACTGAGTCCTGACCATCCTCTGCACCTACTGTGAGTCCTGACCATCCGCTGCACCACTGTGAGTCCTGACCATCCTCTGTACCCACTGTGAGTCCTGACCATCCTCTGCACCCACTGTGAGTCCTGACCATCCTCTGCACATATTGTGAGTACTGACCATCCTCTGCACATACTGAGTCCTGACCATCCTCTGCACCCACTGTGAGTCCTGACCATCCTCTGCACCCACTGTGAGTCCTGACCATCCTCTGCACCCACTGTGAGTCCTGACCATCCTCTGCACCCACTGTGAGTCCTGACCATCCTCTGCACATACTGTGAGTCCTGACCATCCTCTGCACCTACTGTGAGTCCTGACCATCCTCTGCACCTACTGTGAGTCCTGACCATCTTCTGCACCTACTGTGAGTCCTGACCATCCTCTGCACCTACTGTGAGTCCTGACCATCCTTTGCACATACTGAGTCCTGACCATCCTCTGCACCTACTGTGAGTCCTGACCATCCTCTGCACCTACTGTGAGTCCTGACCATCCTCTGCACATACTGTGAGTCCTGACCATCCTCTGCACATACTGTGAGTCCTGACCATCCTCTGCACCTACTGTGAGTCCTGACCATCTTTTGCACATACTGTGAGTCCTGACCATCCTTTGCACATACTGACACCTGACCATCCTTTGCACATACTGTGAGTACTGACCATCCTCTGCACATACTGTGAGTCCTGACCATCCTTTGCACATACTGAGACCTGACCATCCTCTGCACATACTGTGAGTCCTGACCATCCTCTGCACCACTGTGAGTCTTGACCATCCTCTGCACCTACTGTGAGTCCTGACCATCCTCTGCACCTACTGTGAGTCCTGACCATTCTTTGCACATACTGAGTCCTGACCATCCTCTGCACATACTGTGAGTCCTGACCATCCTCTGCACCTCCTATGAGTCCAGACCATCCTCTGCACATACTGAGTCCTGACTATCCTTCACACATACTGAGTCCTGACCATCCTCTGCACATACTGTGAGTCCTGACCATCCTCTGCACCTACTGTGAGTCCTGACCATCTTCTGCACCTACTGTGAGTCCTGACCATCCTCTGCACCCACTGTGAGTCCTGACCATCCTCTGCACCCACTGTGAGTCCTGACCATCCTCTGCACATACTGTGAGTCCTGACCATCCTCTGCACCCACTGTGAGTCCTGACCATCCTCTGCACCCACTGTGAGTCCTGACCATCCTCTGCACCCACTGTGAGTCCTGACCATCCTCTGCACCCACTGTGAGTCCTGACCATCCTCTGCACATACTGTGAGTCCTGACCATCCTCTGCACCTACTGTGAGTCCTGACCATCCTCTGCACCTACTGTGAGTCCTGACCATCTTCTGCACCTACTGTGAGTCCTGACCATCCTCTGCACCTACTGTGAGTCCTGACCATCCTTTGCACATACTGAGTCCTGACCATCCTCTGCACCTACTGTGAGTCCTGACCATCCTCTGCACCTACTGTGAGTCCTGACCATCTTCTGCACCTACTGTGAGTCCTGACCATCCTCTGCACCTACTGTGAGTCCTGACCATCCTTTGCACATACTGAGTCCTGACCATCCTCTGCACCTACTGTGAGTCCTGACCATCCTCTGCACCTACTGTGAGTCCTGACCATCCTTTGCACATACTGTGAGTACTGACCATCCTCTGCACATACTGTGAGTCCTGACCATCCTTTGCACATACTGTGAGTACTGACCATCCTCTGCACATACTGTGAGTCCTGACCATCCTTTGCACATACTGAGACCTGACCATCCTCTGCACATACTGTGAGTCTGACCATCCTCTGCACCTACTGTGAGTCTTGACCATCCTCTGCACCTACTGTGAGTCCTGACCATCATCTGCACCTACTGTGAGTCCTGACCATCCTCTGCACCTACTGTGAGTCCTGACCATTCTTTGCACATACTGAGTCCTGACCATCCTCTGCACATACTGTGAGTCCTGACCATCCTCTGCACCTCCTATGAGTCCAGACCATCCTCTGCACATACTGAGTCCTGACTATCCTTCACACATACTGAGTCCTGACCATCCTCTGCACATACTGTGAGTCCTGACCATCCTCTGCACATACTGTGAGTACTGACCATCCTCTGCACATACTGTGAGTCCTGACCATCCTTTGCACATACTGAGTCCTGACCATCCTCTGCACTTACTGTGAGTCCTGACCATCCTCTGCACCTCCTATGAGTCCAGACCATCCTCTGCACCCACTGTGAGTCCTGACCATCCTCTGCACCTCCTATGAGTCCAGACCATCCTCTGCACCCACTGTGAGTCCTGACCATCCTCTGCACCTCCTATGAGTCCAGATCATCCTCTGCACCCACTGTGAGTCCTGACCATCCTCTGCACCCACTGTGAGTCCTGACCATCCTCTGCACCTACTGTGAGTCCTGACCATCCTCTGCACCTCCTATGAGTCCAGACCATCCTCTGCACCCCCTATGCCTCTGATTGATGTGGATGTCATCAGCTACATCATCCAAGCTGAACACTCTTGTTCTATAGTTGTTGAGTTGAAGCCCCGCACATGCCCACAGCAAAAAGTGTCCTCGCCACATGCGTCGGGCTTCAGCTTGTAATTCAGGAGAAAAATTGATGGCACATTTCCTTTAACTTTGGGGAAAGATTCCGTTTTCTGTCCCAGTGCTTTGTGTGAACAGTTTGGCCACGGCAGAGTGTAGTCGGAGGCTTCCCTGGCACACAGCCTTTTCTTAGCCATACGTCTCTTTACCGTTCGGTAACATTGCTTATTAATTTGTCATATATCGCTATTATAGAAAACTAATAAAGTCGCAGTTAATTCATAACAATAAATTTTGCTCCTGAATTAGCCCGCTGCTTTTCTTAATTGGTGATTATAATTCATACAACGGTAGACGCAGCTCTGTGATTCTCCGATCTGTAGCAATCCCTAATTGTTCTGACACGGACTGCTTAGTTAAAGAAGGATAATATTTCCTTGCTCATTGGGAGCCACTGACAGGAGATGTGCAGTAATGAGCATAATTATCAAGAATAAGCTGCTGGATAGAATCGGATCCTCCGTGTATTACCGCCTGCAGTGTGCGAGAGTTCATCCCCTATAACTGGCGAGGACTGACGTTGTGCCATGAGTCACTGTCTCTCTTTTTTGGCAGCACTGAGACACATATCAAACAAAGTAATTATCTGAAAGTTTGTGAACACATTCAGACAGAATTTATTTTTATTGTTCCTTTGCTTCTCAAATTCAAAATTAGGCAACTTTCTAAATAGTCTTCGTTAAAAATGTTCTACTATTTTCCTTTATGTAATGATCTGCAAAACTGGTACAAATCCGGCAGAGCTCAGATCCTGGTTCTGACGGCTCCTTGCTCCCTTCTTATCCTCTCAGTGTAAGGCCACGTTCACACGGTCAGTATTTGGTCAGTATTTCACATCAGTATTTGAAAGCCAAAACCAGGGATGGGTGATAAATACAGAAGTGGTGACGTGTTTCTATCTACTTTTCCTCTGATTGATCTACTCCTGATTTTGGCCTACAAATACTGATGGAAAATACTGACCAAATACTGAACCCGTGAACGTGGCCTTAGGCCTTCTTCACACCACCAATAAAACACGGATGTGAAAAACCGGTACCGGTGTCATCAGTATTTTCCATCAGTGTGTCATCCGTGTGACTGTTTTTAACACCAGTGACATCGGTGTTTTTCTGATATGGATAAAGAAAGAAATGATAAAGATTCTCTTATACTTTGCAATGTTAAACCCAGACGGCACACAGATGACACCAGGATGGCACACAGATGGCACACGGATGGAACACGGATGGAACACAGATGGCACAAGGATGGCACACGGATGGAACACAGATGGCACAAGGATGGAACACGGATGGAACACGAGGGCACAAGGATGGAACACGGATGGAACACAGATGGCACAAGGATGGAACACGGATAGAACACGAGGGCACAAGGATGGAACACGGATGGAACACAGATGGCACAAGGATGGAACACAGATGGCACAAGGATGGAAACACGGATGGAACACAGATGGCACACAGATGGCACAAGGAGGCACACGATGGAACACGGATGGAACACAGATGGCACAAGGATGGCACACGGATGGAACACAGATGGCACAAGGATGGAACACGGATGGAACACGAGGGCACAAGGATGGAACACGGATGGAACACAGATGGCACAAGGATGGAACACGGATAGAACACGAGGGCACAAGGATGGAACACGGATGGAACACAGATGGCACAAGGATGGAACACAGATGGCACAAGAATGGAACACGGATGGAACACAGATGGCACAAGGATGGAACATGGATGGAACACAGATGGCACAAGGATGGAACACTGATGGAACACAGATGGCACAAGGATGGAACACGGATGGAACACAGATGGCACAAGGATGGAACACGGATGGAACACGAGGGCACAAGGATGGAACACAGATGGAACAGATGGAAAACGGATGGAACACGGATGGAACACGGATGGCACAAGGATGGAACACGAGGGGCACAAGGATGGAACACGGATGGAACACAGATGCACAAGGATGGAACACGGATGGAACACAGATGGCACAAGGATGGAACACGGATGGAACACGGATGGAACACAGATGGCACAAGGATGGAACACTGATGGAACACAGATGCACAAGGATGGAACACGGATGGAACACGGATGGAACACAGATGGCACAAGGATGGAACACGGATGGAACACAGATGGCACAAGGATGGAACACTGATGGAACACAGATGGCACAAGGATGGAACACGG
>JARQOD010000007.1:116237640-116422274 GCA_033576555.1 Oophaga sylvatica | reverse complement strand
TGAGGGTCTGACTAATGGGACGCACCGCAATGCCAAGATTGGGGCACTGGACCCTGGGCTGTGCTGAACACCATCTTGAATGGAGCAAAGGTTCGCATACCCAACCTCCGCTCTATTCATTGTCTACGGGACTGCTGCAGCTTTCTCCAACAGTCCCATAGACAATGAATGGAGCATAGGTCAAAGATGCAAACCCCACGCCATTCAAGCAGCTCCAAGTTTCAGAGCTTTGATCTCACTGGGGTCTCATCAGTCGGACCCCCCAGCAATCAGTAACTTATCCTCTGTACTATGGATACCTTAATATTTTGGGAATGACCCTTTAAGCTCTAGGCACCTGGGGTGGTATGACCTGCTTGGTTTAGGATGAACTATAGTGGTGATCTACCTGGCAGTTGACTGGCCCAGATGTCTTTCATTTTTTTTACTGCCCCTCCTCCATACGGAAGGAATATGTCTCCAAAGGGCAGTGGACAGATGAACACCAACCTGCCTATGATGGTCTTAAAAAATGGAAGTGGTGACGAAGAAATGATGCTCCTTCAGGCTTTAAAAATGAAAATTCACCAAGGTATCATCACTGAGTGCTGCCAAGTTACGCACCGTTCTAATAGACTTTTACTTTCAACTCCTCAATGTTTTCTACAGATTTTTCTCCTAAAAAATCATCAGTATATGAGCCTGATCCTCAGGTTTCTCCATTTTAAGCTGCTGTCAATAAGAAAATCGTCTTCTAAAGAGTTTTCTAATTGTGTGTCTATTTTACACCTGCAGGCTAGTAAATCTGAAATGGAGATCAGATAATCCTCTGTGGTCCTGACCATCCTCTGCACCCACTGTGAGTCCTGACCATCCTCTGCACCCACTGTGAGTCCTGACCATCCTCTGCACATACTGAGTTCTGACCATCCTCTGCACCTACTGCAAGTCCTGACCATCCTCTGCAGCCACTGTGAGTCCTGACCATCCTCTGCACTATTGTGAGTACTGACCATCCTCTGCACATACTGAGTCCTGACCATCCTCTGCACCACTGTGAGTCCTGACCATCCTCTGCACCCACTGTGAGTCCTGACCATCCTCTGCACCCACTGTGAGTCCTGACCATCCTCTGCACATACTGAGTCCTGACCATCCTCTGCACCTACTGCGAGTCCTGACCATCCTCTGCACCCACTGTGAGTCCTGACCATCCTCTGCACCCACTGTGAGTCCTGACCATCCTCTGCACCCACTGAGTCCTGACCATCCTCTGCACCCACTGTGAGTCCTGACCATCCTTTGAACATACTGAGTCCTGACTATCCTCTGTACCCACTGTGAGTCCTGACCATCCTCTGCACCACTGTGAGTCCTGACCATCCTCTGCACCCACTGTGAGTCCTGACCATCCTCTGCACATACTGTGAGTACTGACCATCCTCTGCACATACTGAGTCCTGACCATCCTCTGCACCCACTGTGAGTCCTGACCATCCTCTGCACCCACTGTGAGTCCTGACCATCCTCTGCACCCACTATGAGTCCTGACCATCCTCTGCACCTACTGTGAGTCCTGACCATCCTCTGCACATACTGTGAGTCCTGACCATCCTTTGAACATACTGAGTCCTGACTATCCTCTGTACCCACTGTGAGTCCTGACCATCCTCTGCACCACTGTGAGTCCTGACCATCCTCTGCACCCACTGTGAGTCCTGACCATCCTCTGCACCTACTGTGAGTCCTGACCATCCTCTGCACCCACTGTGAGTCCTGACCATCTCTGCACCACTGTGAGTCCTGACCATCCTCTGCAGCCACTGTGAGTCCTGACCATCCTCTGCACCCACTGTGAGTCCTGACCATCCTCTGCACATACTGTGAGTCCTGACCATCCTCTGCACATACTATGAGTCCTGACCATCCTCTGTACCTCCTATGAGTCCAGACCATCTTCTGCACCTCCTGAGTCCTGACCATCCTCTGCACCTACTGTGAGTCCTGACCATCCTTTGCACATACTGTGAGTACTGACCATCCTCTGCACATACTGTGAGTCCTGACCATCCTTGCACCTACTGTGAGTCCTGACCATCCTCTGCACATACTGTGAGTCCTGACCATCCTCTGTACCTCCTATGAGTCCAGACCATCCTCTGCACCTACTGTGAGTCCTGACCATCCTCTGCACCTACTGTGAGTCCTGACCATCCTCTGTACCTCCTATGAGTCCAGACCATCCTCTGCACCTCCTATGAGTCCTGACCATCCTCTGCACCTACTGTGAGTCCTGACCATCCTCTGCACCTACTGTGAGTCCTGACCATCCTCTGCACCACTGTGAATCCTGACCATCCTCTGCACCTCCTATGAGTCCAGACCATCCTCTGCACCCCCTATGCCTCTGATTGATGTGGATGTCATCAGCTACATCATCCAAGCTGAACACTTGTTCTATAGTTGTTGAGTTGAAGCCCCGCACATTCCTGCAGCAAAAAGTGTCCTCGCCACATGCGTCGGGCTTCAGCTTGTATTAGGAGAAAAATTGATGGCACATTTCCTTTAACTTTGGGGAAAGATTCCGTTTTCTGTCCCAGTGCTTTGTGTGAACAGTTTGGCCACGGCAGAGTGGTAGTCGGAGGCTTCCCTGGCACACAGCCTTTTCTTAGCCATACGTCTCTTTACCGTTCGGTAACATTGCTTATTAATTTGTCATATATCGCTATTATAGAAAACTAATAAAGTCGCAGTTAATTCATAACAATAAATTTTGCTCCTGAATTAGCAGCTGCTTTTCTTAATTGGTGATTATAATTCATACAACGGTAGACGCAGCTCTGTGATTCTCCGATCTGTAGCAATCCCTAATTGTTCTGACACGGACTGCTTAGTTAAAGGAGGATAATATTTCCTTGCTCATTGGGAGCCACTGACAGGAGATGTGCAGTAATGAGCATAATTATCAAGAATAAGCTGCTGGATAGAATCGGATCCTCCGTGTATTACCGCCTGCAGTGTGCGAGAGTTCATCCCCTATAACTGGCGAGGACTGACGTTGTGCCATGAGTCACTGTCTCTCTTTTTTGGCAGCACTGAGACACATATCAAACAAAGTAATTATCTGAAAGTTTGTGAACACATTCAGACAGAATTTATTTTTATTGTTCCTTTGCTTCTCAAATTCAAAATTAGGCAACTTTCTAAATAGTCTTCGTTAAAAATGTTCTACTATTTTCCTTTATGTAATGATCTGCAAAACTGGTACAAATCCGGCAGAGCTCAGATCCTGGTTCTGACGGCTCCTTGCTCCCTTCTTATCCTCTCAGTGTAAGGCCACGTTCACACGGTCAGTATTTGGTCAGTATTTCACATCAGTATTTGAAAGCCAAAACCAGGGATGGGTGATAAATACAGAAGTGGTGACGTGTTTCTATTCTACTTTTCCTCTGATTGATCTACTCCTGATTTTGGCTACAAATACTGATGGAAAATACTGACCAAATACTGAACCCGTGAACGTGGCCTTAGGCCTTCTTCACACCACCATATAAAACACGGATGTGAAAAACCGGTACCGGTGTCATCAGTATTTTCCATCAGTGTGTCATCCGTGTGACTGTTTTTAACACTAGTGACATCGGTGTTTTTCTGATATGGATAAAGAAAGAAATGATAAAGATTCTCTTATACTTTGCAATGTTAAACCCAGACGGCACACAGATGACACCAGGATGGCACACAGATGGCACACGGATGGAACACGGATGGAACACAGATGGCACAAGGATGGCACACGGATGGAACACAGATGGCACAAGGATGGAACACGGATGGAACACGAGGGCACAAGGATGGAACACGGATGGAACACAGATGGCACAAGGATGGAACACGGATAGAACACGAGGGCACAAGGATGGAACACGGAGACACAGATGCACAAGATGGAACACGATGGCACAAGGATGGAACACGGATGGAAACAGATGGCAACAGATGGCAAAGGATGGCACAGGATGGAACACGGATGGAACACAGATGGCACAAGGATGGCACGGTGAACAAGATGGCACAAGGATGGAACACGGATGGAACACGAGGGCACAAGGATGGAACACGGATGGAACACAGATGGCACAAGGATGGAACACGGTAGAACACGAGGGACAAGGATGGAACACGATGGAACACAGATGGCACAAGGATGGAACACAGATGGCACAAGAATGGAACACGGATGGACCAGATGGCACAAGGATGGAACATGATGGAACACAGATGGCACAAGGATGAACATGATGGAACAAGTGCACAAGGATGGAACACGAGGAACACGATGGCACAAGGATGGAACACGGATGGAACACGAGGGCACAAGGATGGAACACAGATGGAACAAGGATGGAACACGGATGGAACACGGATGGAACACGGATGGCACAAGGATGGAACACGAGGGCACAAGGATGGAACACGGATGGAACACAGATGGCACAAGGATGGAACACGGATGGAACACAGATGGCACAAGGATGAACACGGATGGAACACGGATGGAACACAGATGGCACAAGGATGGAACACTGATGGAACACAGATGGCACAAGGATGGAACACGGATGGAACACGGATGGAACACGATGGCACAAGGATGGAACACGGATGGAACAAGATGGCACAAGGATGGAACACTGATGGAACACAGATGGCACAAGGATGGAACACGGATGGAACACGGATGGAACACAGATGGCACAAGGATGGAACACGGATGGAACACAGATGGCACAAGGATGGAACACGGATGGAACACAGATGGCACAAGGATGGAACACGGATGGAACACAGATGGCACAAGGATGGAACACGGATGGAACACAGATGGCACAAGGATGGAACACGGATGGAACACAGATGGCACAAGGATGGAACACGGATGGAACACAGATGGCACAAGGATGGAACACAGATGGAACGAGACAGATGGCACAAGGATGGAACACTGATGGAACACAGATGCACAAGGATGGAACACGGATGGAACACAGATGGCACAAGGATGGAACAGGATGGAACACAGATGGCACAAGGATGGAACACGGATGGAACACAGATGGACACAGATGGCACAAGGATGGCACACGGATGGAACACAGATGGGACAAGGATGGAACACGGATGGAACACGAGGGCACAAGGATGGAACACGGATGGAACACAGATGGCACAAGGATGGAACACGGATGGAACACAGATGGCACAAGGATGGAACACGGATGGAACACAGATGCACAAGGATGGAACACGGATGGAACACGAGGGCACAAGGATGGAACACGGATGGAACACAGATGGCACAAGGATGGAACGGATGGACACAGATGGCACAAGGATGGACACGGATGGAACACAGATGGCACAAGGATGGAACACGGATGGAACACAGATGGCACAGGATAGAACACGGATGGAACACAGATGGCACAAGGATGGAACACGGATGGAACACGATGACAAGGATGGAACACAGATGGCACAAGGATGAAACATGGATGGAACACAGATGGCACAAGGATGGAACACGGATGGAACACGGATGGAAACAGATGGCACAAGGATGGAATACTGATGGAACAAGATGGCACAAGGATGGAACACGGATGGAACACGGATGGAACACAGAGGGCACAAGGATGGCACATGGTTGACATATGGATGGCACGTGGATGGCACTCAGATGACACACTCATTGCACACCGATGGCATGCCGATGACATACAAATGGCATGTGAATGGCACGTGGATGGTACATGGATGGCACATGGATGACATAGAGATGGCTTGTGCGTGGCACACGGACGGCACACGGATAGTACACAGATGGCACACAGACGGCACAAGGACGGCACACAGATGGCACAAGGATGGAACACGGATGGAACACAGATGGCACAAGGATGGAACACGGATGGAACACGGATGGAACACAGATGGCACAAGGATGGAACACTGATGGAACACTGATGGAACACAGATGGCACAAGGATGGAACACGGATGGAACACGGATGGAACACAGATGGCACAAGGATGGAACACGGATGGAACACGGATGGAACACAGAGGGCACAAGGATGGCACATGGTTGACATATGGATGGCACGTGGATGGCACTCAGATGACACACTCATTGCACACGGATGGCATGCGGATGACATACAAATGGCATGTGAATGGCACGTGGATGGTACATGGATGGCACGTGGATGACATAGAGATGGCTTGTGCGTGGCATACGGACGGCACACGGATAGTACACAGATGACACACGGACAGCACACAGACGGCACAAGGATGGCATACGGATAGCACAAGGATGGCACAAGGATAACACACGGATGGCACACAGATTTCACGTGGTTGCGCATGGATGGCATAAGTATGGCACCCATATGCCATCCATTTGCTATATATGTTTTTCAAGGAGCCGCAGACTTTTATCCATCTTTGTCATCCGTGCTGCTAGAAAAAAAATGGACATTTCTCCATATGTTTTTCATGGACATACTGTCTATGAAAAACACTGACATGTGAAAAGCACTGTATATTATAATGGGTATGTGTGGCATCTGTGAAAAAAACGCATACCACACACACTGGAAACACGGACATGTGAAGGAGACCTAAGATCTCATTCAGGCGTCCGTTTTCCTCACGGGAAAAATGGACCGATTATTTTGATCAGACTTTGATCAGAGTTTGGTTTCAGTTTTCTTCGTACGTGGAGAAAAAAAAGTTTCTCTACCTTCTCCTTTCTGACAGTCCGTGTAAATCGGTCCATACTTGGATGTCATCCTAGTCCGGTGCGATTTTTCTATTTTTTTCATGGACCCATAGACTTGCATTGCTGATTTTGATCGGACGCTCAGATCACGTCTCCAATATTTTGCATGAACCACTCAGTCCAAGGAAAAAAAATCGGACATGTGCACAGCGCCATAGAATATCATAGATACGAGTGCTATCCGTGAAAAAGACAGATAGAGCTCGTACGAGAGAATCAGACCTGTAAATATGGCCTACAGGTGCATTCACACTTGCTGATGAAACATGTTTGCCAGTTATCGGATATTTAACCCCTTCCCTATGCTACGAATTTTCATTTTTGCGTTTTCATTGTTTTCTCCTCTTTTTTTATTTTCGCCTGATACAGACACGTGAGGGCTTATTTTTTTGCAGAACAGAAGTTAAAAAATATATACAATTTTGCTGCACATACTAAGTTTCGATCCCTTATTGCATTTTTTAACGTTATTTTGAGGACCCAAAAAACGGTAAATGTGTTTTGATTATTTCCTCTTTAAAGCTAACTGTGCTAAGCAAAATGTTGTGTTAAAGGGATTGTCCACAATACTGACATCACCTTCTAAAACTGACAATAACAATACTTATACACGCCTCTAATGCTGGCGCCATTCCAGCGATGTAATCTTCCGACGATCGCATAGCAGCATGACATCACACGAACCCAACGACCGCTTCTCTCTCCCCTCCTTCACCAGATGTGAGGGCTACTACTACCAGTCCGGCACCTGGGTAAGGCTAGTTTCACACTAGCGTTTGACCGACCTGCGTCGGTCTGCGCATGGCCGCCGCTAAGCTCCGCCCAGGCCGTGCCTCCTCCTGATAGCTCCGCCTATGGGCGCATGATGCTGCATGCGACCTGCGCACCCTATCTTTAGCATTGGGTCCGCAGATCGTGCGCAGGTATGCGTTTGCCGGCGCCTGCGTCCTTTTTACAGTGTGCTGACCTGCGCCCAACGCACCGTGTTGCATTTTGGTGCGCTCGGCGCACCGTCAAAAGGACGCAGGCGCTGGCAAACGCATACCTGCGCACGATCTGCGGACCCAATGCTAAAGATAGGGTGAAATGCTAGTGTGAAACTAGCCTAAGCTGGGTGATAACCCAGGTGGGAGCTTTGATTGTGCCCATATCGGTGTTATGTGACTCGGGGCAGATGCAAAAGTTATTTTTCAATGTCAAATACATTTAGTTTGAGCAAAACTCACGTCCTAAACTGGAGCCGCCAGAATTTCTGTTTTTAATTATGAATCTGTCAGATGAAGAGGAGACCGGGTGACACCTCCTGCCCTCCTCACTTCTTTCTAATCATTGTTTACTTCCCATTTGTACAATTATAATGGCAGGTATTAAATGGCGGCTAAATCTCGAGGACAGGGGGTTAAGTGCTTCCGAAATGTCTCCGCATCTCCAAGTTTAGACATTTCTCAGCGTTCTTCTATGCAACTCGCTTTATGGCAGCAGTAAAATAAGAGAGCAAAGAGGTTAATCCTATAAAGTGATCATAATAAAGAAAAAGCTCAATTTCTGGATTCTGCCGTATAAACTGCTCCTAATCTTTATTTCATGGAGGTGGGAAATGACAAGTCTGCATATAATTTGCCTGATTTTGGCTATTTAGCCCCACGGGAGATTAACAGGCAGAAGAAAAGTCACAATCATCCGCGCTATTCAAATAGGGGAATTACTATGCCTATACATATATACACATACGTATAGTGAGTAGCTGTACATATGCGTTTAATGAGGGCAGTATATGGATTACTCGACCATGTTGTATGCCTTGATGACATGATTATAGACCCAGCATGGTGCTCAGTAGGGTTCGGTCACGCATGCAATGAATCTTGCTCTTGCTTGCTCTTCAGATTTGTGACAATTTAGGCCTCTGATCCATCATTTGTGTTTTTTTTTTCATTTTCTTTTTTTTTATTTCGTGTGAATCGTCACTGTTTTTTGTGCCAAAATGGAGCTTCATGAGCTTTGCGCAAAGTCAAAAATGGTCTTTATTTTTGCCTGTTTTGCAACGTTTCAACACAAGAAAAGTTCCACATTTGGCAAATTTCACCCCCTAAAAATACTGTACTTTAAATCATTCCAGGGTGGGGGGATAGAGTACATTTTTTGGAAAAAAAGAATCTGGCGGAAACGTTTGGAAAACCCTAAACTTTGAGTACAGGGGCGACCAAAAAACAAGAGGAAACGGAAATATGAATATGGGGCAAATAACAAAAAAGGCACAAAGTACCAAAAACTAGTAAAAAAAAAAGGAACAAATGCAATAATGGATAGGGCCTTTAGTTTTTAGTTTTAGGCCACTTTTTTCATGGAGGATGTACAGTCATACTCATGACCAAAAGTTTTGAGAATGACACAAATATTATATTTTCACATGATCTGCTGCCCTCTGGTTTTTATGTGTGTTTGACAGATGTTTTTATCACAGTCAGAAATATAATAATTGCAAACATAGAGTAACAAAAGCTTATATTGACAGTTAGAATGAGTTAATGCAGCAAGTCAATATTTGCAGTGTTGACCCTTCTTCTTCAGGACCTCTGCAATTCTCCCTGGCACGCTCTCAATCAACTTCTGGACCAAATCCTGACTGATAGCAGTCCATTCTTGCACAATCAATGCTTTCATTTTGTCAGAATTTTTAGGTTTTTGTTTGTCCATCCATCTCTTGATGATTGACCACAAGTTCTCAATGGGATTAAGATCTGGGGAGTTTCCAGGCCATGGACCCAAAATCTCTATGTTTTGTTCCCTGAGCCATTTAGTTATCACCTTTGCTTTATGGCAAGGTGCTCCATCATGCTGGAAAAGGCATTGTTGATCGTCAAACTGCTCTTGGAGGGTTGGGAGAAGTTGCTCTTGGAGGACATTCTGGTACCATTCTTTATTCATGGCTGTGTTTTAGGCAAGACTGTGAGAGAGCCGATTCCCTTGGCTGAGAAGCAACCCCACACATGAATGGTTTCAGGATGCTTAACAGTTGGCATGAGACAAGACTGATGGTAGCGCTCACCTTGTCTTCTCCGAATGAGGTGTTTTCCTGATGTCCCAAACAATCGAAAAGGGGATTCATCAGAGAAAATAACTTTACCCCAGTCCTCAGCAGTCCACTGCCTGTACCTTTTGCAGAATATCAGTCTGTCCATGATGTTTTTTCTGGAGAGAAGTGGCTTCTTTGCTGCCCTCCTTGAGACCAGGCCTTGCTCCAAGAGTCTCCGCCTCACAGTGCGTGCAGATGCACTCACACCTGCCTGCTGCCATTCCTGAGCAAGCTCTGCACTGCTGGTAGCCTGATCCCGCAGCTGAAACACTTTTAAGAGACGGTCCTGGCGCTTGCTGGTCTTTCTTGGGCGCCCTGAAGCCTTTTTGGCAACAATGGAACCTCTGTCCTTGAAGTTCTTGATGATGCGATAGCTTGTTGACTGAGGTGCAATCTTTCTAGCTGCGATACTCTTCCCTGTTAGGCCATTTTTGTGCATTGCAATGATGACTGCACGTGTTTCTTTAGAGATAACCATGGTTAACAGAAGAGAAACAATGATGCCAAGCACCAGCCTCCTTTTAAAGTGTCCAGTGGTGTCATTCTTACTTAATCATGACAGATTGATCTCCAGCCATGTCCTCATCAACACCCACACCTCTGTTAATGGAGCAATCACTGAAAAGAGGTTAGCTGGTCCTTTTAAGGCAGGGCTGCAATGATGTTGAAATGTGTTTTGGGGGATAAAGTTCATTTTCTAGCCAAATATTGACTTTGCAAGTAATTGCTGTTAAGCTGATCACTCTTTATAACATTCTGGAGTATATGCAAATTGCCATTAGAAAAAGTGAAGCAGTAGACTTTGTAAAAATTAATATTTGTGTCATTCTCAAAACTTTTGGCCATGACTGTATAATACCATAGATAAAAAAAAAACGCCCCGCCATTTAGTGACCTCCATCGCTCGGTGATCCCAGTATCAATATACAAAAGAAGGGTCTAGCATCTGTATGTTGAGCATAAAGAGGTTCACCACTTTACTAAAATGTTTCCTAATATGTGTGACCATATTTCGCCTTAACTTCTAAGTAGAGGGCTCCTGGTTACCCATCGGTAAACTTTGGACAACCACTGTAGCCTCGTCATTAGGAAGCAAGGCAGTGGCCGTCCAGCTGCATCCTCTTTTGCTCAGATACTTTATAAGAGACCATGCTGTTTTTTACATACTGCAATGCTATGATATTCATCAGACTATCGCAGGTTCAAGTCTCCCAATGGGATCAAAAAAATTATGTAATAAAAATAAATACCGTAAATAATGTTTTTTAAAAAAATATAAAAATTCAAATTACCAGTTTCGACCTTTAAAAATGAAAAAAGGAAAATAACATATTTGGTATCACTATGCTTGCAAAGGTTTGATCTATTGAAATATAAAGTGAATTGACCCGTTCGGTAAAAGCCATAAAGCTGAAACTCCAGCAAAAATGCAACAAAATGTGTTGAAAATATCATATCTGCTGTATATACTACAAAATGTTATCAATAAAAGTGTTAACTTGCCACCCAAAAAACAAGTCAACACACAGGGAAAGAAAAATGAAAATGTTACAGGTGTCAGAAAATGGTGACACAAATCAATTTTTCAGTTTTTTTTTCATAAATTTCTGAATTTTTCTTTACCACTAAATTGAAGAAAAAATATTACAAGATTGCAATCTCCGTAATTGTATTGATTTTTAGAGTCATACTGCCAGCTGGTTTTTACAGCACAAACAAAACCCAGAGACCGATAGCGGCATTGCTTTTTTTTTGGAGATGTCTCTGCACTTAGAACTTTTTTTTCCCTTTTTCCAGTATATTGTACGCTAAACTAATGTCATTCTGAGCTACAACTTGTACTGCAAAAAGCAAGCTCTCGTATGGCTATGTAGATGGATGCATAAAAAAGTTAGGGCTCTTGCAAGAAGGAGAGAAAAAGCTAAAAGTGTAAAAATGGAAAATTTCCCCGGGCAGGAAAGGCTTAACCTTCTCTTGGCTGCAGCATGGTAAAGACTACATTGAATGCTGATGTAAGGAGGTGGCGGGGAACCTCACGTGCCTCCTCTCCTCTGGACGCTGTTCATAGAATTACATACGGCACCTCATTGTTTGTTATTGTGAAATGTAATATTTATGTACTGTAATGTCATGTAATACGTTTAGGATTAGGGACAGAAGTTAGAATAGAATAATAGCAGGGTTAGAATAGAGGAGGGCACACTAGAGAATAGATAGGAGTATTAGTTAGAGGCAAGCAGCATAGGGGTTAAGCAAATGGGAGCAGAGCAGCACGGAGCAGGGAGATATAGGACGGGCACTTCCTGGTAAGAGGGAGAAGCCCGGGCAGGTTGTGTGTGAATGCCCCCTGAGGAAGGAACTTCCGAAACGCGCGTTGGGGGTGGGCGGGAGACGCTGTAGCACCCGTATGTATTATGATGATTTTACTGTAGCGTTGTCATTAGATGCATTGTCATATGATCAGCACAGTGTATATCATGATATGGGCAGACTAGATGTTGTGTTATATATTTGCACATGCTGTTAACACATTTATGCCTGTATCCATATATGCCTGCTACTTATATTATTTATCATTATTCCGGATGTTGCCGCTATTCTTTGCTGCCTGGGCTTATGCGGATTATGTTTGTCACGTTTTAGCCCTCTTGTTATCCCTTTACCTTGTTCTATTTTGATATGCAACAATAAAGTATTTTTCTGCTTTATTCATGTTGACATTGCACTGATCTTTTTTGTGGTCTGTTAGGTTGTGTGTGAAACAGTGGAGCAGGCAGGAACTGGCTGTGGAGATAAGTCTGCTACAGCAGTAAGGGGCCCCAAGTGGAGAATAGTGCAGTCAGGCACCAGCTCAACATGACCATCCCTAAGAAGGATCTGGGGTCTAAGACTAGGGCGGGATCAGCTAAGATGGCGTTCCTGGCACCTTTCCCAATTGGAACCGGACAAGGGGCTGACAGGGAGCTGGTGACATGGAAGGCACAGATAGGACACGGACTGTCCAAAGAGACTACCTGGATGGCATGAAAAATGAAGGCACGGATAGAACAGAGTTTGACTAGAGGTACGGCAGCGAATGCCGGGAAGAAAGAGAGAGAGATTACAGAAAGAATAGAGTCTGCCCAGAAGGCAGGGAAAGTACAGTGGCTCTGTGTGAAATGTGCTGCCAAGGTGATAAGTGCCATTTTGATAAGTAAAGTTGAACTGTTGGAAAAGACTGTGACTCCGAAGTGTTTTGTGGAACTGGGAAATCAGGAGCTGGAGTGACAGAACTGGAAGGATCTCTGACAGTAACAGTTAGTGTTCTGCTGTACGTGCTGCATGTGCAGCAGAAGGGACATTGTGTTTTATCTGTGGGGTGCCAGGGTGTGGGAACAGTATAGCCCGTTGCCACCACAACCACCCTGGCCGCCTTACACTGAGTGAGTGCCTTCACTTGGCTGCTGCTTGGTAAAGACTATGTTGAATGCAGAGTGAGTGCTTTCACTTTGTTGCTGCTTGGTAAAGAGTACGGTGAATGTTAAGTGAGTGCCTTCGCTTGGTTGCTGCTTGGTAAAGACTATGGTGAATGCTGAGTGAGTGCTTTCACTTGGTTGCTGCTTGGTAAAGACAATGGTGAATGCTGAATGATTACTTTTGCTTGGTTGCTGCTTGGTAAAGAGTATGGTGAATATTAAGTGAGTGCCTTTGCTTGGTTGCTGCTTGGTTAAGACCATGGTGAATGCTGAGTAAGTGCTTTCACTTGGTTGCTGCTTGGTAAAGACCATGGTGAATGCTCAGTGAGTGCCTTTGCTTTGTTGCTGTTTGGTAAAGACTATGGTGAATGCTCAGTAAGTGCTTTCACTTAGCTGTTTCTTGGTAAAGAATATGGTGAATGGTGCGTGCCTTTGCTTGGTTGCTGCTTGATAAAGACTATGGTGAATGTCGAGTGAGTGAGCAAAGGATTCGGCTTTAGTAATGCTTTGCACTTTAGCAAAAAAACAAAAAAGGATGTAAGTGTTCATTGACTATACAAGCATTTGGACAGTACCCCAGGGCCGACAAATGCAAAACTTTAAAAACAAAATTTTCCTTACAATAGTTGGTAAGGGGCCAATGACTTTTATTGTCCAGGGGCCCAGACCGCTCTTTTTTTCCACCTGTCTCAGAAGATAGATAAATGTGAACGTCCACTTTAAACCTTAAGTGAATGTGTGGGCGACCATTTCGCACCGTAAATCATCCCACAGTAAAAGAAATTGTATAGTAATGAGAAATTCGTTTATGCTGACGCAATAATGTGACCATAGAGGACTTTAAATCATTTGTCACACGAGTCCTCATGATGACAAATACATGAAAGGACCTATGCAACAAATCCCAGTTACTGTAATACCGCTAATAAATTCTAATATCTGACCTTGAACAGATTTTATGTGAGAGATTAATGACGGAGCCGCCATCTCCCGGCTGTAGAAGCGAGACGGAAAGTACTAGACATTACGATTAAAGATAAATGAAGCCATATAATAAATGGATCACAAGGTTCGAGCCTCTCGGGGCTGGATGACAAGGACAGCTTCCAAGCTTAGATGTCTTCCATGGTTTTCTGTGACTTATCTATGTTTTTTTAATGTCTCTCGTCAGAAGCTTTGGGGTCACCAAACCAAGTTCAATCAAATGGATATTTCATTACAAGAAAATCCACTTTAAGTAGATGAGACTAAACGTGTGCACCAAGGGTGGGCCAAATCACAGCTATTTCACCGACCTTCTGTATTGTATCCCACCTGCCTCATGTGCTCTATTGAATTGCTCCTGTGCCACCCAATCACTTGTATTACTTGTGAAATCTCACGCAAGCACTGTGGGTTCCTGACATGGGGCATTGCAACACACTCTCTCCCATCACCTTTGCCAGCAGAAAGTAGTGTACTGCGCAGGCACCGACACTAAAGGCGCATGTGCATGATTTCATGGTCCATACTAGTGATATAACGCTACAGAAGAGACATCAATCAAGCAGATGGCAGAGGAATTAGTCAGGGAATAATGCAGAGGATAGATGCTCTAGCCGGGAACCAGACCAACCTTGGTGCTCTTCCACCCTCACTGATGGAAATTCCATTTGTGGCCATGAAGTTATGTTAGAACTTGGCTTTTTGCTGCGAGATGTTCAAGAAGCTCACTTGTGGATACTACAAACCCAAGAGCCAGATAAACACATGGACCACGGGTAGATAGCAAATAACACTCCGGAGGAAAGTCAACAACCAAGAAGGTCACACTCAGCCAGGAAGATGTCCTAAAAACCTCAGGCAGACTCAGAGAAGAAGTCCAGGAGACCCGGGGACAGGTAGCTGACAGATCTCCAGAGTCACAAGATTCAGCAGGCAAATAACTGGAGGAAGTAGAAGCTGTTGGTCTACAGGAGACGTCCTGCAGTCAGCAACACAAATTGAATCTGAAATTGTTCAAATTCACCGGGACATGCGAATTTCATAAAATTCAACACAAATTTGATTCCTTTTAGATCAATTTTCTAATCTCTAGTCGGCATTGGACTGTTATGAGTCTGCAACTCAGGAATAGAGCGCGGGGAATCTGACCCTGCACTACAACTAGACTCGATCCCTACGATGGAGCGGGTGACCTATTCCTTGCGAATAGACCCACCGACGATCCTAGTCTAGACTCAAGCGAAGACCTGAAGGTGGGGGAAGGGGATCCCTGAAAGATCTAGGGACTGGGAACATAACACTGGTAACCTCCTAGCAGGGAAATAGAGGAAGCTGCAGAAACAAAAGGAAAAACCAAAAAAACTAAGCAAGCAGAACTAGAGATCCCAGAACTGCACAAAGGATAGCACAAAGCTGTCAAGGCTCCTAGCCAGAACTCAAGCTGATTAACACTGCTGTCCAGCAAGGACTGGGAGGCAGGTGCAGGGTAATAAAAAGTGATACAATCACCTGACCAACTAAAAGCCCAACACCAGGGGAAAAAGACCAGCAGCCAGAAACCACAACAAGATGGCGGATGGTCAAACTGAATGGATTCTAACATGGACTCTGAGAGGCTGTCCTCTGCGAATACAGAGCATGAGCAAATCCACTTTAGTTGCATCTTTTAAAGTTATTGTTTTGTTCTGTTGCGTATTTGAGACCAGTATTCTGTCTGAGCATGGGCCCACCGGAAGAAACCCTGCTACACTGGTGGGCCAGTCCTACAGTAGATGTCTACATTTCAAATGCATTTTGTTTGATAGGTAAAGACCACATTTCTGACTTCAGTGATAAGCAATATTGTCCATCATCTCCTGCAAAATCCTGGAGATGGCATAGTAAAAGGTGGGCCAGCAAAATTTTCACCATCACTGAGGGGTGACAAAACTAATTCTATAGAAATAAGTTACTCTGACATTGTCAACGGCTTCATTCTACGTCATCAGCTGGTACTTAAGAGTCAGAGAAGACACTAAGACATTGCCCTATAGAAGAGGTGGTGAGCCGTTGGTATAGTAAATGTGATGTAGATATTTTACCATTGTAGTTCTTATGGGTTTGCATTAATGGTGGGGGATTATCCTTCCTTTATCCTTTTTTCTGCTCATGGCGCAGCCTACAATCCACATTATGGAGAATGTGGGGAGACATGAGGTCCTTTCTTTGTGGTGTCTTGTCTTGGTCGCAAAAAGAATAGTAAAGTATTTGATGCCTATTCAGAGTTATCTAGGGTGATAGCTGCAGGCGAGTCGTCAGCAGCCGCAGCTCCACATCTAATACAATGGGCACTTACAAGGTACAAAGCAACCCAAATGTTCTTGTACTGAATGAAATATAAACTTCATTGTTCTGCTGCATAACCTTGGATATCTCAGAAATATTGCTAGAAAAGATAGAATCAAATAAACTCAGTCAAGTATCTGCCTCATAAAAGGGAAGAGGTTAGTGTAGCCGCAGTATGAGCATCCAATCCAAGGAGCCTTATAGAGCTAACATAAAGCTCAATAAGTGATGAGCAAGAAATACTTGTCTTCCTTTTGCACAATCTATTTATCTTCCTTCCTCTAGAGCAGTGATGAGAATTTCCTTTTCCAGAGTGGTTCAATGTAGATATTATTATTAACTTATTATTATTTTATATTAACATTAATTTTATTACTTAATATTGAGCCTAATTCAGTATGTTGAGCGTGTATTTTTACCTGTAGCAGTTAATAAAAATCATATAATTTATTGCTTTTTAGAGAGTTAATAAATCATACTGATCCTGCTATTACGACTAAATTTAATAAGTACAGATGGATCATGACAAATTATATAGCACACAATATGATGGCACCTACAGCCCCCACACAGTATGATGTTCCCACAGCACCCCACACAGTATGATGTCCCCACAGCTCCCAACACACAATATGATACTCCCTCAACCCCTCACAGTATGTTGTCCCGACAGCCACAAGACACAGTAAGATGCCCCCTCACAGTATGATGTTTCACACAGTATGATGCCCCCACAGCCATCTCACAATATGATGTCCCCACAGCCCCCACATACACACAATATGATGCTCCCACAGCCCCCTCATAGTATGATGTCCCCAGATCCCCCATACACAATATGATGCTCCCTCACAGTATGATGTCCCCACATCCCCTCACACACAGTATGATTTCCCCACAGCCCCCACACACAGTATGATTTTCCCACAACTCCCCACACACAGGATGATGCCCCCTCACAGTATGATGTCCCCACATCCCCCACACACAGTATGATTTCCCCACATCCCTCCACTCACAATATGATGTCCCCACAGCCCCCACACAGTATGATGCCCCCACAGCCATCTCACAATATGATGTCCCCACAGCCCCCACACAGTATGATGCCCCCACAGCCATCTCACAATATGATGTCCCCACAGCCCCCACATACACACAATATGATGCCCCCACAGCCCCCTCATAGTATGATGTCCCCAGATCCCCCATACACAATATGATGTCCCCACATCCCCTCACACACAGTATGATTTCCCCACAGCCCCCACACACAGTATGATTTTCCCACAACTCCCCACACACAGGATGATGCCCCCTCACAGTATGATGTCCCCACATCCCCCCACACACAGTATGATTTCCCCACATCCCTCCACACACAATATGATGTCCCCACAGCCACCACACAGTATGATGCCCCCACAGCCATCTCACAATATGATGTCCCTACAGCCCCCACATACACAGTGTGATGCCCCCACAGCCCCCTCACAGTAGGATGTCCCCACATCCCCCCACACACAGTATGATTTTCCCACAACCCCCCACACACAGTATGATGCCCCCTCACACCGTATGATACCATCACAGCCCCCTCACAGTATGGACATTTCAGAGTTAAACATATTTGACTGAACTCATACAGCCAAGGTCTGATACATGCTATCCGTGGATCGGGCAACATGTATGAGCAGTCAGGTTTCCTTTAAGTGCTGTTTGAATATTCTTTATTTCATCATTAATACATAATACCACTTTAATGCAAATGAAAGTGTCTACCCTTTGTCTGTCCATCCATCTGTCCATCCATCCATCCATCCATCTTGCTCGGGGCCTATTAATGCAATCATAGATCTGTATATATATTATGTCAGCAGGACACGGTCCTGTTCATAAAACATTCACGCAGTTATTTGCTCTGGCTGAGAGGTTCTTGATTTCTTAGACATTTGCTCTAATATAAGATCTGGTGCCAGCAGTGTTAGTACATTTGGAGTGATTAATTGCCTTTGGATTTGCTGACACGGAACCTAATAAATTTGGAACAATTACTTCGAGTCTCAGTCCAGGCGGAGGTCTTGTGATTACACTTGGCTCTGGCACTGTAGTTAAGATACATTTTTTCATATCCTAGCATTAAATATTTCCTACTTTTCCGGAACTTTTCATAGGGCTACTTTTATATTTTTTTTCTCCCTTTTTCTGCTTAGAATTTTTGCTGGATTGGCTGTATAGGTGACGCTGCTTATATCTTCCGCCTGGAGGTTGGTTAGTGTCCTGTGTAGTAGTTTCAAATAATACCCATTCTTATTCCTTAAAATATGGTAGCCACCAGTAGTGAAGCGATAGGTAGACAGAGGCTGATAGAGCGACCACCGCTCTTAATTGTATCGGTGTGCACAGCAGCCCATACGGTTAAACTCTAGAGTTGAGCAAGAAGCCATATTCTCGCTGTCCTACTACTGTGTATTCTACAGACCGCATATTGTCTTAGGTCTGCAACCTATATAATGGCAGGAGCACACACCGCACGTAAGAGTTCTGGTGCAGGTGGTCCGGTGACTTCCCGGTGCCGCTACACCTGCACCGAGACCCTGACTGTGACTCTCCAGCATCCTGGGTCAGGTGAGTATATAAATAGTGTTTATTTTTTTATTTTATTAGTCAGTGCTTGTAGGGCAGGCTGGGGCATTATACTGTGTAAGGAAGACTACTGCGGGGCCATCATGATGTATGGGATCATACTGTGTGGGGGGAATTATACTGTGTGTGGGCAATTGGGGCATCATACTGTGTCGGGATGTCATATTCTGTATGGGGCAGTGGGGACATTATACTGTGTGTGGGGGCCAGTAGGGACATCATACTGTTTAGGGGGTTGGGTCTGTGGGAACATCATACCGTGTATAGGGGGCTGTGTGGTCTTTAATAATGTGTGTAAGTGACAGAGAGGATATTATACTGTGTGAAGGGCTGTGGGGGCATCATACTGTGTATGGAGGGCTGTGCCATCTGTAATAATGTGTGTGAGTGACAGAGGGGACATTATACTGTGTGAAGGGCTGTGGGGGCATCATACTGTGTATGGAGGGCTGTGCCGGCTGTAATAATGTGTGTGAGTGACAGAGAGGATATTATACTGTGTGAAGGGCTTTGGGGGCATCATACTGTGTATGTGGGGGCTGTGCCGTCTGTAATAATGTGTGTTAGTGACTGGGGAAGTCTATACTATGTGGAGGGCTGTGAGGGTTCATACTGTATGTGGGATTCTGTGGAGACGTCACACTGTGTGTGGGAACATCATACTGTTTGGGGATCTGTGGGAGCATTGAGTCGCACGTACCAGGGCTTTGGGGTACTCGGCACCGAGCCCGTTCACTTCACTGGGGGATGTCACGGATAGCGCAGCTCGGTCCGTTGCCCTGGGCGCTCACTAAAGGAGGATATTTACAGGGGATGATAGAAATGTTCGTGACGCCACCTGTGGTTTCTGATCAGGGTGACCAGCGCTGCAGGGTGAATCCTCTGAGGGGTTGTTACTGGGCAGCAAGGTGTTAAGTCTTCCACAGGTAAGACTGATTCCTCGAGGTATATGGCGGTATAGGGGTGAAGGAGCAATAATGCAGACACACACAAGACAGTCTCTTTCCGTACCTTTACTGGTGATGAAGTTGCAGGCACGTCCCGGGAGGCCGTCAGGGTGGAGGATGCACGTCCAGCAATCCACTGAGTAGGTTTAAGGCCTCCTTACGTCCTTATGTGTGTGAGTTTCTAACTTGCATAAAACAGAGTTTAACTCCTTCTCTTTGCTACGCCCGGCTGATCTTGTGATGAGGTCTTCTTGTGGACAGAACAGAGTCTCTATGGCGGTACCTGCCAGACCCCCGTCTTCCTAACCTCAGTTACGTATCAGCACTGCTGGGCCCCTGCGACTTGAAGTCCAGGGTCTCCGGTTTTTCCCACTAGCTGTGAAGATACTAGCAAGCTCGGACCCGGTGTCCGGTAGTGCAGAGTGGAGGTAAGCTATCGATTGCTATTTCTCCTCAGTCACTCTCTCTTTTCCCTTTTCCACTTGCCTGTCGTCCTACTCACACATTTAACATAAGCACAGGCAGCAGTAGATGTCAGCTTCTCGCTCAAACTTCCTCAGCCCTCAGGCTAATCTGACAGGAGTCTCTCCCCAGTGTTCTGAGGAAATCTTATCTCTCCCTCTCAGCTCGTCTGAGGTAACTGCCGTTCTGAGGTGTTCTGCTGTTCAGAGGTAACACCAACGACTAGCTAACTCGCAGCTAGACTGCCTTCATCTCACTGCTGTCTCAAGGGCTCCCTCTGGTGGAACCAGGAAAAATGTGAAGTGTTGTGTGCTTATCAGGTGATTGTGAATTACCTTTCATGCATCCTCCTGGGTACATGTGGCACCAAGCGCAGCTGGGCTACACATCCCCCCCTAGTTAATATCAGCACTCCCGGGCTGAAAAAGAAAACAATTTTTTATAACATCAACAACTAACATAACTCATCCCTTGCGGGAGGTAAGGATACTTTAACGTTTCAATGTGTACAAATGGCAAATAGAAAATATCAAAATACTTTCACGGTGCAAATAAATACAGGATACTTGTGGAGGACCCGCACCAAACCTCCCACGGTGGTCCTGGGTGGGCTGCAGGACTTCTTTGCTGCAAACCTCACTCAAGGCCACACCATACGGGTTTTTCTTCTGAGGTAGAATGGCTTACGTAAAACCAAGATGGGGCACTAAGTGCCAACTATTTACAACACAGTTTTTGGGCTGGCAAAGTCCTCAGCCACGCAGTCCTTCAAATAGCATTTCACATATCACATTACCCAACTGGGGTATACTACTTCAGCATGTAAACATTATCATCATATAACATTCTCAATAAAGTGCAATTCTCTTCATAACTTTGTACAGCTCAGTAAACCCTGTCTGGGTCCTACTGGATTAATTTGCTAGGACTACTCTTGGTACCTAACAGGTAACCTGCCTTTTGTCGTGCGTACTGACCTACGTGGTGTTGCTTCAGGTATAGTAGCATCTGGCCTATCTGTCCTGCGTGCTGGCAAACTGTAATACTGCCTTAACCTCTCTAGGGATCTGGCAAGCATACTTGTGGCTGGGCGATGCGGTTCTGTTTCGCCAGGGGATTCTTCTGGTAGTTCCACGTCTTGAGGTTCCATTTCTTGAGACTACTTCTAGAGGTGCTACAGGAGCAGGTTCCTCTTGAACTATTTCTTCTGCTGCGGCAACTGGCTCAACTGGACGTTGAAGCGCTTCTTGTGGTTGGTAAAATTGAAGTACTGGAATAATCACAGCATCCCCGATACAAGGCCAATCTGCAGGAAAATCTCTTAAGTCCGTGTGTATGACTTCACCTGGTTTCTCTTTTTCCATAACAAGTTCTTCCTCGGGAAGTTTTAACATGTCTGGACACAGTTTTAGGTGGTCTCTTGATACAGTGGTGGTCGTCTTTCCTCCATCATTGCTTATGGTACAGGTTTTCCTGTTGTCAAACTTGGAATTTTGCACGACATATGGCTCTTCTTCCCACTGATCATCCAATTTGTGCATTCTTCTTTTTCTTTTTAGCACAATTTCTCCAGGTGCAAAAGGTTTAGCTGGCGCACTTTTGTTGTAGTTCTCCTCTTGCTTGTCCCTTACTTTATTGAGACTATCTTCCACACAGGCTTGTACTCTCCTGTACTGTTCCTGTCGGTTGTGTCCCAATCTTCAGTAGTTACATCAGCTTCTGGTTCTACAACACCAAGTTCCAAATCCATGGGCAGCTTTCCTGGTCTTGCTCGCATAAGGTAGGCTGGAGTGCAGTTGGTGGAACTCACCGGTATGTGATTGTACAGATCTACCAGGTCAGGTAGTAGGTCTGGCCACCTATTCCTCTCCTCAAGTGGTACCGTCTTCAGCAGATCAATGACTATGTGATTCATCTTCTCACAGAGACCATTGGTTTGGGGGTGGTACGGTGTGCTTCTTATCTTCTTACACCCGTACAAGTGACAGAACTCTTTAAACAATTCGGCTTCAAAGGCAGGACCTTGATCAGTTAACACTTGCTCTGGATATCCATGGGGTCTGCAGAAATACACCTGAAACGTCTTTGCTGCTGTTTCAGCTGTCAGATCTTTGACAGGGGCGACCACCAGGAACCTGGAGTAGTGATCCACCATCGTCAGGGCATACGAGTATCCTGACCGGCTGGGTGACAACTTGACATGGTCCAATGCCACGATCTCCAAGGGACGAGTCGTCTTGATGGGTTGCAGGGGTGCTTTCTGGCTGCTGTAGTCTTTTCTTCGGAGGCTACAGGATGCACAGTTTTTACACCATTTCTCGATGGAACTTCGCATTCCCACCCAGTAGAAACGACACTTCAGTAGGGTTTCCAGCTTCTTCCAGCCAAAGTGCCCCGCTCGATCATGGTAAGCTTCCAACACCATCTGGATATCCGTTCTTGGAACTACTATCTGCCATACCATCTCATGGGTTCTGGGGTTGACATACCTTCGGCACAGCTTCTCTCGGTAGATAAACAGCCGGCTTCTCTCGTTCCACAGCTGCTTTGCTTGTTGAGACGCATCCTTCTCCAAGGAGGAACCTTCCTGAGTTATCAGCTCCTTGATACGACTGACAACTGGGTCACTGTTCTGAGTCTCCTTCCAGCTGTGGTGAGGTAAAGGGTTTAACGTCTTACCACGCTGCCTCCTGTAGGCTCGTTGCTCGTGGATCGTCCCATTTCTGTGGAATGCAGGTAGCTCAATCTCTTCTAGGTCATCCAGTTCCTCTTCCGTGTCGGACTCATGCGGCATTCTGGACAAGGTGTCAGCATTGGCGTTCTTACGGCCCGCCCTGTACTTGATGGTAAATTGATAGTTCGACAGCCGAGCCATCCAACGTTGCTCCATGGCTCCTAGCTTGGCTGTTTCAAGATGTGTCAAGGGGTTATTATCAGTGTAAGCAGTGAACTTGCTGGAGGCTAGGTAATGCTTGAATCTTTCTGTAATGGCCCAGACCAGCGCCAGGAACTCCAACTTGAAGCTGCTAGTTCTCTGGGTTTCTCTCGGTCGGCCGGAGCTTCCTGCTTGCATATGCAATGACTTTCTCCAGGCCATTTTGCTTCTGACTGAGAACAGCTCCCAATCCTTCATTGCTGGCATCAGTGTACAGCAGGAACGGCTGGCTGTAGTCAGGGTAGGCTAAGATCTCATCGCCTGTCAGGATCTCCTTCATCTCCTTGAATGCCTCAGCTTGTTCTTTACCCCAGTGGAATGGAGGATTTCTGCTCTTGAGGGGTTGTCCTACCAGGAGGTCCTGCAGAGGCGCTGCTTTCTTGGTGTAGTCCTTTACAAACCTCCGGTAGTAACCTGTCAGTCCCAGGAACTGGCGCACCTCCTTGAGATTCTTCGGCTCCGGCCATTTCAGGATGGCAGTGACCTTCTCGGGGTCTGGCGCTACTCCTTCTGAGCTGACAATATGTCCCAAGTACCGTACCTTTTGTTTGAGCAGATGGCACTTTGAAGGCTTCAGTTTCATCCCATACTTGGACAGTGACTCAAATACCTCTGCCAGGTGCTTCAGATGATCCTCATACATCTTGGAGTACACAATTACGTCGTCCAGGTACAGCAACACGGTTTCAAAGTTGAGATGTCCCAGGCAACTCTCCATCACTCTCTGGAACGTTCCCGGGGCACTGCTGAGTCCAAACGGCATTCTGTCAAACTCACAGAGTCCCATCGGGGTGGTGAAAGCCGTCTTCTCCCGATCCTCCTCAGCCACAGCTACTTGCCAGTACCCACTAGTGAGGTCAAGGGTGGAAAAGTAGTTAGCAGTTTTTAAGGCAGCTAAGGATTCCTCAATGCGTGGTAAAGGGTATGCATCTTTATGTGTTATGCGATTTACTTGTCTGTAATCTACACACATTCTCATGCTTCCATCCTTTTTCTTAACTAGGACTAGAGGTGCTGCCCAGGGACTACAACTATCCCTTATCACCCTGCTTCCTTCATGTCACGCAACATTTCCTTAGCTTTCTGGTAGTGTGCTGGAGGTATAGGCCTGTACCGCTCTTTGATGGGAGGATGGCTGCCTGTAGGGATATGATGCTGTACTCCCTTAATTGTCCCAAAGTCAAGTGGATGTTTGCTAAATACCTGTATGTACTCCTGTACCACCCGTAGTACTCCCTGTTTCTGGTGGGCGGGAGTGGTGTCTGTCCCGACATGGAGCTGCTGACACCAATCCTCCACCTGGGTTGCTGGGTCATTATCCTCCGCTGGTTGGCGGGAGGCTAAGGACTCAGTCGTGAGAATGGAGTTGTTATCTACGGTATGTAATTTAGCAACAGTGGCATAACGTGGTAAATTTACTTCATCTTCTCCCCAGTTGAGAAGACGTACTGGTACTCTCCCATTTCGTACTTCTACTACCCCTCTAGCAGTCAAGAGTGTAGGTCTGTGTTCTGAACAATGGGGCTCTACTACTGCTTGGTAGTTCTGTCCTCTCAGACCTATTGCTGCTCTACACCATATAAGCATTTCACTCATTGGGGGTATCACAATGGGGTTCGGGTCTGTCACCCGTACATTACCAATTTCACCATCTGTCAGCATCGCTTGCTGCTGGCACATCAGGGCCCGGATCTCCCTCTGGATCACTCCCTTTTGCTTTGGCCTGGCAACTTCGGCGAGCTGTTGGAGCAAAAACACAACTTCTCCCAGACTGTTACTAATAATGTTTGTACCTAAAACCACATTTAAGCCATTTTCCTCATTTACAGTCTTTACTACTAAGAGTCCCTGGTCCTTCAGCTCCACTCTGCCCACCTTTATGTCCACGTTTTTGGCTCCGAGTATTTCAACAGGGAGACCATTAGAGGCGTACACAGCAAAGTCAGGGCTCGAGGGCTGGAGACTGTCCATGGACCAAAACTTATTATACAGGACATCAGGTATGATGGTCACCTGAGATCCAGTGTCCAGCAGGGCAGGGATTGCGATCCCGTCCAGGATGATGGACAGGTAGGGTCTTCCTCCCACAAACCTGCGGTCCCAGTCTGAGGGGCCTGAAGAGTCTATTCCTGGGTGTTGGCCCTCGGACCCAGGATCTGCTCGTTTAAAGGACACTGTCGGGCTAGATGACCTTCCCTGTTGCAACGGTAGCAGATGATCTTTCGGCGAGGATTGTGCTGATCAGGGGTCGCTCCTGGGGGTGGCGTTGTCCTCCTCCGGTGGGGCGACGTCCTCCTTCTCCTCCGGTTCATCCAAGGGACATCCTCTGGGCAGTCAGCTAGCAGGATCTTTCCTCCTTCTTCCTTTCGCAGTTGCAGGGCACTCATTACAGCGGCCAGGTTTTTAGTCAGCTGGCGCACTTCTGAGCGCAAACAGTCCAACTCAGTAGGGGGCGCCACCTGCGTTTTGGCTTCCGCCACCAGCGGGGAAAAGGTGGATGCTGCCGGCTTTAGAGTGGCTTCACTCGGGTGACACTGGGTCGACACCTCGGGCTTCTCCAGGGGTCGCAGTCCTTTTATAGCCATATCTTTTAGGGCATCAAAGGTAGCGTCAGGATGATCCAAGGACCACCAGTGCACAGTCCTTCTTTCAGCTTGGGACCTCAGTCCCCGTACAAACTGTTCCTTCAACATTTTGCTTTCATTAATGGCACTTATAGGGTTGACCTGTTTGAGAGCTCGCAGGGCCCCCTGTAGTTGGCAGGCGTAGTCCCTAATACTGTCATCTGGTCTCTGGGAGCATTGGTAAAACCTCATCCGGAGATCTGTTTCAGTGCGGTCCTCAAAAATAGTCTGTAGCTTTAAGAAAATTGAAAGCACTGATTCCTGGTCTGCAGCTGTCCAAGTCTCTACTTCCCTCTCTGCTGCACCAGTCAATTGTCCTACTACCACTGCAGCTCTTTGTTTCTCTGTCATAGAGTACATGTCCATTATGCTGCATATTTTGCGTTTAAACCCTGACAGGGTATCTGGCTTACCGCTATACTGAGGGAGCCACTTTGCTTCAGGCAGGTATGGGAGCGTCAGCGGTACTATTGGGGCCACAGGACCAGATGAGGGGCCAGCGTTTCCATCCTGCGCGGCAGCGCCGACGGGTAAGTCATTGGAGTGGTCGCCCTCGGCCGCGCTGTCAGCTTGCGGCTGCGACATGTCTGCGCCCCCCTAGTTAAGCGTGGCCTACCTTCTCCTGAAGGCTGCAGCTCTCTGGGCACAGCGATGTGGAAGGACCTGCCGCCGCGTCAGCGTTGGGGGCGTGTCCGGGACTCCGCGCGCTTTCTGCAGGTACGCCCCTTCTCCTTGCGCTGTAGCGCTGTACTTTGGCGGGCAATGGCGGACAATTGGCGCCAAAAATCTCAAAACAGCAACACAGTCTATAGCACAAAAACAGTCCAATTCAGGCACACAGGACTCACATATAGCGAGCTTCTTATCCTGTTCGTGACGCCAAGTTAGATGAGTCGCACATACCAGGGCTTTGGGGTACTCGGCACCGAGCCCGTTCACTTCACTGGGGGATGTCACGGGTAGCGCAGCTCGGTCCGTTGCCCTGGGCGCTCACTAAAGGGGGATATTTACAGGGGATGATAGAAATGTTCGTGACGCCACCTGTGGTTTCTGATCAGGGTGACCAGCGCTGCAGGGTGAATCCTCTGAGGGGTTGTTACTGGGCAGCAAGGTGTTAAGTCTTCCACAGGTAAGACTGATCCCTCGAGGTATATGGCGGTATAGGGGTGAAGGAGCAATAATGCAGACACACACAAGACAGTCTCTTTCCGTACCTTTACTGGTGATGAAGTTGCAGGCACGTCCCGGGAGGCCGTCAGGGTGGGGGATGCACGTCCAGCAATCCACTGAGTAGGTGTAAGGCCTCCTTACGTCCTTATGTGTGTGAGTTTCTAACTTGCATAAAACAGAGTTTAACTCCTTCTCTTTGCTACGCCCGGCTGATCTTGTGATGAGGTCTTCTTGTGGACAGAACAGTGTCTCTATGGCGGTACCTGCCAGACCCCCATCTTCCTAACCTCAGTCCAGGGTCTCCGGTTTTTCCCACTAGCTGTGAAGATACTAGCAAGCTCGGACCCGGTGTCCGGTAGTGCAGAGTGGAGGTAAGCTATCATTGCTATTTCTCCTCAGTCACTCTCTCTTTTCCCTTTTCCACTTGCCTGTCGTCCTACTCACACATTTAACATAAGCACAGGCAGCAGTAGATGTCAGCTTCTCGCTCAAACTTCCTCAGCCCTCAGGCTAATCTGACAGGAGTCTCTCCCCGGTGTTCTGAGGAGATCTTATCTCTCCCTCTCAGCTCGTCTGAGGTAACTGCCGTTCTGAGGTGTTCTGCTGTTCAGAGGTAACACCAACGACTAGCTAACTCGCAGCTAGACTGCCTTCATCTCACTGCTGTCTCAAGTGCTCCCTCTGGTGGAACCAGGAAAAATGTGAAGTATTGTGTGCTTATCAGGTGATTGTGAATTACCTTTCATGCATCCTCCTGGGTACATGTGGCACCAAGCGCAGCTGGGCTACACAGCATCATACTGTGTATGGGGGGCCTGTGTGGTCTATAATAATGGGTGTGAGTGACAGAGGGGACATTATACTGTATGGAGGCTTGAGTGGGCATCATACTGTGAATGAAGGGCTGTGCCGTCTGTAATAATGTGTGTTAGTGACTAGGGAACACTATACTATGTGGAGGGCTATGGGGGTTCATACTGTATGTGGGACTCTGTGGAGACGTCACACTGTGTGTGGGGACATCATACTGTTTGGGGGTCTGTGGGAGCATCATGCTGTGTATGGGGGGCCTGTGTGGTCTATAATAATGGGTGTGAGTGACAGAGGGGACATTATACTAAATGGTGGCCTGAGGGGGCCTCATTCTGTGTATGGGGGGCTGTGCAGTCTATAACAATGAAATAATGTGTGTGAGTGACTGGGGAACACTATACTATGTGGAGGGCTGTGGGGGTTCATACTGTATGTGAGGGGCTGTGGTAGTATCATACTATCTGTGGGGGCATCATACTGTCTGTGTGAGGTGCTGCGGGGGCATCAGTTTTATTGTGAGCTCATCAACTGAAGCCGGTCCCTCGCAAATTTTTAGGACTTGCAACTTTTTTTTATCGGCTGCTCATTCTCACTCCAGTAAAGGTGGGACCTAGTGATTTGCCATTATTTGCTTCCTCCACATGTTATGATGACCATTGCCACATTTCAGTCCCTCGTTCTCAATTTTATTTATGGCAGCAAATGGAAAGTTTAGACTTCATTATTTTTGACAAAATTGTTACCTATTTTCCGTCTTAACCTGCAGGACATATAAATCAGACGAAAGCACACTATCACATCCGAAATCTATTAGTTGGCTGCAGGAGTCGACTGATATTTTCTTCCTCTGCCCGAGAGGATGGAATTGGCAGAAGTCTCTCTTGGCATGGGACTAAAGAAATTGATGTCACTTTCATTATGGCAGTTTGTTAAATTGGCAGCAGAATTTATAGAAGAAGCCATTAGATGGATATTGCTGCCGTCTTCCCATCTCAATAACCCGAATATAAACAGATAGATATTATGTTGGCGCATTGAACCTTTAAAGGGGGAGTTCTGATTTTTAAAGGGGGTTGCTAGGATTTTACCAAGTTTTGGCAAAAGGTAGAGAATGTTCGAAAGTAAGAATTTAAGCAATACTTAGGTGAATCTGGAAGTACTGTAGCTTTCAATTTACTCTGCATTATTGATATGGGAAGACTAGAAGTGTGGGGTTTATCTACAAGACGTGATGGATGAGTAGTTTCTACTACTGTGTTATGGGTGTTATGTCTCATCCTTAGTCCGGGTGAGCAGTTCTAATGCAGCACGGACAGGTGGCATTGGTGCAGCAGAATAATCCAGAACTGCGGAGGCAGATGCAGCAGAACGGTGAGTGGAGAAGCTCAACTGGAACCATGGGAATTGATGAAGCAAAGTAGAAGTCTGATGGGGCAGCATTGGACAGCAGTGTAGCAGATTCAGAGACAGGGAACCGGAGGAGCGTTGTCACATTAGATTCTAAGGAAACTAAGCAAAATGAGAAAGCTGAGTTTGTCACAGAGTCAAAAGCAGCTATGGTATAGACATTAGGCACAGTTAACCAGTGCTATAACAGAACTAGTATTGTCATAGAATCCAGGCAGAATTGACCAGTAGTAGCAAGGATGACCTGCTATGTATTTGGGTTTGTTATAGAGACCAGGCACAGTTACACAGCAGTATTGCAGAGCTGCATTTGTCACAGAGTCTAAGGCAGAGATGACCAGCAATATAGCAGAATTACCCTGTAGTATAGCAGCAGGTTGTATATAAAAAGCATGGGTCCTTATTGGGTCCACACCCTTCCTTAAAAAAATCCCCAAAAACATTTTTTAGTACAGTAGGTGGGGTCACAGTGCATACGTGCAGTCACAGGAGGGCATACCTCACACTTTTTTATAGACAAGAAGAAGGACATGTGTTGTACAATGTACACAGTAATTGTGACCGTACCCAAGCCCATTAGTGTTTTCATTCACTACCATATCCCTATCATGGGTCTCTTAGAGTATGATATCAGCCAAAATGCAGTACGTTATCCCCTCAGTGAATTCCCCTACACAATTTGCCCACACAGTACCGCCACATGCAGGGTATGATGAACCCCGAAGTACTCCTAGCAAAATATAACGCCCCATCATAGTATGATTTCCCTACAGTTCCCCCAAACTGTGATTTCCTACAGTGACCCATTATAATATGATGTTTCCACAGTGAAATCCTCCCACAGTATAATCTCCTCACATTATGATGTGCCTACTGCCCCCTTCACACAGCATGATGTGCCAGGACCCACACTCAGTGTAAGGCCCCCAAACACTGACACAGTGTGATGCCCCCACAGTCCCGCCTCACACATAATCATATCCCCACATACCCCTACACAGTATGATGCCTCCATAGCCCCCCACACAGTGTGATGCCCCAAAGCCTTCCTTCACACAGTATGATGCCACAGGAGCACCCCGCACATAGTATAATGACCCCACAGCCCCAATACAGTATGATGCCACAGGAGCACCCCACACATAGTATAATGACCCCACAGCCCCAATACAGTATGATGTCACAGGAGCACCCCACACATAGTATAATGACCCCACAGCCCCAATACAGTATGATGTCACAGGAGCACCCCACACATAGTATAATGACCCCACAGCCCCAATACAGTATGATGCCACAGGAGCACCCCGCACATAGTATAATGACCCCACAGCCCCAATACAGTATGATGCCACAGGAGCACCCCGCACATAGTATAATGACCCCACAGCCCCAATACAGTATGATGTCACAGGAGCACCCCGCACATAGTATAATGACCCCACAGCCCCAATACAGTATGATGCCACAGGAGCAATGAACACCCCACACATAGTATAATGACCCCACAGCCCCAATACAGTATGATGTCACAGGAGCACCCCGCACATAGTATAATGACCCCACAGCCCCAATACAGTATGATGCCACAGGAGCAAGGAACACCCCACACATAGTATAATGACCCCACAGCCCCAATACAGTATGATGCCACAGGAGCACCCCGCACATAGTATAATGACCCCACAGCCCCAATACAGTATGATGCCACAGGAGCACCCCGCACATAGTATAATGACCCCACAGCCCCAATACAGTATGATGTCACAGGAGCACCCCGCACATAGTATAATGACCCCACAGCCCCAATACAGTATGATGCCACAGGAGCACCCCGCACATAGTATAATGACCCCACAGCCCCAATACAGTATGATGTCACAGGAGCACCCCGCACATAGTATAATGACCCCACAGCCCCAATACAGTATGATGCCACAGGAGCAAGGAACACCCCACATAGTATAATGACCCCACAGCCCCAATACAGTATGATGCCCACAGGAGCACCCCGCACATAGTATAATGACCCCACAGCCCCAATACAGTATGATGTCACAGGAGCACCCCGCACATAGTATAATGACCCCACAGCCCCAATACAGTATGATGCTCCCATTTTATGCTATCTCACGTTGTCTCATGCATGATGGCAAATGAGATGGAACTCATTAAAAATGTTCATTCTTGTCCTTTGGTCGATCAATGATGATCTCCTTAAAATCCTAAGATCATGTTTTTGTCCTTTCTTTTGGAAGAATAAAAAAGGCCATTGTCTTTACATTGATTGAATGTATCCTATGAGAAATGATGTCTGTTTTGATAACTGCTATTAATCCTTAGAAATAACACGAATGTGAAGAACGGTTTAGCTAATAAGTAGGTGAGTGATGCAGGTGCACATGTACTTTGCATTAAACACAACCATATGGTCCCATTTAGACACAGCTACCTAAGGCAGCATCCATCAACATGCTGACAGCTGGATATGATTAATATTAATTGAAATGCAACAAAGAGAAAGTATAAATTAAAGTGTTTGTCAGACTCATCATCCCTCATTGTGCTGAGGTCCCAATAAATGATCTAGATTCTACCTATCTGAATATTACTTACTTTTGACGTCACCACTGCACAGAAGGCATTTGGAATTAATTTAATTATCCACATTTTCTCTATGAGATGTGCACATCTAAAAATGTGGCAACTTTGCAAATAAAAAAAAAACCTACCTATCTTTTTGTGAAAGCAGCTCCTATGCAGTCCTATGTACTCTCATGGCTACAGACTACGATGTGTAGTCAACCCTGACGTCAAAGAGGGAGAGATAGTAGTAACAACTGCAGAGAAACCTACTAACCTGTAGAAATAGAGAAACATAGGTGTGCATATGAGCTGCATACTCAAAACGGCAAGATAATTTGAATCAAGATTAAGTTGATTTTTTTTACATTTCCATATGAATCGGGACAATTCATACCCTTGCACAATGGTATGTAAAAGTACACTGCTCAAAAAATAAAGGGAACACTCAAATAACACATCCTAGATCTGAATGAATGAAATATTCTCATTGAAAACTTTGTTTTGTACAAAGTTGAATGTGCTGACAACAAAATCACACAAAAATCATCAATAGAAATCAAATTTATTAACCAATGGAGGCCTGGATTTGGAGCCACACACAAAATTAAAGTGGAATGTAATGTCCTTAAAACAAGTAAAAATGATGCTCAGTAGTGTGTGTGGCCTCCACATACCTGTATGACCTCCCTGTGCCTGTATGACCTCCCTACAATGCCTGGGCATGCTGAGCATCCACCAACTCCTGGACAGTCTGTGGTGCAACGTGACATTGGAGGATGGAGCGAGACATGATGTCCCAGATGTGCTCAGTCGGATTCAGGTCTGGGGAACTGGCGGGACAGTCCATAGCTTTGATGCCTTCATCTTGCAGGAACTGCTGACACACTCCAGCCACATGAGGTCTAGCATTGTCCTGCATTAGGAGGAACCCAGGGTCAACTGCACCAGCATATGGTCTCACAAGGGGTCTGAAGATCTTATCTCGGTACCTAATGGCAGTCAGGCTACCTCTGGCGAGCACATAGAGGGCTGTGCAGCCCTCCAAAGAAATGCCACCCCACACCATTACTGACCCACTGCCAAATCGGTCATGCTGAAGGATTTCGCAGGCAGCAGATCACTCTCCACAGCGTCTCCAGACTCTGTCTCGTCTGTCACGTGCTCAGTGTGAACCTGCTTTCATCTGTGAAGAGCACAGGGCGCCAGTGGCGAATTTGCCAATCCTGGTGTTCTGTGGGAAATGCCAAGCATCCTGCACAGTGTTGGGCTGTGAGCACAACCCCCATCTGTGGACATCGGGCACTCAGACCATCCTCATGGAGTCGGTTTCTAACCGTTTGTGCAGACACATGCACATTTGTGGCCTGCTGGAGGTCATTTTGCACGGCTCCTGTTCCTTTTTGCACAAAGGCGGAGGCAGCGGTCCTGCTGCTGGGTTGTTGCCCTCCTATGGCCCCCTCCACGTCTCCTGGTGTACTGGCCTGTCTCCTGGTAGCGCCTCCATCCTCTGGACACTACGTTGACAGACACAGCAAACCTTCTTGCCACAGCTTGCATTGATGTTCCATCCTGGATGAGCTGCATTACCTGAGCCACTTGTGTGGGTTGTAGAGTCCGTCTCATGCTACCACGAGTGTGAAAGCACAACCAGCATTGTAAACTGATCAAAACATCAGCCAGAAAGCATTGGTACTGAGATGTGGTCTGTGGTCTCCACCTGCAGAACCACTCCTTTATTGAGTGTGTCATGATAATTGCCAATAATTTCCATCTGTTGTCTATTCCATTTGCACAACAGCATGTGAAATTGATTGTCAATCAGTGTTGCTTTCTAAGTGGACAGTTTGATTTCAAGAAATTTGTTTTACTTGGAGGTAGATTCTGTTGTTTAAGTGTTCCCTTTATTTTTTTGAGCAATGTATATAAATCCTTTATGCGAATGTAATAAAACCTAAGCTAAACAGTGACAACTGATCCTTAAATCTGTAAAACTTGGAGCAACTAAGGAAATAAAATGGACCAAAAGTTCAATAAGCAAGTTGGCAGCACTTGAATCGGGTCAAGTTTTAAGGCAAAATCAAAGTGGGCACTTTACAAAGAGTCGTCCCTAATCTCTTCTATGGGACTATGGTTTGCTGATACTGGCAACCTTTCTCCAAGGCTTTTATCATGAATGAGTCTCTGAAGTGCCAGCGCATTATCCCCTTTATATCATCTATCTCCTGCAGGTTTATAGCCGAGTGGGGAGGCTTTATTGGATTACTTCCTGAGATGTGTGGCACAATCACATTGCATCACAAGTATTGAAGAAATGTGTGGGAAAGCTGATAACGAGACCGTAGCTTGTAAATCGAAGAGTTATTTGTACAATGGAGACTGTGCCAACTCATTCCTCCAGTCTCCTGGTGTGTGGCATCATATCGTCTAGCAATATACACCTTTCAACTATTTTTATTAAAGGGAATCTGTCACCCCAAAATTGCCATATCAGATAAAGATATGGCTGAATAGTGCGTCCCATAACAAAGCTAACGGTGGGTATCATATATCATGATGCCCCCGTTTTCAGATCAAAATACCTTTGTAAACTTCGTTTTTTTCCCTGTCAATCATGGCAGCCAGGTCAGGAGGGCGACGGTTTCCATGTCCACACCCCCCCCCTCCGTTAGCTTTGTTATGAGACGCACTATTCAGCCATATCTTTATCTGATATGGCAATTTTGGGGTGACAGATTCCCTTTAAACTAGTTTATTGCCTAGAACACTGTACCATGAGCTACATGTAAATTAACAATGCCACTGTCCCACATAGTCAGGAAAACTGCACTTTTATTACTACTAACCTAGTGGACATAGAGGTAGAATTATTTTTTAACAGCCTTCGACTTGATCTCGAGCCATGGCGACTTGATGGATGAATGCTCTGTAGGAAGATTGTGCAAGCCAAGATCAGTCCTTCAGGGTCTACTCTACCATTGTTTTGGTAATTCCAAACAATCTGCTTGCTGGTCTTTCTCTTCAACTTTGTCAGGACTCTTGTGCACCAGGTGGCAGCTCTTTCCTCTGAGCTCTTCAGCTTGCTGGACGGTTCCTTGGTAACCCAGATACTAGTACCTGTGTTGTTCCTGATTGTCTCCACCCTGTGATCTCCTGATTGAACACCCTCCTTAAACCTAGCATTGCACTTCCTTCCTTGTGAGATTATTGAGCGTCAAACTTTTAGTCAAGCTCTCTTTCCACCTACTGCTTATCCTCAAGACTATTCTGCTGCTACCGTGTACCAACCTCTTTCTATTCCTGACTATGCAACCTGTTGATCCTTCAACTATACTGCTGCTCCCATGTACCGACCTCTGGCTATTCCTGACTATATTCCCTGCCGATACTGCCGCTAGTGGTTGCAATACCACTACTCCAACCCAGGTCAATCCATAACAGCCTCGCTCCTTGTATTTTTCCTACTATGATGTCCTTCTCCAATAATTGCTTTCATTGTTTGATGTGTCCTAAGTAGGCAACTCATAGCCTACTTAGCTTGATGATCTTTGTTTTGAGTAATATGTCTGGCTTGATTTATCCCAAAATTGATTTATTTGATCCTGCCATCCATGATATTGTCAACATCCTTGTCCAGCACAACATTTCAAAAGTGTTGATTCTTCTGTCTTGTTTCTTTATCATCCAGGTTTCTCATCCATATATTATTATTTATTTATACAGCACCATTGATTCCATGGTGCTGTACATGAAAAGGGTTACGTGCAAAATACAGATATCACTTACAGTAAACAAACTAACAATAATAGACATCCTAGTCTATCCCAGTCCCCCGGATTACTCCTGAAGGTGGAGATGCAGGGATCACGTGCCTTGCTATGCTCCTATAATGTTACGATGGTGTTGGGACTATGGTTGCTAACCAGGTTCCAAAAACTACGGGTGCCACCGTCCACCGGCTTACTCTTGAAGGTGGAGACGCCGAGTTTACAAGCCTCGCTATGCTCCTATATCAGCCCTTATCTGTCCCCTCCCCAGCCCAGTGTAGTGGGAAGCTGAAGTGTATAGGAACACTCTAACTAGACAAACAAGGGAAGGCAGACAGGGCTAAATGAAAATTGCAACGGTGGAGACACGGGAGTCAGTGGGTGCCCTAGTCTGCCAACCAAAACCACATGGACCAGGGATCATACCACCGAACATCAGCTTTCCTTTTACAGTGGGCATAATACTACTTAGACAACATAGAGTGAGAGTAAAACAGTGTGGCAATACTTTATTGAGCCACAAAACAGGCAAATAGCACAAGATGCCCAAGATGGTGCAAATGACAGTCTAATTCTTCTGCTGACTCACCAGGATAAGAGCAGCTGTTACTTCAGAGCTTCAGGGCCGACTACCCCACCTGTGGCATGCACAGAGAGGAGGTAACGACAAGCTTAGGAAGATGACAGTCCACTGAGGTACAAGTCCAGATGACTGGAGGGTCACAACCTGGCTTCTCCAAACATCTCCATGGAGTCAGGTGACCGGTGGCTCCCATTCCTGGCTTTCACAAACATATCCATGGGGCTCAGATGACCGGTGGGTCCAAATCCTGATTACCCCAAACATATCCATTGTTCAGTGATGGTCAATGGAGCAGATCTGTATTCTTTTTCGCCGGGACCGTGGTCCCCTAAGCTGACATCCTGTAGAATGTCAAATCTGTGTCACTCGTGATGTAGTCATGATGTCTTGGCTACTGTCTTGTAAGGAGTCTCTGGTTCTTTGGATGTCTGCATGTATGGTTTGTGACAGTGTCACTGGTTTTATATGTGAGGGGAGGTATGTGTCACACAGGATGCTCTCCTGTGTGAACTAAGACCTACTTCATTTATCTGCCAGCATGTTATATGTTAAAAGGGTGTGGCTGAGCAATGTATAAAAGCTCAGTCCTGTTTTTTTTTCTCTGGTGTAGTCTGGAGAGGAAAGACTCCAGACAGGATAGTGGAAGCTGCAGAGCTTTCCACAAGGACTTTAGTAGTGCAGTTTATGCTACCGAGAGCGGGCGGAACCCACTCATCTATGGACTGAGTTATTGTTTTTTTTTTTTATGCTTTTCCCGTTTAACCCAGAAGGGTCATGTTTACTTTTCCTGTGAAACCTGCATGAGTTTATGGCTGATAATAAACCAGCAGAAAGAAAACCCAGAGAACGTGTGTCCTGAGTCTGCCTTCAGGAGAGCCGAGCGAGTCGTCTTGCCACAGTTGGTGTGAGAGTGCGTGCAGGATTCCCTGTCTGGTGTCAGAAGGTGCCCAAACCCCCGGCTTTGGGCAGAGGGGGGGAATATGTGACAGTGTCACTGGTTTTACATGTGAGAGGAGGTATGTGTCACACAGGATGCTCTCCTGTGTGAACTAAGACCTACTTCATTTATCTGCCAGCATGTTATATGTTAAAAGGGTGTGGCTGAGCAATGTATAAAAGCTCAGTCCTGTTTTTTTTTCTCTGGTGTAGTCTGGAGAGGAAAGACTCCAGACAGGATAGTGGAAGCTGCAGAGCTTTCCACAAGGACTTTAGTAGTGCAGTTTATGCTACCGAGAGCGGGCGGAACCCACTCATCTATGGACTGAGTTATTGTTTGTTTTTTTTATGCTTTTCCCGTTTAACCCAGAAGGGTCATGTTTACTCTTCCTGTGAAACCTGCATGAGATTATGGCTGATAATAAACCAGCAGAAAGAAAACCCAGAGAACGTGTGTCCTGAGTCTGCCTTCAGGAGAGCTGAGCGAGTCGTCTTGCCACAGGTTGTATATATGTCTCATGTTACAGAGGCATATATTCTATTTATAGTTAACAACTGTCCTTCAAGCTAGCATTCACAGGTAAAGGAGAAGAATGGTGACGAGATCAACTCACATTGTTTGATTATATAATCCGTTTGCATAGTTTTCCCTCCTCTTTTTAGCCAGTCAACAAACTAGCTGGCCTGTATAGTGTATAATCAACATATCAGCAAACATATTTGTTCAATTATCCTGTGTCTCTAGTTATCCAGGATAACAACACAATATGTTACAGTAAATTGTCAACTTACAAGTCATTATAACAGGGTTACATGAACAAAAGTCTGTGTTTTCTTGACCAACCAGAAAGAAACACATAAATTCAAAAATAAACATATAGATAACAGTCTATTCCTCCTGGCTTGATGAAAATAGTTGTCTGGTCAATTAAGATAAAATGCTGTGTTGTCACACAACCATACAAAATTCACACACCAAACAACACAGTGGGTCACGGAAGTTTAAGGAAGGAGAAACCAAATAGGAGAGGATAAGGATGTGCACACAGACAAAACTCCAAGCAACAATCTCAAGAGCAATCTACAAACACTTACTTCAACCACAAACTACACCTCCAACTCCAGAACCAGGCTAACACTGGCAATTCCTAAGTGCCAGGGGCGAGCATATATAGCGGAAGGGAGTGCCAACACTGCTTGTTTAATATCATTGTGAAGTATTTCTAACCAGTGTAGGAGTATGTGAAACCAGACACCGTGGTCTTCTGGTCCCTTTCTGTAGTGGTATCCCAGTGACACTTCCTGTTACTTGCTGATGAGTCCAACCAGCTTTGAGTTATATTTGATTTATAATTACCCATGGTATTATAATTTTGATAGGTTCACTTACTATTGAGTTCTTAATGCTTGGTGAAGGCTATACTCAATATTATGTTAATTTTGCAACTTTTCTTACTTTTACATTTAATTTTCCCTTCCTTATTGCATGTTGATAGATTCTCCCATCTTTGAGTTCCTATTGTTTCGACTACCTACTATAATCTTACTTTTGTTTGACTGGTGTCACAATGGTGTTGGGACTTTGGGTGCTGACCAGGTCCCTAGAACTAAGAACTCCCTAGTCTATCCCTGTCCTCTGGATTACTCCTGAAGGTGGAGATGCTGGGTTCTCACTCCTTGCTATGCCTCTATATCTACACTGATCTCTCCCCTCCCCCACCCAGGGAAGTTGAAAGCTGAAGTGTATAGGATAACACTAACCAGACAAACAAGGGAAGATGGTCAGGGTTAAATGAAAATACCAACCATGCAAAATGCACACACCAAACAACAAAGTGGGAAACAGGGGAGTTAAAGGAAGGAGAAACCAAATAGGAGAGGATGAAGATGTGCACACAGACAAAACTCCAAGCAACAATTTTCAGACCAATCTCCAAAACACTAACTCCAACCACAAACTACACCTCCAACTCCTGAACCAGGCAGTAAGAACTAACACTGGCAATCCCTAAGTGCCATAGGCGAGCATATATAGCAGAGGGGAATGACCAACACAGAACAGCTGAGACAATCCAAGTAGCAAATCTCCAGGAGCTCCAACTGAACAGATTAACCTTTGCACTGCTAGCAAGGGAAAAAACTGCAATGTTTAATACGATGTTGAAGTACTTCGAACCAGTGCAGGAGATTGTAAAACTTGACACCGTGATCTTCTGCCCCCTTTGTGTTGCTGTATCCCTGTGACAACTGGTGTAGCCACTGATGAATTCCAGTTGACAGATTTGCACATCATTGGACTCCTGTTGTGGGTTGATTTGTCCACCCATTAATGACTTATATTTTCTGATGAGCCAAGCCATATAGACTTACTATTAAGTGCTGATTGATCTGTCAAGATAATTAGATTCCTGTTGTGTTCATAAGTCTACCCAGCTTCTGATTTTCTATTGTTTGATGATTAGTCTACAAACCATCTGGTTACTTTTTTGATAGGTCTTCACCATTGGGTGCTTGTTACTTGTTGATGAATCCATCTAAATTCAGTTATTGTTGATCACTGACCTTGCGATCCATTGACAACTCTGGAGTGATTTTGTGGTTAACCGTCTCTACTTTATACTTAGAAGGATAAAGAAGTGGTTCATTTTTATATATAGTGGTTATGTGAAATATCTAATATCTCGTGAGGACCATGATCCGTTAGCAGTTAACAAATATTTATTCAAATTCTATTTTTTTTGTATCATACTCTTACATTGTGACAGTGAAGGAGTTAGTAGAAGATTTGGCCAAAGCATTCATAATTAATAAAGAGGTCCAGAATTTTAAGAAAAGGTGGGGGCTCCAAAGCCCCTGGTTTCCGAATTTTAATTCTCAATGCTCAGTGCTTAGAGATTTTTTACAGCTTTCAGTCAAATCATTGATAAGCATATGTAGAGAGCTCCCCTAGTGGTTGCAGACAGAATTACAGCCTTTACCTGGATATTTTTATTGTTTTCTAGGTATCATGAGCTTTGCCCCAACACCACATGCGCCCCTATAGAGTAATGCGGTAGATGGCAATACATCATTGTCATGCAAAGGTGCAGCCTCCATTTCTCTACTATACCAGGCATACAAGTTTGTGGAAAGTGCTCAGCTCGTGTCCAGGGAATGGTTTTGAAACTTATGTTTTAATGATTTCTGTGCCTGTAAATTCAGTTGGACCCAGGTCGCATTCTTCCTCTTGCGCTAAAAGACGAATGTCAATGTGTGTGAACTTTAGACGCTCCATCATCTTTTTCATTATTTTGAACAAAAATTGGAAAACAACTGAATTATTTTCTGAGCTTTATACTTCAATTCTGTCTGTTTATTTCCACAGTTCGGTCTTACTTTTCTTTCATTCTTCATCCCCTCTACCTTTTATCATTCTTCATCCCTCTACTGTTCCTTCATTCTTCATTCCTCTAAGTTTCCTTCATTCTTCATCCCTCTAAGTTTTCTTCATTTTTCAGCCCTATATATTTCTTTCCTGCTTCTTCCCTCTACATTTCCCTCATCCCCCTATTTTTTCCTCATTCTTCTTCCCTCTACTTTTCCTTCATTCTTCATCTCTATACTTTTCCTTCATTATTAATCCTCTACTGGTCTTTCATTCTTCATAACTCTACTTTTCCTTCATTCTTCATAACTCTACTTTTCCTTCATTATTAATCCCTCTACTGGTCTTTCATTCTTCATCTCTCTACTTTTCCTTTATTCTTCTATTTTTCCTTCATTCTTCATCCATTCTACATTTTCTTCATTAGCAATCCCTCTAATTTTCATTCATTATTCATCCTTCTACTTTTACTTAATTCATTAATCTTCAACCCTTTTCTTTGCCTTAATTCTTCATCTCTCTACTATTCTATTCTTTCATTTTTTTGTCTCTCTACTTTTTCTTCATTCTTCATCCCTCTATGTTTTCTTAATTCTTTAGCCCTATATATTTCCATTGTTCTTCCTTCCTGTATGTTTCTTTCCTTCTTCTACGTTTCCTTCATTCTTCATTCCTTTATGTTTCTTTCATTCTTCATCTCTCTGCTTTTCCTTCATTCCTCATCCCTCTTCTTTCCTTCATTCTTCATCCCTCTTCTTTTCCTTTCGTCTTCACCCCTTTTAATTTCCTTCAGTCTTCATCCCTTTTCTTTTCCTTCAATCTTCATCCCTCTATTTTCCCTTCATTCTTCATCCCTCTTTTCCTTCAGTCTTCAGTCTCCCCTTCTTAAATTCTTCATCGCTCTACTTTTCCTTCATTCTTCATCTTTTTTCTTTTCTTTCATTCTTCATCCCTCTGCTTTTCCTTCATTTTCCATCCTTCTACATTTCTTTCTTTCTTTATACCTGTGCTTTTCCTTCATTCTTCATCCTTCTACATTTCTTTCTTTCTTTCTACCTCTGCATTTCCTTCATTCTTCATCCTTCTACATTTCTTTCTTTCTTTATACCTGTGCTTTTCCTTCATTCTTCATTCTTCATCCTTCTACATTTCTTTCTTTCTTTCTACCTCTGCATTTCCTTCATTCTTCATCCTTCTACATTTCTTTCTTTCTATATACCTCTACTTACCTTCATTACTTTATATCCTTTTACAATTTCAGGACATAACTTTGAAGGACTGAGAACATAAAACAATGGTTAATGATGATGATAATAAGTATTTTATTGTGTTCTGCAGATGAGACCTTAATATATTGTTACACAATGTGGTGTAACCATACTTAGCAACTTTTAGAATGCAAAATTTCAGACATGTAAATCCCACCCACAGTAACATTCTTGAAATGCCCTCAAAACAGCTGCTTTTGGACATAGTTTTTACTGAACACCGCTCTTTTTGCGGTCTGGTTTATATGATTGTCTGACAAAATCAGGACTGTTGGGAAGCATGCGTAACTAGAGTATGATGTATCCCAGAACAAATTTTGGACAAGACATCCGAGTCATAGTGGTCATTAAAAGTGTTCCTCAAAAGGTCTAGGTCTAAGAAGAAGGCAACATACACAGCAAATATTGTGAAGTTTAAGTCTGTTGAGCCCAAAATATAAAAGTCCAACAGTGACCAATGTTCTAGTCCAAATGACTTGCAATTTCTTTGCTCCCATGAATGAGAAAATAGAGGGTCTCCTGTTGGGGGCAACAAGAGCTTTTGTGACCATGTAAGATGGCCAGAAAAATATGAAGGCTGCTATGTGCAAAATGTGTCTGAAGCCCAACCTAGAAAAGAAATGTGGCCCTTTAGGGTATGTGCATATAGAGTTTTTTGGATTTGTTTCTAGTGGAAAATACTTCACTAAACGATCCTTCCTTGAGAGATTTTTGGAAAAACCTTTCATTTACTGAAGGGGCTTTGAAGAGTTTTTGAAGCATTTTAAAAGAGGTTTTTTTCCCTAAAAAGTTTTCCTTACACACACATATATACACACTATAGACGCACATTCCTTACACACACATATATACACACTTCAGATGCACTTTCCTTACGTCTACTGTTATGATTTTGGTAGCTGAGGAGAGCAGGCAAAAAAGGGAAATACACCAGAGCAGTTGGAAACTATGAGATTGCAGTACCCTGACTAACCACCACAACTAGAGGTAGCCGTGGAGCGTTCCTACGTTGGTCCTAGACGCCTCGTCACAGCCTGAGAAACTAACTACACCTAAAGATAGAAAGAGGAAAGCTATCTGCCCCGGAGCAGATCCCCAAAGAACATAGAAAGCCCCCAAACATGTAATGGCGGTTAGACAAGAAGAAATACTGACACAGACAGAAAATAGTATGAGCAAACGTTGGGGCCCAAACTTACTAAATAGAAAAGGATAGGAAGGGCACTTACTGCAATCCCAAAAACCCTGAAAAGCACCAACTCTACTAATTTCAAAAACACCTGAGATCACACGACCTCTACCACCTAAATTAGTTCTCTGGTGTAACCAAAAACAAAACAGCAGCCACGGAAAAAACTGGAAAAAGCAGTACAAACATCAGTGGCTGAACTGTACTGAGAGGGCAAAAGCCCCCAGAAGGGACCCTGAAGGCCCCCACAGAAGTGCAGGACAAAATGCAAAAATCAAGCACAAAAACAAAAAGAAGAAAATGTCTTATCTGTTAGCAGGAGATTCAGACATGACACAGCAGGCTACCAAGGAGACAGGAATCAAGGATTGAGACCAGAACAATTGGTCACCGGCAACCCTGATGGGAAGGCGACTCCCTTATATAAGACCAGTCAGTAACACCTGATTCCCAATCCTCACAATCTTCACTGGACAGTCCAGTACCGTTTGTAACCACCAGAGGGAGCTTCCGCTCAGAACTCATTTCCAGCCTATTCACAACAGTACCCCCCCCTTGAGGAGGGGTCACCGAACCCTCATTTGAGCAACCAGGTCGGTCAGGATGAGTTCTATGATAAGCACGGATGAGTCTCCTAGCATGGATGTCCGAAGCAAACACCCAAGAATTGTCTTCCTGACCATAACCTCTCCATTTAACCAAATACTGGAGTTTCCGTCTAGAAAAACGAGAATTCAATATTTTCTCAACCACATACTCCAGATTGCCCTCAACCAAAACAGGGTCAGGTGGCACAGTAGTAGGAACCACTGGCTCAACAAACCTCTTCAACAAGGACTTGTGAAACACGTTATGGATCTTAAATGTCCCTGGAAGAAGCAAACGAAAAGAAACAGGATTAAGAATCTCCATGATCTTATAAGGTCCAATGAACCTAGGCTTAAATTTAGGAGATGCCACTCTCATAGGAATATTTCTTGAGGACAACCAGACCAAGTCCCTACTTTAAACCGAGGACCATCAGTCCTATGCCGGTTAGCAAACCGCTGGGCCCTCTCCTGAGAGAGGGACAACCTCTCCACTACCTGGTCCCAAATCTGCTGCATACGCTCCACAACAGAGTCAACACCTGGACAGACAGAAGCCTCTGTCTGTCCTGAAGAAAATCGAGGGTGAAACCCAGAATTACAGAAAAATGGAGACATCAAAGTGGCAGAGCTAGCCCTATTATTAAGAGCAAACTCAGCCAAAGGCAAAAAAGAGACCCAGTCATCCTGATCAGCAGAGACAAAGCATCTTAGATAAGGGGTGGTTTGGTCCCGGGTGGATTTTTGGACATAGTTATTAAGGTTGAAGGAAGACTTTAAGTCCATCTAGTTCAACCCATATCCTATCCTAACCTGCCCTAACATGTTGATCCAGAGGAAGGCAAAAAAACCTCAAGTGGCAAACAGTAAGCTTCACATTGGGGAAAAAAATTCCTTCCCGACTCCACATACGGCAATCAGACTAGCTCCCTGGATCAACGCTGTATCTAGGAAACTAGTGAATATAGCCTGTAATATTATACTTTTCAAGGCATCCAGTCCCCTCTTAAATTTTAGTAAGGAATCACTCATTACAACATTAGACGGCAGAGAGTTCCATAGTCTCACTGCTCTTACAGTAAAGAATCTGCATCTGTGATTATGGCTAAACCTTCTTTCCTCCAGACGTAGAGGATGCCCCCTCGTCCCCGTCACAGGTATAAGTCTCCAATGTCTGGTTTGTTCTCTCAGTTTGACCATTGGTCTGAGGATGAAACGCCGAGGAGAAAGACAATTGAACACCAATTTTAGAACAAAAGGTCCTCCAAAATCTGGAAACAAACTGGACTCCTCTGTCAGACACAATGTTCTCAGGAATGCCGTGTAAACGAACCACGTGCTGAAGGAACAAAGGCACCAATTCAGAAGAGGAAGGCAATTTAGGTAATGGCACAAGATGTATCATCTTGGAAAACCTATCGCAAATAACCCAGATGACGGTCATTCTCTGAGAAACAGGGAGGTCGGAAATGAAATCCATAGAGATATGGGTCCATGGTCTCTTGGGCACAGGTAATGGCATCAACAAACCACTAGAACGAGAGCAAGGCTTGGAGCGAGAGCAAGTCCCGCAGGACTGCACAAACTCCCTGACATCACGAGACAAGGTAGACCACCAAAAGGACCGACTAACCAAGTCTCTGGTACCAAAAATTCCTGGATGACCGGCCAACGCGGAACAATGAATCTCAGACATTACACTCTTTTTCCACTGGTCCGGGACAAACAATTTCCCAACAGGGCAGCGCTCGGGCTTATCCACCTGACACCCCTCCAGAGCCAGTCTCAAATTGGGCGAGATGGCGGAAAGAACTACACCCTCTTTCAAAATAACAGAAGGATCAGATAACTCAGGAGAGTCCGCCAGGAAACTCCTCGAGAGGGCATCCGCCTTAACATTTTTAGTGCCAGGAAGAAATGAAACCACAAAATTAAAACGTGTGAAAAACAAGGCCCACCTGGCCTGTCTAGGATTAAGTCGCTTGGCAGATTCCAGATAAACTAGATTCTTATGGTCCGTAAGGACCACCACCTGATGTTTGGCTCCCTCCAGCCAATGTCTCCACTCTTCAAAAGCCCACTTCATGGCCAATAACTCCCGATTACCCACGTCATAATTACGTTCAGTGGGAGAAAATTTTCGAGAGAAAAAGGCACAAGGGTTACTCTTAGAGGTCTCTGGATCTCTTTGGGACAAAACGGCACCTGCCCCAATTTCAGAGGCATCCACCTCCACCTGAAATGGTAGAGAAACATCAGGCTGCCGTTAGAACAGGAGCAGAAGTGAATCTCTGCTTAAGTTCCTGAAATGCAGAGACTGCCTCAGGAGGCCAATTCACCACATCAGAACCCTTCTTGGTCAAATCAGTTAATGGTTTAACAATAACAGAGAAATTACCAATAAATTTACGATAAAAATTGGCAAAACCCAAGAATCTTTGAAGAGCCTTTAATGAAGTAGGTTGGACCCAATCACAGATGGCCTGAACTTTAACCGGGTCCATTTCAATAACAGATGGGGACAAAATGAATCCCAGAAATGAGATCCTCTGAACGCCAAAAAGACACTTTGATCCCTTCACATACAGAGCATTCTCTCTCAAAATCTGGAACACAGTCCGAACATGTTTTACATGAGAGTCCCAGTCATTGGAAAAAATCAAGATATCATCCAAATAAACAATCAGAAATTTATCCACAAAATCCCTGAAAATGTCATTCATGAAGGACTGGAAGAAAGAAGGAGCATTTGTGAGCCCAAAGGGCATCACAAGGTACTCAAAATGCCCTTCAGGGGTATTAAATGCCGTCTTCCATTCATCCCCGTGCTTAATGCGAATAAGGTTATATGCCCCCCTGAGGTCAAGCTTGGTAAACCAAGTAGCGTTTTTCACCCTGGAAAACAGATCAGAGATCCAGGGTAACGGATATTGATATTTCACAGTAATATTGTTCAAGAGACGATAATCAATACACGGCCTTAATGAACCATCCTTTTTGGCCACAAAGAAAAAAACGGCACCCAAGGGTGAAGAGGATGGTCTGATATGACCCTTCTCCAATGACTCCTTGATATAAGACCGCATAGCGTCATGTTCAGGTACAGACAAGTTAAAAAGGCGACCTTTAGGGAATTTACTACCAGGCACTAATTCAATAGCGCAGTCATAGCTCCTATGGGGAGGTAAGGATGCAGATTTACTTTCGCTAAACACATCAGAAAAATCAATCAAAAAGTCAGGAACATCCTGAGCCTGGGGGGAGGCAGAAAAAACAGGAGTGTTGGTATTAACACATTGGCAGCCCCAACTGGTAACAGACACAGATTTCCAATCCAAAACAGGATTATGAGACTGTAACCAAGGGAAACCCAGTACGATAATGTCATGCAGATTATACAGAACCAAAAATTTGCAACTCTCCTGATGATCAGGTTCTACCCTCATTATCACCTGAGTAGAGAACTGAGGTTTATTCTCAGCCAAAGGGGTAGAATCGATCCCCAGTAGGGGAATAGACTTCCATAGGGGTATCAAGGGAAACCCACAACGTTTAGCAAAATCAAAATCCATCAGGTTAATAGCTGCTCCAGAATCAACAAAAGCCTGAGCAGAAAATGAGGACAGAGAGCATATCAGGGTAACAGTTAATAAAAACTTAGTCTGAACACTACCCAAGACAACTGAGCGTGCAAAACGTCTTCCCCGCTTAGGGCAGACTGAAATAGCATGAGAGGCATCACCACAGTAGAAACATAACCCATTGCGCTTTCGAAATTCATGACGCTGTGCCCCAGAAACCACTCTATCACACTGCATGGATTCAGAAGCAGGTTCACAAGGCAACATTATTCCACGCATACCTTTCCGCTCACGCAAACGTCTGTCAATTTGAATCGCTAATGACATAGAATCATTGAGACCAGAGGGAACAGGGAATCCCACCATAACATCCTTTATATTATCTGACAGTCCCTTCCGAAAAAGAGCTGCCAAAGCATCGTCATTCCATTTGGTCAGGACTGCCCACCTACGGAATCTCTGACAGTATAACTCAGCGTCCTCAAGCCCCTGACTTAATGCCAACAAAGTTTTTTCAGCTTGATCAGTGACATTAGGCTCATCGTACAATAACCCCAAAGCCTGAAAAAACGCATCAACATCACTCAAAACAGGATCCCCAGGTGTCAGGGAAAAAGCCCAATCCTGAGGGTCGCCGTGCAGGAGAGAGATGACAATTTGAACCTGCTGCGCTGCGTTCCCTGAGGACTTAGATTTTAAGGCAAAAAACAGTTTACAATTATTTTTGAAATTCAGAAACTTAGCTCGATCCCCTAAAAACAAATCTGGCATGGGGATCCTAGGTTCCACAACAGGCAACCTAGCAAGATAGGTAGCAATACTCCGAACTTCAGTGGCAAGCTGATCCACACGGCCAGACAACTGTGCAAACTCCATTGAGAGAAAAAAAAAATCCTCCTCAGCACCCAGAGATACAGAGGGAAAAAAAATGCAACAAACAGAAAAAAAAAATCTCTGACAACTCTGACAACTTTTTTCTTTCCACAATATTTTTCCCTTCTGTGAGTACCATATAATTTTCAGTTTTGGCCGGTGATACTGTTATGATTTTGGTAGCTGAGGAGAGCAGGCAAAAAAGGGAAATACACCAGAGCAGTTGGAAACTATGAGATTGCAGTACCCTGACTAACCACCACAACTAGAGGTAGCCATGGAGCGTTCCTACGTTGGTCCTAGACGCCTCGTCACAGCCTGAGAAACTAACTACACCTAAAGATAGAAAGAGGAAAGCTATCTGCCCCGGAGCAGATCCCCAAAGAACATAGAAAGCCCCCAAACATGTAATGGCGGTTAGACAAGAAGAAATACTGACACAGACAGAAAATAGTATGAGCAAACGTTGGGGCCCAAACTTACTAAATAGAAAAGGATAGGAAGGGCACTTACTGCAATCCAAAAAACCCTGAAAAGCACCAACTCTACTAATTTCAAAAACACCTGAGATCACACGACCTCTACCACCTAAATTAGTTCTCTGGTGTAACCAAAAACAAAACAGCAGCCACGGAAAAAACTGGAAAAAGCAAATGTACAAACATCAGTGGCTGAACTGAACTGAGAGGGCAAAAGCCCCCAGAAGGGACCCTGAAGGCCCCCACAGAAGTGCAGGACAAAATGCAAAAATCAAGCACAAAAACAAAAAGAAGAAAATGTCTTATCTGTTAGCAGGAGATTCAGACACGACACAGCAGGCTACCAAGGAAACAGGAATCAAGGATTGAGACCAGAACAATTGGTCACCGGCAACCCTGATGGGAAGGCGACTCCCTTATATAAGACCAGTCAGTAACACCTGATTCCCAATCCTCACAATCTTCACTGGACAGTCCAGTACCGTTTGTAACCACCAGAGGGAGCTTCCGCTCAGAACTCATTTCCAGCCTATTCACAACAGTCTACACTCTGTTAATGACACCCAACCCAGTTGTTCCAGCACACTCCAGTTGTACACTCATGCTGCTCATGCTCACAGGATCTCTTCTCCATACACATAATCTATACATTACAAGCACTCTTCTAGTCTGCAGGAAGACAGAGGGACAAACACCGCGCACTAAAACAGTCAGTAGCTGCAAGGGCCGGTTTTATACAATGTGGGGCCCTATGCAAAAATTAAAAATGGTGACTCAAATTACAAATTGCCCCATTACACAGAAACATTTAGGTGCATTTACATCAGCTGATTTCAAACAGTTAAACATTAACTAAATTCAAGTCATTCAGCGCTTGTTTACCAACCTCTTATCACTGACACAGAAGGATGGGGACCGAACGATTAATAATAGATCATCCTGTCCCCATACAGTATCGTGTTATCGGCAGCACATCACCTGTGTGCAGCAAGACAAATGTTCCTGAGAACGATGATTTTTGTTCTGGTATTAACAATCCAATCACACGTTGAATGAATGTTGTTCTTGTGCGTTAGGTGATTGGTTGGATGTTTACACCTGAGAATACTCATCTGCACTGTGTGTGTTGCAAATACACTGCGTGTTACATAGAAACACATACACTGCATGTTCCACACACCCTGCATGTTGCACACTTACACTGCATGTTACATAGAGACACATACACTGCATGTCCACACACACCCTGCATGTTACACACATACCCTGCATGTTACACATTTGCACTGCATATTCCACACGCACCCTGCATGTTACACACACACCCTGCATGTTACACACTAACACTGCATGTTGCACACAAATACACTGCATGTTACGCACACACATATGCGCACACACACACTTGAGGAGACCAGAGTGGCAGTCATGGCGAGGAGCTGTTGCGTCGCCACACCCTGGCATAACACACATTATATTCCAGGGCTCCTTCGGATTCTGCAATCCCAGCTCCAGATTCACAGTTCACCCAAACTTCTCCAGAATCCATATGCATAGTCAACAGTTCAACTTTACTTGAAAACAGGGTTCTTGATACAGATGTAGCACAGTTCACATACATTGGCATTCCTTGAGCTTTCCCTGTCTTCTCTGACACAACTTCCATTCTGAAGGCACTTGTATCCCTGTCCCTTCCGACAACTCCTGTCCCTCAGATACTCCTTTCCCTTCTCCCATTCCCCCTGTCTGGTTTCAATTGGAAAAGGTAAAAGACGCGTTCAGCTCTGCCTAGTAGCGGCCGTAGGCCCCAGATCCTCTTTGAAATGGTTACTTCTTAAGATGGTGACCACTCGCTCGCTGCTCAGCCTGGGGTCCCTTATTGCCTCAGCAAACTTCACCCCCATGGCTATCCATCTGCCTTCTCTCACTATTGCATTACTACTGCCCTACTCAGGAAATCTCAACACTATCACTCACTACACTTCACTACACCCATCTCTAACTCCTCCCAATTTGGAAAACCCCTTATTCTAACTATACTTGTGCTGGCACTCTTATTTCCTATCTCTATTGTGCCCCACTAAACTATTCATAAAACTCTATGGAACAGCATGTATTTAATGGCCTCTGTCACCCCCTTACACACACACTCAGTGTAGAGGACATATTTGGATATCTTTTTATCTTTAGTTTCTCTATTACTTCCAGAGCCAACAGAAATCTGCTGGAATCCAACAATTCAGGAAGGTTTCTTGGTCCCCGACATGTTGTGGAGTGGAGCAGTGTGTGGAGGTGATGGTGAACGGAAGAGAAATGTGTGCAGGGTAATGCGCTTGAAAAGGTCATAGCTACATTATAAAATGTTTGATGACACCCATGGATCATGTCACAATCTATTTTTGAATCCTTGGCAGATCTGTCTTTTCATATAAAACTTTTTTTCTATCAGGCCATCGGGGGTTAATATCTGTTTTTGCCTCCGGTGGCCTGCTGGTGTAATTGCATTACTGCAGTGTTGCTGCGTCAGCTGATGTAGGTGGTGACCACTCCCACCACCCTTTATAGAGTCACCTGATGCTTCAGCTGACTGTTGGTGATACAGGTCCTTCTGGAGACCAACCAAGCAGGAGAAGGAGCTGATGTGTGGCCCAGCTGCGCTTGGTACACATGTTTCCAGGAAAATGCACAGGAAGGTAATTGTGAAAACCTGATATTCATTCACATCTCACACATTTCCCAACATTACCACTAGAGGGAACCTTAGAATATATAAGGTTAGTGAGACATAGCAGTAGCGAGTACAAGCCAGTCAAGTCAAGACAGCCAGTTCAGTCTGGTGCAAGCCAGTATGTTTCCTGTCAGGATAAGTTCCTGTCAGAGCTAGATTAAACTGGAGGGAGAGGAGAGAAGACTGATTCCTGACAGAGCTCAGGTAGTTCATCTTGAGCCGAAGTGGAGGCTAGTACGAGTGGAGGAAATCACTCTAGCCTAGTCAGAGCTACATCTGAAGCCGTTATCTCAGAACAAGCTACCTATGTTCCCTAAGAACGTGGAAAGTGACTCTCGGAGCTACAGCGTGTATACAGTCTGACGGAACGTCCTGTGAGCTGCTCTGGACAGAGTTTAGAAAGGAAAGAAGGAAGGGGACTACAGCAGTTATAACATCGAGTCAACTGAGAGAAGATCAGTGAGCATTGGAAGGAAAGCTGACAACTACACCTACTGCTACCCGTGCTTATGTTAAGGGTAAGAGCAGGGCGACAGGCGAGTGGTGAAAGAAGGACAAGTGACTTAGGTGACAGATCACCTTCACTAAATTGACCGGACACCGGGTCCGAAGCATTGCTAGTACTTCACGACTAGTGATATAGAAACCGGAGGCCTTGCTGGACTTCAAGTCGCAGAAGGTAGCCCTAAGTGTTGATACGTAACTGGAGTCAGGGAGAACGGGACGGAGTCGGTCTGATCAGCCACAACGGCTTAGTTCTTTCCAACATCTGGGTACCAGAGACAGAAAAGGCTCTACCACAATGTCAGCCGGGCGTAGCTGCTATAGTAAGAGTTAAACTTGACTTCATGCAAGTTAGGACTCACAGATATTCAAAGGTAAAGGAGGCCTTAAACCTGCTCAGCAATTCCCTGAATGTGCATTCTCCAGCCTGACCAGCTTCCCGGGACATACCTGCCAACAACATCAGTAAAGGTATGGAAAGAGACTGAATTGTGTGTGACTGACTTCTTATCTGCACCCTGCAACACCATTGACTTTGAGGGAACAGTCCTACCTGTGGGGGACTTAACATCTAGCTGCTTAATAACATCCCCTCAGAAGATTAACCCTGCAGCGCTGGTCTATCTGATCAGAAACCACAAGTGGCGTCACGAACAACTATTACTACAATCCCCTGTAGATATTCCCCCCATTGTATGAGCGCCCAGGGCCACGGACCGAGCTCTGCTGCCAGTGACATCCCCCATAGACTTTCATGGGCTCGGTGCCGAGTACCCCATAGCCCTGGTACCGTGTATGGTGCGACTCATCTTTGGCGTCACAAACAGGATTTGAAGCTTACAATTTGTGAGTCCTGTGTGCCTAAATGGACTGTTTTGTGCAGAAAAGACTGTGAGCAGCTTTTGTAATTTTCCGCCATTTTGCAGCCATATTCGCGCCCTGAGGCGCTGGTGAAGAAGGGTGTGCCTTCGTGGGCGTACCCCCCTTGTGGCGCGAAAGCAATGGGCGCCCCTCTAAATGTTATTACAATACAAGAGCCTGCCCAGCAGCAAGGGAGGTCCGCCTCCTCTTCATCCTCTATGCCAAAAAGAGGAAGCGCAAATCCCGCCCCCACGGAGGAGACCAAATTGTTCCAGATGGAAACTACAGTCTGGCCTGGAGAGAGATGGCGGAAGGACAGGAGACGCTGTGTGGAGGAGCGGCGGCGCGCAGGCCCCGTTCCCCAGAAGAGCTACTGCCTGTGCCTGAGCCGTCCCCAGGTCGGGACACCGACCAAATCATGCTGGAATTGGAAGAGGTGAATGCGGTGCTCAGGGACATGATCCAGCGCCGTGAAGAGATGGACGAGACGGAGAGAAGCTGGCGTGCCCGGAAACAGCGGCTGCTGTGGGACGCAATACTCTCTCCCCCAGGAACGAAGCCATTACCTGTGCTCCCTGTGCCACCACAGCCAGCGGCTGAAGAGAAACCGGAGGCCGGCCCCGAAAGAGCTGATCCCGACTCCACCGATGAAGCGGTCGGAGGGACGGAGGCTGAGGAGGCCCTGCCCGTTCCGGAGTACCAGCCTGGCCTGGAGGCCGCAGCGGAATGCCGATCCCCGGTAGGGACACCGGAGGGGACCCAGCCGTCCGTGATGGAAGTCGACTGGGAGGAGATGGAATACCTGGACGATGTGACCTATGCCGCCCAGGTGGAGAACGAAATGCGACGCAGTGAGCAGGGGAAGCGACGACAGCAGGAGGAAAGAGAGGTGCAGCAGTTCCGTCAGCGGTACCATGAGGAGTTCCTCGCCGACAAGGAGAATGTCCGGAGGGATAAAGGTACGCTCTGGGAGCCGCGGCGTCAGGGGTGCGTTAGCGATTTTAAACTCCGCAAAGGCTGGGGCTTCATCCATGAGCCAGGCCTATACCAAGGGGTATTCGTTAGTCGCAGAGATGTGGAATCTCATCTGCCCATTGGCCACCGCGGAAGGGATCTCATAAACGGGGACATCGTCAGCTATACGCGTCACTGGGGTCTAAAAGGATGGTATGCCTTAAATGTTTCCCGTGTCAGTGACCCCGTCCCCGACGCCGGTAATCTATATCATGCCACAGCGTCCCGAGTCCCAGCTCCAATAGTACCCAGCCGTGCACCTGCATCGCAACCTGCGCCCTACTCTGCATCAAATCCTGAGTTCTGTTCCACATCCCAAAAGCCTGATGCGACTTCGATTGAGCCACTACGCAAGCCTGCATCGTACACAGCATCTTATGCTGAAACGCAACCGGATGGTGCATCCTCAGTTAGATCGCAGCACAAGTCTGCGTCTTCAATGGAAGATTTGTACCTGCATGAGGCACCCGTGGGGTCCCAAGAAAATCGCTCCAGTGGAATGCGAACTGTGGCCACTCAAACACAGATCACAGGCCATGACCTTCTGGTAATGAGCTCCAGAGGACATCGCATACTTCCAGCCCCAGGAGTGGAAGATGTCGCTACAATCTGTAAAGAAGAAGACCATAGGACCCAGACCGGGTTTACTGCACCTGTATAAAGTTTGAAGAAGTTGATGAAGAAGATTTGCACTTTATTAATATTGTGATAAATGTTTGCATAATTAGCATAATTTTGCATAGTATGTTTTGCATAGAATACCCCAGTTGGTAAAAGGAGTTAATGAGAAATACCGTATTAATGTGATTTTCTAAATTTGAGATGTGATTTTACTTGAAAAGTTCAAGGACTGCGTGGCTGAGGACTGTGCCAGCCAAAAAACTTTCATTGTAAATAGTTCGCACTTCGGTGCCCCATCTTGGTTTTACATAAAGCCTCAACTACCTCTGAAGAAAAACCCGTATGGTGTGGCCTAGAGTGAGGTCTGCAGCCAGAAGTCCTGCAGCCCACCCAGGACCCACGTGGGAGGTTTTTGGTGCGGGTCCTCCACAAGAATCTTGTCTTATATATATTTTATGTGAAAAATGTTTTTGATATTTTTCTAATGTCCATTGTATACATTGTAACGTTAAAGAGTCCTTACCTCCCGCAAGGGATGAGTTAAAATGTTTATGTTATATGCAAAACAAAAATGTTTTTCTCTTCTATTACAGCCCGGGAGTGCTGTGTTTAACCAGGGGGGGATGTGTGGCCCAGCTGCGCTTGGTACACATGTTTCCAGGAAAATGCACAGGAAGGTAATTGTGAAAACCTGATATTCATTCACATCTCACACATTTCCCAACATTACCACTAGAGGGAACCTTAGGATATATAAGGTTAGTGAGACGTAGCAGTAGCGAATACAAGCCAGTCAAGTCAGACAGCCAGTTCAGTCTGGTGCAAGCCAGTATGTTTCTGTCAGGATAAGTTCCTGTCAGAGCTAGATCAAACTGGAGGGAGAGGAGAGAAGACTGATTCCTGACAGAGCTCAGGTAGTTCATCTTGAGCCGAAGTGGAGGCTAGTACGAGTGGAGGAAATCACTCTAGCCTAGTCAGAGCTACATCTGAAGCCGTTATCTCAGAACAAGCTGCCTATGTTCCCTAAGAATGTGGAAAGTGACTCTCGGAGCTACAGCGTGTATACAGTCTGACGGAACGTCCTGTGAGCTGCTCTGGACAGAGTTTAGAAAGGAAAGAAGGAAGGGGACTACAGCAGTTATAACATCGAGTCAACTGAGATCAGATCAGTGAGCATTGGAAGAAAAGCTGACAACTACACCTACTGCTACCCGTGCTTATGTTAAGGGTAAGAGCAGGGCGACAGGCGAGTGGTGAAAGAAGGACAAGTGACTTAGGTGACAGATCACCTTCACTAAATTGACCGGACACCGGGTCCGAAGCATTGCTAGTACTTCACGACTAGTGATATAGAAACCGGAGGCCTTGCTGGACTTCAAGTCGCAGAAGGTAGCCCTAAGTGTTGATACGTAACTGGAGTCAGGGAGAACGGGACGGAGTCGGTCTGATCAGCCACAACGGCTTAGTTCTTTCCAACATCTGGGTACCAGAGACAGAAAAGGCTCTACCACAATGTCAGCCGGGCGTAGCTGCTATAGTAAGAGTTAAACTTGACTTCATGCAAGTTAGGACTCACAGATATTCAAAGGTAAAGGAGGCCTTAAACCTGCTCAGCAATTCCCTGAATGTGCATTCTCCAGCCTGACCAGCTTCCCGGGACATACCTGCCAACAACATCAGTAAAGGTATGGAAAGAGACTGAATTGTGTGTGACTGACTTCTTATCTGCACCCTGCAACACCATTGACTTTGAGGGAACAGTCCCACCTGTGGGGGACTTAACATCTAGCTGCTTAATAACATCCCCTCAGAAGATTAACCCTGCAGCGCTGGTCTATCTGATCAGAAACCACAGGTGGCGTCACGAACTATTACCATAATCCCCTGTAAATATTCCCCCCATTGTATGAGCGCCCAGGGCCACGGACCGAGCTCTGCTGCCAGTGACATCCCCCATAGACTTCCATGGGCTCGGTGCCGAGTACCCCATAGCCCTGGTACCGTGTGTGGTGCGACTCACTTGCTGAGTGCAGTGGTGCTTCAGCTATTACCTTGATCTGGTGACTTTATCCTGCTGTGTGGAGCTTTTACCCTTAGTTGTCTGTTCCTTCCCTTTGTGTTTCTTTAGTGCAGTGGTGTGACTAGTGCTATCACCAGCCTGATCCCTACCTAGGGATTAGTGCAGGGCTTGTGAGGGTTTAAGGTATCCTGCTTGGCAACGGGGTGAAATGTGTAGGGATGATAGTGAGATCAGGGCACAGACTTAGGTGAGTTCAGGAGGTGTCTATTTCCCTCATTCCCTATCACAGGGCCCACCGTTGTAATTGTGTCCCCGGTGTTCCCTTGTTTGTTGTGTCGTCCATTGACCGACCTCTCTTGGGATCATGTAATGCCGCTTGGGTCACTTCGTGACAGATCACCAGTAAAGGTTTATTTTTCTGAACGAGCGCATTCTCAGTGTCCTCCTGATGTATTATCTTGTTCTTACACTAAAATTGCTTTCCATCCGATAGTTCTCGTTCCTGGCTTCGCTTTATAGTTTCGTGACTGTAACGGGCAGCATAGAACTAAGATATAAAGAATTGATTAGAAAACCGTCAGAATATTCTGCATCTGAAATTTTATCCAGAACCATGATCGATTCTAACACATCTAATAAGTAAGTCGACGAACGGCTGCGGCGTCAGGTACAATATTACAAGAAAGTCACATAAAAGATCAAATGATGGTTTTATTTCTGAGCAGAAATTGGTGGAAATGTGACATAGAAAGAAAATCTAAAGTTTATGAGAAATAAATAGATTGGGAGGTAAATGACATTATGTGTGGATTCTGTGCAGGCGAATGAACCAGCTGCGTATATACAGGGAATGGGATGTTATTACACAGTATACAGTTAACCTTGTGATCTCATTAACGGCCTTTTCAGTGGATTCCTGTAGAGAAATGTTATCCTGCTGGGTGACAAGTCATAAGGAATGCTGAAAATGATTTAAAACAGCTCATATACAACATAATAACCTGAAAAGGATAGATTGGATTTGTAGATGAGTTTCTAGATTTACAGTATATGATATTACTAGATAGACAGTGGGAAGATACTGTAACTACAAAGATAGATATATAGATAGACAATAGATAGATAGATAGACAATAGATAGATAGATAGATAGATAGATAATAGATAGATAGATAATAGATAGATAGATAGATAGATAGATAGATAGATAGATAGATAGATAGATAGATAGATAGATAGATAGATAGATAGATAGATCAGTGGTCGTGCAGCAGCTATAAAATGGTTACTATGGACAAGCTTAGCGCAAACTACTCCATTTACCAGATTTCAGGGATTGCCCTGGCCTTGTTACTTTAACCCTTTGTAAATTGATCTAGATTAGCACCAACAACCCCTGGGCTGAGGCCATGGAGTCAGCTGTTGGCCGATGGTGCAGTCTGACAGGAGAGGTCAGGTCACTGGGTCAAAATAAAGAGGGCAGTATGGTACAAAATCTGCAAGCAAAAGAATGGCCAGGAAGCAGGCCTCTGTCATACAAGAGGGACACGACATAAGAATGATGACCGGTCTGCAAACCATGTCCTATGAGGAACGGTTGCAGGATTTGGGAATGTTTAGCTTGCAAAAAAGAAGACTGAGGGGAGACTTAATAGCTGTCTACAAATATCTCAAGGGCTGTCACATTGTAGAAGGATCATCTTTATTCTCATTTGCACAAGGAAAGACTAGAAGCAATGGGATGAAACTGAATGGGAGGAGACACAGATTAGATATTAGAAAAAACTTTTTGACAGTTAGGGTGATCAATGAGTGGAACAGGCTGCCACGAGAGGTGGTAAGTTCTCCTTCAATGGAAGTCTTCAAACAGAGGCTGGACAGACATCTGTCTGGGATGATTTAGAGAATCCTGCTTTGAGCAGGGGGTTGGACCAGAAGGCCCAGGAGGTCCCTTCCAACTCTACCATTCTATGATTCTAATCGTGCTACCAATGCCAGTGTCCCTGCATGGTCCCACTTCCCCTCCATGCAGGGACGCTGACATACTCATCGCCCCGGCTGCGCGGTGACTTCCCACTTATCATAGTATGTCTCCTGCTCCCTGCTTATTGGGCACACTGCTATCATTTCTCGGTGGCGTACCTATTGCGCACACGGGCACTCCCATGTTCTGAAAAAGGGCAGTGCGCACACCTTAAATGTGGCCCCAGCCAATAGCTTGGAGGAATCTAGTATGAAAGGCGCCCTCCCCAGTTGGGAGGTGTATAAGCAACCTTTGTAGTTTTCCTACGTCTCTCGTGTGTAACTGTATGTTACCAGGTCCCCCATCCTAATCTAGTGAAGTATAGATTAGGTGTATAGTGTGTACGTTACCCTGAAGCCGCTTCGGCGGGACCTGAACCCTGAAGCCACACCGGCAGTGCCCTTAACTGTCCGGTGATTCCGAATCATACTGTCTGAACAGGTTTTGAATCCAGTCCTACCTGTGACTCTGAGACCGTGACCATGACTGTGATCCGGCCCTTTTGGGGTCAGCAGCTGCAGTGTTGGGGATTACCTGGTAGGAACCTACAGATCAAGCCTGACTCCACCATCAGGAATTCCAGTAAAAATATCGAGTCACCCCAAATGTGCGCAGAATTGATGGAAGATGTCCACATACACAGCTGTGTTCATATTTTAATAAAGGAATATTGAATCTGTATTGGTGCAGCTCATGTGAATTTTCTGTGTGCCAGTATTGATCGGTCATATGGAATCACGCTTCATCAGACATGATGTATTGTGATGGCTCCAAATGATCATCTAAGCTCGTAACCAGTAAAGCAATTACTTTCTTCTGTTTATCTCGCTATTTTAACTCTTGTCCTGAGCGATTTTGCATGAGCAAGTTTTATTCTATTGGCTTGGGGAAGTTAAAAAATTTGGTTTCAATGTGTAAGAGCCGATTGCACTTGTATTGTCCTCCTGCCTTTCCAGTACATGATGTTGGACATTCACAAGCTACACTGCCATGGATACAATGGACCTCATTCATTTCTCTGGTAAAATGAAAGATGACCTCAGGTTTCTTGTCAGTGAGACCTAATAACCATTATCTGGTACTACAGACCATTCAAGGGAAACTGAGCTGCTCTTTGAGTCCCACTCTGTACCTAAAAAGACACAAAACATTGTCCATGGCCTTTAACCCCTTCATGACCAATGACGTATATTTACGTCACCGGCTTTGTCCCTGCCTTTGATGCGGGCTCACATGCTGAGCCCGCATCTTTCCCCCCATTTGATGGCTGCTTTAATCATATTTCTAGGTCAGTTATACCGTATATTGAACATAATAAATAAAAAATAATAATAACTATGGAATTGCACTTTTTTGCAATTTCATTACACCTGGAATTTTTTTTCCAGTACACTATATGGAAGAATGAATGGTGCCATTCAAAAGTACAACTCTTCCCTAAAAAATCAAGCCCTCATACAGCTATATGGCTGGAAAAATAAAAAAAAATATTATGACTTTTAGAAGAAGGGAGAAAAAAGCGAAAACGAAAAATAGAAAATCGCCCCGGGGTGAAGGGGTTAAGTCCCCAATGGTTATGGCAATATTTTTTTATACAGTTGACCAACTACTTTTATATTGATAACCTATCCTTCAAATATGTCCAAGGTAAGAAAGGGAAAGGCAGCACTCACCGCTCCTAGCGCAATCCTTTTATCACGATTGTTAAAACATAGTAACAAGGAGAAGAGGTGGAGACAAGAGTCGGACTACGGACGTTTCGCAACTGCGAGTGCTTCTTCTGGGGTTTCTCCTTTTCTACAGACTATTGCTATCCTACGAATAGGTCATCAATATCGGTCGGGGGGGCGTCATTAAGTAAGACCAGAACTGCAGTACCCGGCAGTGACTATTACACAGTTGACAGAGATGTGCTGATCGGTGCCGCCGGTACTGGGAACAGCTGAAGAGTAGGGATGCCGGGTGTCGGTCCCAACCGACCTGATATTAACGACCTGTCCGTAGGATAATTCATCAATATAAAAGTACTGTAGTAACCCTTTAAGCTACGTAGATAAAAAAAAACACTGATTTCTTTTCATGCTCAAGGGAACAGCCAAAGTTTTTGGCAATGGAGGCTTTTAGAAGACGTTGGCCGGTTGCTCGTTGTGTCACATCACGGTTCATTCAGGGCTTATGTAATTCAGAATTAACAATATCATCAAATGTTTGTTTTTTTCCCCAGCAAGTTTTGGCAACAAGTAATTGACCTGTCAGCGCGCTCAGCCTCAATTGATTGCTAACAAGCCATGGGCGCTGCTGGGCTGCTGCCTGGAACAATGTCACCAGAGTGCGAGGGTGGATATCTGAGATAAATCTGATAGAAAGATGACTTTCAGCTGCTTTGTGATTATGTTTATCCGTCATTGAGAAGCTCTGAAGGGCACAGCGGAGATTTCACAGGCGTATTATTTGTTCACATCCCCGTATCGTAATAACAGTTTATTTTCAGCCTTAAAAAGGGGAAAGATGTCAAGATTTGAGCCTCGGTTTAATTACCTTTAAATAAAAGCTCACTATGTCGTTTAACTATTTCTTTAATGGTGCACCATGACAACTTAAAGAATTATGTAAATGTAGGTATTTTACTGTAAAAAAAAAAAAAATTGCCGCAATTTAAGAAAATGTGACAAGCTGCTGTTGACAGATCTTACTCTTGTTTTTTTTTATTAGGCTTATGGCGGATTATAAAATCTAAAATACCTTTTTTCTTTAAAGAGGTTATTCCAGAAATAATTATCACCTACGCACAGGATGGATGGTAAATCTATGATCGCGAGAGTCCGTTTCCTGATCCCCAACTGATGTTGATAACAGAAGGACAAAAGTCTCCTATGTGAATGGAGCGGTACTGAGCATGTGCGACCACCACTCCTATAGACAGTAAATAGAGAAGAGGTCGCACGTGCTCACTACTGTTCTATTCACACAGGAAACCAAATTCTTGGAATCAGTCGGGGACCCTAAGATCAGACCCTCAGCAATTATACATCTATTCTCTAGAGACAACATCTTTAATTCCTTGCAATACATCTACAGAAGATATGAAAACTACATGTGTAGAGAGGGCTCGGAGTCATCAGATCGCAGTAGTTTAATTCAGGGCCGGACTGGCCATCTGGCAATTCTGGCAAATGCCAGAAGGGCCTGTCTGGTTGTGGGCCACCGTGTCTGGTACGTTGTTAACAGAATTGGTGCTCTCAAGATATCTGTCACGCTGTCTAATGATATGTATACAATGTCAGTAAACTATTAATACAGGAACAACACTCTATACAACAACTAGTATAGCAACATCAGCATGTAAGTATAGAATAGATTTACCTGACACGATATCTGCTGAACCCAGGGTTAATCTTGAGGACTTGATGAGCTGAAACAGGAAAGAGGTGGACCGGGATCTAACCTGACCCTAAACTGGGGTCCTAACTAATCCCTCACCTTGGAGGTACTGATAATGGTTCAGAGGTCCAAGTCACCAACCTAACCCTGTCTCCTATCAGACCCTGAACCCTATAATCAGTCCTAAGAAGGATCCTGACTACCACCAAAGGGATATGGGCTGATCTTAGCTAAATACACAGATTAGACATATAAGACAGACAGGATAACACTCGCTTGCATACACACTCAAACACCAAAGGAACATAAATGGTCTGGGAAATAAACTCTAACCAAGTTGAGCTTAGAACAACTAAGGAGCTCACAACTAAAGTCTATACAGATTCATTCCTATCTGTGGTCTGCATGAAGGTTTCACTGGCAACTCCCCAAGCAGACAACCAGGAATTTAAAGGAAACCAATCAACAAATAATCAATTGCAGCCGGGAGAAACTGCACCCAGTCCCAGCACCGAGCACAGACAGAATTAACTCCCTAGCTGCCAAACACAAAGAAACAGCAGCTCAGCTGTGAGAAGTCAAAATGTGCAACCGCGACGATCTTCGTGGCAATGCACACATGACAATATCCATACTGTTTAGAGTTGTGACGAAGCACAAAGTCGCTGACTCGATCACTTACCGCAACATGCCACAGGTATCTGTTGTGAACTTATTGGAGATGACTTCGGAGCTGAAGCTCCCTCTAGTGGTTGCTGAGGGTATTGAACCTATGTTGAACACCAAGAGTCCTACACCTGCAGTTGACGAGTGGTTGTCAGGTGATACTGACTGGCCTGATATAAGTGAGCTGACCTCCCATGATCCTCGCCGGTGATCAATTGTTCTTCCTGGTATAGGTTGGAATTCAGCTTGCTTTTCTGCTGTCTCCTGCTTGCATTCAGATAAGTCTCTTTCAGTTTTTTTTGCTGTGTTTGAATTCCTTGCTTTTTGCTGCATTGCTTTCTGTCTTCAACCGGGTCCCCTTTGGGGGGCTTTGGCTTGTCTCCGTTCGTTTTTTGTATTTGTTCATTTGCTCAGTTCTTGTGATATTTTACTGCTGGGTTGCTACGTGTCCACACCAGAAATCTGATATAGGTGGTCGAGACCATGTGGTCTCAGTATTTTTGGATTCAGAAGTGTTGGAGTTTTTCCTAGGGTTTTTTGGGTTGCAGACAGTATTCTCTCCTTTGCTGTCCTATCTAGACAGTTTTGGGCCCCAGCGTTTGCTCAATCTATTTTCTGTCTCTGTTCGTATTTTCATCTTGTCTAACCGCCATTATATGTCTGGGGGATTCCTATTCTTTTGGGGTCTACTCCGGGGCAGTTAGCTTTCCTCTTTCCATCTTCAGGGATAGCTATCTCTCCGGCTGTGACGAGGCGTCTAGGGCACTGTAGGAACGTCCCACGGCTACTTCTAGTTGTGCGGTTAGTTTAGGGGTCTGCAACCTATTAGTTTCCAACCTCTCTGGTGTTAGGCTGCCTATGCAGTTTTTTGCTCCTGACTCCTCAGCTACCGAAACATAACAGGTATCATTAGAAATATTGGTCTTGTAGTAAATCTTCCTTTCCTCCATCCAGGGTAATATTAATAGTAATATATCCCATCTGGTGCTTGGGGACAGGGACACAATGGGCCTGTGTGATTTCAAATGTCAGGGTTGAATTTCAGCCCCAGTCCGTACCTGGCTTAATCCCTTAGGTCAGTGTTATCCAATCGTCAGTCCTTACGGCTGCCAACCGGTCATGTTCTCAGGAGTTCTTTAGTATTGCACAGGTGATGGATGTATCATCGAGGCAAGGAATTGAAGATGTTGTCTCTACAGAATAGGTGTATAATTGCTGAGGTTCTGATCTAAGGGTTCCCTGACTGATTACAAGAATAGGGTTTCGTGTGTGAGCATGTGCGACCGCTTCTCTATTTACTGTCTATAGGAGTGGTGGTCGCACATGCTCAGTACCGCTCCATTCACATTGGAATTCTCTCACCTCAACACAACCTCAAACTGTTGGGGACCATGAAGACTGGAGTTTGGGAAGCACTGCCTTAGATGCTGCTATCAATCTTGACAGCAGGATTTAAGAGGTTTTATAAAGGTAGGGTGTCCCTTCCATGACCCATTCTGTCAATGGTGTTGTTGATAGCTGGTGGCATTCTGAAGGCCCCCATATGGGTCTGCCATGTCTCTACCGCCCAATCCTGGGCTTCCTAGGGTGATTGTCAACTTTATTATATAAGTGGTCAGCCGGTAGCAGGTTTAAATCCTTTAGGCACTTAAAATATTGTTTAAAGAATTAAAATAAATTATAATAGTTTAACTCGCCCCACCTTTTTTTCTGAACGTAAATGCAAAAAATCTAAATACCGTAATAATAAAAAACACATTTGGTATTGCCGGCTAATGCATGACTGTCCCAGCATTCTGATTTACATGCTGTATTTTTGCATAATACCTGCGTTATGAATGACTCATAAAAACACCACGCGATAGATCTGTTAACAGCAGCTTATTGATGGTTTCCACGTAGAAACTGATCTTCACTTCTCAGACTGAAACAATGAACTCGACAGCAAAAGTGAAAACAACAAAAGTGGGTGGTGAAGATGTATTAGCGATGTGACCGATTTTTCGTTTCCGGATTACGGAGCCTATGTTATAAATAAGGCAATAAATACCATGACGCTACAGAAGCTCTGACAGTAAAGAACATTTTACTTTCCTGTTGCACTTACTAGATGTAATAAATAAGGATTACGCTTGAGGGATAGCACTCTACTTAGAGAAAGCTGCTGACTTGGACAAGTATTGGCTCCATGACATCCCATCTCCATCTGTAAATTCTTACACACATAATCTATACATTTCATTTTTTTTTTTGCTCTTGAAATTTTCTTGCAGATGCATATAACTCCTACAGCAAAATATATCTTCCATAGAGCAATGAGATGACCAGCAGTGGATATAAAAGTCTACACACCCCTGTAAAATTACAGGTTTTTGCAATGTAAAAAAAAATCCTATCAAGAATAATAATTTCAAAACTTTTTGCACCTTTAATGTTTGCAGTAATCTGTACATTTCCAATGAGAAAGAAAATTAAATTAATATGAGGGTGAGAATAAAAAAAATAAGACAATCCGTATGGCCAGGGCTGATGTCACCACCCGGCACACTTGGGCAAGTGCTGGGGCACTCACCGTCGGGTACTCTAGCACGCTATGGGGCCCGTGAGTCGGGATGCCCCCTCAAATACTCACCTCTCCACATTCCACGCTACTCAGGTCTCTTCAGCATCTTCTGACTCTCTGTGACAAGTCAGGGCAGAGGGCGCAATGACGTCACTACAGCAAGCTCTCTGTGCTGAGCAGTGAAGAGCCAGTAGACGCTGAAGAGACTGGAAAAATGTGGAATGAGGAGATGTGAATATTTGTTTTTTTTAAGTATGGAGCATAATATTGTATGGGGCCCATTATACTGTATGGAGTAATATATGGGGTTCATTATACTGTATGGACTAATATATGAGGCCATTATACTGTGTGGACTAATATATGGGGCCCATTATACCATATGGAGCAATATTTGGGGCCCATTATATACTGTATGGAACATTATATGGGGCCATTATACCGTATGGAGCAATATATGGGGCCCATTATATACTGTATGGAGCAATATATGGGGCCATTATACTGTATGGAGTAATATATGGGGGCCATTATACTGTATGAAGGAATATATGGGGCCCATTATACTATATGGAGCAATATATGTAGCCCATTATACTGTATGGATCAATATATGGGGCCATTATATACTATATGGAGCACTAAATGGGGCCATTATATACTGTATGGGACATTATATGAGGCCAATATACTGTATGGAGTAATATGGGGCCCATTATACTGTATGGAGCAATATATGGAGCCCATAATACTGTATGGAGTAATATAGTGTTCCCATAATACTGTATGAAGCAATAAATGTGGCCCATAATACTGTATGGAGCATTATATGGGGCCCATAATACTGTATGGAGCATTATATGGGGCCCATAATGCTGTATGGAGTAATATATTGTTCCCATAATACTGTATAAAGCAATAAATGTGCCCCATAATAATGTATGGAGCAATATATGGGGCCCATAATACTGTATGGAGCATTATATGGGGCCCATAATACTGTATGGAGTAATATATTGTTCCCATAATACTGTATGAAGCAATAAATGTGGCCCATAATACTGTATGGAGCATTATATGGGGCCCATAATGCTGTATGGAGGACTATACTGTCCGATCTAAAATGATAAGTCTGCAGTCACTCTGAGTCCTGTGTGTGGTGAGGATTTACCGTTTTATGAGTTATTGTAAAACTTACAAAAGATATCAGTCATGTAATGTAAAAAGTAAGTGTAATCTTTGGCATTGTACTATACCTAGATTTCTCTGCAGTATCTGTGCATCATGGGTCGTGTTATGTGTTAAAGGGGCCCACTGAGACTCTTTTGCCCTGGGCCCATGAAAACCAGGAGCCGGCCCTGTGCGTGGCATCCCTTTCTTATTCTGGGTCACTCCCTAGTCGGCACACCTTCACTGAAAAAGAAAGTAGTACAAATCCTTACAATTTGACTCACAAGCATTTCTAATGGAAACATAGAGTAATCAATACAAGTAAAACAAGAAAATTCTATATTTTAGCAGAGACTTTAAGGAATGTAGAAGTCAATAGAGCCAGAAGCGTTGCTAATAGGTGACCATTCATGGTCCAATTCTCCTTCTTTCTTTAATCAGCCTCGTTTCGCTCCACTTGCAGCTCATTATCGAAGTAATAGAATTTAAGAAGAGAAGTAAAGGTCATCATTACAGGAAAAAAGCTTCGATGAAACTCGACAGTCCGCCCCACCTCTGCTACAAATTAATTGCCTCTGTCCTTCTTCAGATGATAAACACACAATAAGCCAAACTGATTAAATGGCAGGAAATAATCACAAACCTCGAAAGCAATTTTTGGGGAATTGAAGATTATTTTCAGTGAATAGTCCGAGAATACAAGTGAGGCATTTTAATGTGTCCTATTTCATATCAAACCTCGCAAAGTGGAGACTATAATTATTCTTATCATTACTTTTCTTCTACAAGTTCCATTGAGTTCCAACCCGGTGATTTCCTAAGTTTTGTGACATGGGGTGGGGTGCGATTACTGATGATTAACAGTTTTTGATTCTTTGAAAGTTTTGGTGCTCAATTTTGTAGCATATTTACTACATGTAGTTTAAATTATGGCGTGGGGTCACATATTATTTATGTCCTCATTATCTTAAAGGATTTTCTTATACATTTAGCAGACGATCTATTTGATGTAATTTGTAACTAAGCAAATCAATGTAAGTGTCTGGGGAGCATGTTGCCTTCTTGGCAGTGTCTTGTACAAATTAATTATAACAGCAATGCATGGAGTGTAAGATGCATTAGGAATGCTGTAAATCATGGCAGTGCCGATGTTTTATGGGAAGTGTCCTGTCCTGTATAAGTTTCCTAGGTTGTGTTCACATCTGCCTTGTGGTTTTCATTATAAACCAAGATCACAATGCAGTTCTGGATTTTGCATGGTGACATCCAACAGACCCAATTTACTTATAATGGGAGTTGTTCCACAAAGGAGAATGTAATTATGATGGGAAAAAATCACTGCTTAAGAATAATAACGCAAATCACATTTCTCATGATGCCTTTGACGTTTCTCTCTTCTTTGAGTCCTAAAAGGGTGCCAGTGATAGACCATTGTCATAAGACTGCTAAACCCTGACTTACATTGTAGAGTCTCAGGATATCATATGTGATGCAGCGTCAGCAAGTCTCCTGCATGTGATAAGTTTCTACCTGTCTGCTCTTACAAGCAGAAGGCAGGGTAGACAGGCTGAAGCTACATCTAATAAGTTACAGAGGCAAATTATGCACATAGCACTCTTAGATAGAATAGACAGTTAGTGTAATTAGGGGAGTTCTATAATTGTCTTGTTAACTATACTATACCACCTATTATATCACTACAATTAAATATTTTTATCCTCAGCTGAGTAGAGGCATATAGAGGAAAGGGAGCTTGGTGGTGATGGGTCTGAGAGCTGTCAGGGGGATTTTTAGGGGATGGGATCATGAGAAAGTGACTTCCTGTGCACATATGAGAGCATGTACTTACAGTAACTGGTAGTTACATTGAAGATCACATGACACGGTTGATCTTAATAAAGTTTTATCATAAATGGCTGCAACTGAGCTGGGATGAGTAAAATTGCACAACCAGAATATTACTGGTAAGTGAGCATTATACGTGCAAAGAAAAATATATATATCTAGAGTCCTACTTTATAAACTGCAATATATAAAACATCATATATAGCTTACTGCAGCACTCTGCTTCATTTCTCTGCCATATGGTGCTATTGCACAGCCCTGTAATCTTTCTTTTGAGGGAGAAATCCCGCTAAATGCAACATCTGAAAGTTGGCACTTTTTGTGCACAATGTAATGTAACACAAACACATAATACGTCCATGCACGTGACCTCTAATACCGCATAGGGTCGGAACATATACCAAGAATTACTTCGGGTCATGTATTGAAATCCCGTGTTGAACACAAACCGTTGGCTAAAGCAAGTTTCTTTGATCTTTCATTGTATTCCCTCCAGTATGGTGACTTTTTGGCTAATTACCAGTCCGAACCCTAATTTTATGGTGTGCAAACCGTTCTCCCAGTCTCAGCTTCCTATACAAGCAGGAACCCACTACGATGCATTGAGCCTGCATGTATTCAGCTTGTTGGCAACATGGGTGGATCATGTATTCATCTTGTACTCTCAGCCAAATGCAGATAGCTATGATTTAGTACGCCATTCACTCCGCTGGTGTCTGGCGTTTTCCTATTCCAAGCTTTACATTTCTGCTGCAATGATACATACAATAAGACATAATGATAGACCTTCTGCGTTACCATTAAATGGGAAGTGGTCAAAGAAAAGAAAGAAGGGAAATTACCCGGCCATAACAATTTGAAAATAGATCAAATTGTTTTTTTTTTTTTGCAAAACTGAAATAAATGATGTTTGTGTGATGAATATTTCAGTGAATGCTTGCTCGTATTCTTTCTTCACTTTTACTCCCTTTCTATCGGATGTATTATAAAAATTATGATTCAGCTGTATACATGGTATCCAGGAAAAAGCACCTGTGCTCACCTCCCCACAGAAGAGGTGAAAAATATATGATCAGAGGAGGTCCCACCACTGGGTCACTCATGGACCTCTTGAATTGGGATCCTGTGTGTGTGCCATGTGTGATTGATCGCAGTGTGCTTATGTTACCATTGTCATTGTCTATGGGAGAGGCAGTCGTCACGCATGATCGCCATGAAAAAAAAATACATATTTATGGCAAATGACAGGTCCTCTTTAACGCACAGATATGGTCTTGTAGCGACACAGGAAACACTGTCAATAACAAACACCTAAAGTAAAGGCACCAATACCCGAGACTGTAGTGACTACCAGAGCATCGGGCGTCAATACCTGAGACTGTAGTGACTACCAAAGTATTGGGCGCCAATACCCGAGACTGTAGTGACTACCAGAGCATCGGGCGTCAACACCTGAGACTGTAGTGACTACCAAAGCATTGGGCCCCTGAAGTCAATAAACTATATTAGGGAATTAGTTAACTTTCTGTTTACAGTTTTTCATGTATTTTTGGGGCCGGACAACCCCTTTATGCTATGCTGACCTACGAAGAGTATAATAATCTATGCCCCATTCAGTGTTTGGTTTTTCACTTCGTAGACTGCAAGATAGATTTTTCTCAGCAACAGTTTACTGACCTCTCAGCCATATCCTATATACAGTCCTGATCGCATCACTGCGTTATTTCCTCACCAGTTCAAGGTTATTGGATTTTTCTAATACTAAACAACCAAATTGGAATGTGTCATGAAGAATGGGCAGACACCATCATGGGTCAGTGTTGTGTTGCTGATATTATAGCAATGGCGATTTCATCTGCGAGAGGTGCAAACTGTGTAAAAGGGCATCACAAGGACACAAAGCCCTAAAATATAGTCAACTAAAAACAAAAAAATGTTGTAAATATCATGGCCTTCATCTATTGCCTGTCCATCTTTGACTGATCATGCCGGCAAAGCTTCTCTGAAGTTCATGGTAGACTTGATTGTCGGGGAAGGTTTCTGTAGCAGAAAGCTGCCTCCAAGCCAATGATGAAGCTACAGACGGACGCTTGCAGCTAAGAGCCCCTGTTCAGGACTTGCATCTGGGTTCCCATCTGTCAGGCCCCACCTTTATAAACTCACGCAAATTCGCAATAGGAAAAATATAATAAAATATGCAAATGCTAATACACTACTTGTGCATTTACACATTACACACGCATAAACATAGTGCACACAAGCAAAAATAAGATACGTAGATGTTAGAATCTATTCAGTTTGACCATCCGCCATCTTGTTGTGGTTTCTGGCTGCTGGTCTTTTTTACCCTGGTGCTGGGCTTGTCATTGGTCACATGGGCGTACCCAGGATCAAACTAGGGGGGCAGCACCTGTATACGTCACCAGCCAGCCCCAGCAGCACCTGTATACGTCACCAGCCAGCCCCAGCAGCACCTGTATACGTCACCAGCCAGCCCCAGCACCTGTATACGTCACCAGCCAGCCCCAGCAGCACCTGTATACGTCACCAGCCAGCCCCAGCAGCACCTGTATACGTCACCAGCCAGCCCCAGCAGCACCTGTATACGTCACCAGCCAGCCCCAGCAGCACCTGTATACGTCACCAGCCAGCCCCAGCAGCACCTGTATACGTCACCAGCCAGCCCCAGCACCTGTATATGTCACCAGCCAGCCCCAGCAGCACCTGTATACGTCACCAGCCAGCCCCAGCACCTGTATACGTCACCAGCCAGCCCCAGCCCCTGTATACGTCACCAGCCAGCCCCAGCAGCACCTGTATACGTCACCAGCCAGCCCCAGCAGCACCTGTATACGTCACCAGCCAGCCCCAGCACCTGTATACGTCACCAACCAACCCCAGCAGCAGCTGTATACGTCACCAGCCAGCCCCAGCAGCACCTGTATACGTCACCAGCCAACCCCAGCAGCAGCTGTATACGTCACCAGCCAGCCCCAGCACCTGTATACGTCACCAGCCAGCCCCAGCAGCACCTGTATACGTCACCAGCCAGCCCCAGCAGCACCTGTATACGTCACCAACCAGCCCCAGCACCTGTATACGTCACCAGCCAGCCCCAGCACCTGTATACATCACCAGCCAGCCCCAGCAGCACCTGTATACGTCACCAGCCAGCCCCAGCACCTGTATACGTCACCAACCTCAGCCTTCAGCGCGGTGGAGGAGTCACACCGGGCTCTGCCTCTCTGCTGTGCCACCGCAGCTGATGATACAGGCCAGCCGCTAGGGCCTGCCGAGTCGCCGACCGCCGCCGGTGTCAACCACCACCACTGTCTGCCTGGTAGGGTGGGAGCTGCTGGCTGCTGCAGCCAATTGCTGAAGGGGCGAGAGAGCAGCAGAGCGCGCTCTCTCCGCCCACAAAGAACGTCCTGACGTAAACGTCAGGACGTTCTAACTTCTTAACGGCGGCCCCTGCCTTATCCCGGGCCGACCCTCTCTGTGTCACTGTGCGTGCGTCGCACTCGCCGGCGCAGACAGCCAGGCAGCCCAGAAAGCACCTTTTAAAGGGCCGGCGCCGCGGCCTAGCGGTCCGCCGCCCGCGGGCTGATGTTGATGCCTGATGCCTCCCCTGCTCCTAGGGGGGGGCACTTGCCCCCCCCTGCCCCACGGTGGGTATGCCCATGATTGGTCAGGTGATTGTATCACCCTTTATTACCCTGCACCTGCCTCCCAGTCCTTGCTGGTCATCAGTGTTAATCCACTTGAGTTCTGGCTAGGAGCCTTGTTAGCTTTGTGTTATACTTTGTTCAGTTCTGGGAACTCTAGTTCTGCTTGCTTAGTCTTTTGTTTTTTCCTTTTGTTTCTGCAGCTTCCCCTATTTCCCTGCTAGGAGGTTACCAGTGTTTTGTTCCCAGTCCCTAGATCTTTCAGGGATCCCCTTCCCCCACCTTCAGGTCTTCGCTTGAGTCTAGACTTGAGTCTAGACTAGGATCGTCGGTGGGTCTATTCGCTCCATCGTAGAGATTGAGTCTAGTCCTAGTGCAGGGTCAGATTCTCCCCGCTCTATTCCAAAGTTGCAGACCCATAACAGTAGATACACATTATACATGCATATATGTAGTGCACACAAGCAAAAATAAGATACGTAGATACACGTAGCACATGGATATACACAATGACATTTTTGTAATACACTTGTTCTTCATCGTTCATTCATTCATAGTTATAACAACCATACCTTTTTATTTTTTCATATGTTTCACCATATCAAGTTCTGTTTGTTTTGTTTTTTAAAGATGAGCTGTCATTTTTTAAGTGCCATTTTTTGAAACACATATACAAGAGTTACACTACCTTTTATGGATTTAAAGGAGAAAAGAAAAATGGTGCCATTTACCGATTGCCATAAATATAACCTGCTCACTGTATTATATGGGTTGCTATAATTACAAAGATACCAAATATGTTATTTAGTGATTTGTGATGTTTATTTTTTAAAAAGTGTAATTATTGTAATTGGGTTTCATTATTTTGTACTACTTTGTAGGAAACAAAAATATTTTAACTTTTTTTTATCTCTAATTTGTTGATATATAGAGAAGTACCAGTACAATATGCCTGTAAAGAAGAAGAATATCATTTAGCTCTTTATACAGAAAAAAAATCATCCTACATTTACCAGTGCAGCCTGTGGTTTATTGCTGAAGCTCCTGCCTGCCGTGCAAGAGGTTGTGAGATTAAATATCATGACAAACCAGATTTAAAAAGAGAAAATGCTAAAAGGGGTATTCACAATGTGATCCTACATGAAGCTGGATGCACAGAAAGGTACATAGATATCTAAAAAGACACTTAGGGCATATAAAATTCACAGCTGGTATGGCCACATCAAAGGATATAAGCTTGTGTGCCAAATTAGCTTTGTGTGCTCCACAGATGTCACAGACAGAGCACACGTACCCATTAAAGCTAGAGATTTAGTGCACGTCTGATTTTCCACTTGGAATGATGGTTTGCCTTGAAACAAGATTGCAGTATTCAATATTCTGATCTGTTTTATGGACCGGAATAATGCATACAATGTTAAGGCAGCTTTGACACCTGTCCATCACGGTTTCTAGATTAAGGATTCATTCTCAATTCACTGGTAAAATCTGGGTTCATTGGGTATTTAGAACTGATGAAAATCACCTGCTGGTCAATGGGAGGAGTACAGAGTCAGGCCGGAGGCAGTCACACCTCCTACTGTGTATTTATCCATTTCCAGGAAGAGTAAGAGAGGAATGACCCTTCAGATGTTTTAATTACTATTTACTAAAACAAAGGAGATGTGACCTCCCGTCCTTGCTGTACCTTCCTTGATGTTGCCATACAGTGGCATGTTAAAGTTCGGGCACTCCTGGTCAAAATTACTGTTATTGTGAACAGTTGAGCAGGTGGAAGATTAAATTATCTTCAAAAGGCCTAAAGTTACAGATGACCCATTTCCTTTGCATTTTAGGCAACAAAAAAAATATTCTCATCTTTTACAGTTTAAAAATTACAAAAAGGAAAATGGGGTGATGCAAATGTTTGGGCACCCTGCATGGTTAGTACTAAGTAGCACCCCTTTTTGCAAGGATCACAGCTTGTAAAAGCTTTTTGTAGCCAGACAAGAGCATTTAAATGTCACGCTGTATAGTAGATATATATATATGTGATGACAGTAATCTATATCAAAAGGGCAACATACAATATAACATGCGCATAGATATATGATAACATAGAATTACCTGACAGAAAGTCCAGTGGGTCAATACGGAATCCGTTATACGCTGTCTCCGGCTAGAGGGTGACCGGGGTCTATGCTGACCCTAAACTGGGGTCCTAACTAATCCCTCTACCTGGAGGTACTGTTAAAGGTACAGAGGTCCAGGCCACCAGTGTAAACCCTGTCTCCTATCAATCCCTGCCAACTGTAATCTAGTCCTAAGAAGGACCCTGATTACCACCAAAGGGAATGAACAGGTAACGGTTAATGAACAGAAAGACATACAAGAAAGACAAGAAATAAGTAAATAAAGTCTTACATACAACACTCACACACAGTAGGAACACCTAAGGTCTCAGAGATAAACTATAAGCTATAAGAGTAAAAACAACTAAGGAGCTCTTAGCTTAAGTATTCTCAGAACCGATCCAGTCTGCTAGACTACATAAAGGCTTTCACCGGCATCTAACAAGCAGACTGGCAGGTATATGAAGGAATCTAATTAGAACATAATCAAAAGCAGCCGGGCGAGGCTGGACCTAGTCTTAGCAAAGAGCTAGGTAAAATTAACTCCCTCATTACCATAACACAAAGAAACAGCAACTCAGCTGTGAGAAGTCAGAGTGTGTAATCGCGACGATCCTTGTGGCGATACACCCATGACAGTACCCCCCCCTCTACGAGGGGACTCCGGACCCTCAGGGCCAGGTCTGCCCGGGTGAGTTGTGTGAAAGGTCCGAACCAATCGATCTGCGTTAACATCAGACGCAGGGACCCACGTCCTCTCCACAGGACCATACCCCCTCCAATGAACCAAGTACTGAAGGGATCGGCGACTGAGACGTGAGTCAATGATTTTCGACCCATGAAATTCCACGTTATCATTGACCACCACTGAAGGCGGAGGTAGAGGTGACGGTATGACTGGTGCCACATACTTTTTAAGTAATGACTTGTGAAACACATTATGAATTTTAAACGTAGGAGGGAGGTCCAGACGAAATGCCACAGGATTAATTATGGAACTGATCCTGTACGGCCCGATGAATCTGGGACCCCAAACCCCCAGGAGGAAACTTTAAGTTTTATATTCCTGGTAGACAACCAAACTAGATCGTTCACCTTCAGATCTAGACCAGAAACTCTCCCCTATCAGCCATCCGTTTGTAACGGTTCCCCGTAACCTTCAGTCTTAACCGATCTGGAACTATTAGTCTCCCTGGAAGTCCCACCGGGGCGTCCCCCTGAGCCCCCAATACCTCCCCTCAAGCTCAGAGCATACAGCTGACACTACAACTCCCTCCTGAGGAATAGGAACCGGATCATCTGTCTTCCCGGCCCCTGGGAAAGTACGAGATAAGGCATCAGGAAGCAACTTTATTGAGCAGTCATATGCGCGATGAGGAGGTAACTCTTTACACCCCTCCTCTGAGAACATCTCCCCAAAGTCCTCCAGAAAAGGAGACAAAGTCCTAGGCACAACCGCACCGATGACCGTGCTCATGCAGTTATTCCTGCAAAATTCACCCCACTGGCTTATCTTTCCGGATTGCCAATCAATCACTGGGTTATGTTTAGCCAACCAAGGAAGTCCCAACACAATAGGAGTAGGTAGACCCTCCAACACATAACAAGACAATTGCTCTTTATGTCTTGCCCCTACTCGAAGATCTATGTTATGAACAGCTTGTACCAAGCTACCTCGACCGAGAGGTCTAGAATCAATAGAGACTATAGGACCGGTTTGGCCAATACACTCAGTTGCATACCATGCACCTGGGCAAACCGAGCGTCCACCAGATTAGCCCCGGACCCACTATCAAGAAAAACAGAAATCCTCTCAGTTCTAGTACCAATCACCACCTCCGCAGGCACGAGAAACTGAGAGGATTTGGGGACGAAATACACACTCCCAGGTTAACTCCTTTGCTCGAAGAGGCCCGGGATGGACACCCCCCAACAAAATGTCCCTCTCTCCCGCAAAAGAAACACCTTCTAGTCTTGCGGTGCACCGCCAATTCCTTCCTACAAAAAGATGTCCCTCCCAACTGCATGGGTTCCTCAGAACAGACCAGGGGAACCTCAGTATAAGGGACTTTAGTAGTAGGTGGAGTCATCACGGGAGGCGGAGTTACCTCGCGTCTTCCCCGAATTCGTCTATCCATGCGAATAGCGAGGGCCATAGCAGCCTCCAGTGATGGAGGAGAATCATACTGAGCCAACACATCTTTTAATTTGTCAGACAACCCTTGACAAAACTGGCTCCTAAGAGCTGGGTCATTCCACTGAGTATCTGTTGCCCATCTACGGAACTCAGAAGAATATTCCTCCGCTGGACGATTTCCTTGCCGTATTTTACGCAACTTTGTTTCAGCAAGGGAAACTCGATCCGGATCATCATATACCAGACCCAGGGCAGTAAAAAATCGATCCACTGACTGGAGATCTGGGAGCCTGGAGGAATAGAGAACGCCCAAGATTGAGGGTCCCCTTGTAAGAGCGAGATAACAATTCCCACCCTCTGCTCTTCACTCCCAGATGACCGAGGCCGCAGCCGAAAGTACAATTTACATGCCTCCCGGAAAGTAAAAAATTTGTCCCGCCCACCAGTGAACCTGTCCGGAGAGCAACCTTAGGTTCAGATCTGGTTTGCTCCGGGGGGAACAAAACCTTGGACTTAATGTCTGCAAACTCCATGGACAACCCCTGCAACTGCCGGGCCAGCTGGGCTACTGGATCCATGACAGCTGGAGAGAATCTTTTGTATGGCCGGTGAAAATGTCACGCTGTATAGCAGATATATATATATGTGATGACAGTAATCTATATCAAAAGGGCAACATACAATATAACATGCGCATAGATATATGATAACATAGAATTACCTGACAGAAAGTCCAGTGGGTCAATACGGAATCCGTTATACGCTGTCTCCGGCTAGAGGGTGACCGGGGTCTATGCTGACCCTAAACTGGGGTCCTAACTAATCCCTCTACCTGGAGGTACTGTTAAAGGTACAGAGGTCCAGGCCACCAGCGTAAACCCTGTCTCCTATCAATCCCTGCCAACTGTAATCTAGTCCTAAGAAGGACCCTGATTACCACCAAAGGGAATGAACAGGTAACGGTTAATGAACAGAAAGACATACAAGAAAGACAAGAAATAAAGTAAATAAAGTCTTACATACAACACTCACACACAGTAGGAACACCTAAGGTCTCAGAGATAAACTATAAGCTATAAGAGTAAAAACAACTAAGGAGCTCTTAGCTTAAGTATTCTCAGAACCGATCCAGTCTGCTAGACTACATAAAGGCTTTCACCGGCATCTAACAAGCAGACTGGCAGGTATATGAAGGAATCTAATTAGAACATAATCAAAAGCAGCCGGGTGAGGCTGGACCTAGTCTTAGCAAAGAGCTAGGTAAAATTAACTCCTCATTACCAAACACAAAGAAACAGCAACTCAGCTGTGAGAAGTCAGAGTGTGTAATCGCGACGATCCTTGTGGCGATACACCCATGACAGTACCCCCCCCTCTACGAGGGGACTCCGGACCCTCAGGGCCAGGTCTGCCCGGTGAGTTGTGTGAAAGGTCCGAACCAATCGATCTGCGTTAACATCAGACGCAGGGACCCACGTCCTCTCCACAGGACCATACCCCCTCCAATGAACCAAGTACTGAAGGGATCGGCGACTGAGACGTGAGTCAATGATTTTCGACCCATGAAATTCCACGTTATCATTGACCACCACTGAAGGCGGAGGTAGAGGTGACGGTATGACTGGTGCCACATACTTTTTAAGTAATGACTTGTGAAACACATTATGAATTTTAAACGTAGGAGGGAGGTCCAGACGAAATGCCACAGGATTAATTATGGAACTGATCCTGTACGGCCCGATGAATCTGGGACCCAACCTCCAGGAGGAAACTTTAAGTTTTATATTCCTGGTAGACAACCAAACTAGATCGTTCACCTTCAGATCTAGACCAGAAACTCTCCCCCTATCAGCCATCCGTTTGTAACGGTTCCCCGTAACCTTCAGTCTTAACCGATCTGGAACTATCAGTCTCCCTGGAAGTCCCACCGGGGCGTCCCCCTGAGCCCCCAATACCTCCCCCTCAAGCTCAGAGCATACAGCCGACACTACAACTCCCTCCTGAGGAATAGGAACTGGATCATCTGTCTTCCCGGCCCCTGGGAAAGTACGAGATAAGGCATCAGGAAGCAACTTTATTGAGCAGTCATATGCGCGATGAGGAGGTAACTCTTTACACCCCTCCTCTGAGAACATCTCCCCAAAGTCCTCCAGAAAAGGAGACAAAGTCCTAGGCACAACCGCACCGATGACCGTGCTCATGCAGTTATTCCTGCAAAATTCACCCCACTGGCTTATCTTTCCGGATTGCCAATCAATCACTGGGTTATGTTTAGCCAACCAAGGAAGTCCCAACACAATAGGAGTAGGTAGACCCTCCAACACATAACAAGACAATTGCTCTTTATGTCTTGCCCCTACTCGAAGATCTATGTTATGAACAGCTTGTACCAAGCTACCTTGACCGAGAGGTCTAGAATCAATAGAGACTATAGGGACCGGTTTGGCCAATACACTCAGTTGCATACCATGCACCTGGGCAAACCGAGCGTCCACCAGATTAGCCCCGGACCCACTATCAAGAAAAACAGAAATCCTCTCAGTTCTAGTACCAATCACCACCTCCGCAGGCACGAGAAACTGAGAGGGATTTGGGGACGAAATACACACTCCCAGGTTAACTCCTTTGCTCGAAGAGGCCCGGGATGGACACCCCCCCAACAAAATGTCCCTCTCTCCCGCAAAAGAAACACCTTCTAGTCTTGCGGTGCACCGCCAATTCCTTCCTACAAAAAGATGTCCCTCCCAACTGCATGGGTTCCTCAGAACAGACCAGGGGAACCTCAGTATAAGGGACTTTAGTAGTAGGTGGAGTCATCACGGGAGGCGGAGTTACCTCGCGTCTTCCCGAATTCGTCTATCCATGCGAATAGCGAGGGCCATAGCAGCCTCCAGTGATGGAGGAGAATCATACTGAGCCAACACATCTTTTAATTTGTCAGACAACCCTTGACAAAACTGGCTCCTAAGAGCTGGGTCATTCCACTGAGTATCTGTTGCCCATCTACGGAACTCAGAAGAATATTCCTCCGCTGGACGATTTCCTTGCCGTATTTTACGCAACTTTGTTTCAGCAAGGGGAAAATCGATCCGGATCATCATATACCAGACCCAGGGCAGTAAAAAATCGATCCACTGACTGGAGATCTGGGAGCCTGGAGGAATAGAGAACGCCCAAGATTGAGGGTCCCCTTGTAAGAGCGAGATAACAATTCCCACCCTCTGCTCTTCACTCCCAGATGACCGAGGCCGCAGCCGAAAGTACAATTTACATGCCTCCCGGAAAGTAAAAAATTTGTCCCGCCCACCAGTGAACCTGTCTGGGAGAGCAACCTTAGGTTCAGATCTGGTTTGCTCCGGGGGGAACAAAACCTTGGACTTAATGTCTGCAAACTCCATGGACAACCCCTGCAACTGCCGGGCCAGCTGGGCTACTGGATCCATGACAGCTGGAGAGAATCTTTTGTATGGCCGGTGAAAATGTCACGCTGTATAGCAGATATATATATATGTGATGACAGTAATCTATATCAAAAGGGCAACATACAATATAACATGCGCATAGATATATGATAACATAGAATTACCTGACAGAAAGTCCAGTGGGTCAATACGGAATCCGTTATACGCTGTCTCCGGCTAGAGGGTGACCGGGGTCTATGCTGACCCTAAACTGGGTCCTAACTAATCCCTCTACCTGGAGGTACTGTTAAAGGTACAGAGGTCCAGGCCACCAGCGTAAACCCTGTCTCCTATCAATCCCTGCCAACTGTAATCTAGTCCTAAGAAGGACCCTGATTACCACCAAAGGGAATGAACAGGTAACGGTTAATGAACAGAAAGACATACAAGAAAGACAAGAAATAAAGTAAATAAAGTCTTACATACAACACTCACACACAGTAGGAACACCTAAGGTCTCAGAGATAAACTATAAGCTATAAGAGTAAAAACAACTAAGGAGCTCTTAGCTTAAGTATTCTCAGAACCGATCCAGTCTGCTAGACTACATAAAGGCTTTCACCGGCATCTAACAAGCAGACTGGCAGGTATATGAAGGAATCTAATTAGAACATAATCAAAAGCAGCCGGGCGAGGCTGGACCTAGTCTTAGCAAAGAGCTAGGTAAAATTAACTCCCTCATTACCAAACACAAAGAAACAGCAACTCAGCTGTGAGAAGTCAGAGTGTGTAATCGCGACGATCCTTGTGGCGATACACCCATGACATTCAATTCTTATTTGAGGGATTTTCATTCATTCTTTCTTGGAGAATTCTTCCAGTTCTATGAGATTCCTGGTCGTCTTACATCATCTGCTATTTTGAGGTCTAGTCACAGATTTTCAATGATGTTCGATCAATGGACTGTGAGGGCCATTGTCAAAATCTTCAGCTTGTGTCTTTTTAGGTCGTCTATTGTGGATTTTGACGTGTGTTTAGGATCAATATCCGTTTGTAGAAGCCATTCTCTTTTCACCTTCAGCTTTTTTACAGATGGTGTTTTGTTTGCATCAAGAATTTGTTGAAATTTCATTGAATCCATTCTTCACTTTACCCGTGAAATGATCCCGTGCCATTGGCTGCGACACAACCCCAGAGCATGACTGATCACCGCATGCTTAATGGTTGGTGAAATTCTCTTTCCCTGAAATTTTGTGCATTTTTTTCTCCACACATACCTTTGATCATTGTGGCCAAAGAGTTCTGTTGTAAAGATTTCTATTTGCAAAGCAAAGCATTGTAGTGAGCATGAGTAAGGAAAGGCCAAAGAGCGCCGATGACCCGGAGGTAAAGCCAGTGCATGCGCACTACAGTACTTTGCTCTGCTGTCGGCATAGGAGAGTAAAGAACGCCTGCGCAGCGTAACGCAGTGTGGATGATGTAGGATGTGTCACTCACACGAAGCAGGAAAGGAGGACGGTGATGTTAAAAAGACATATGAAGACCAGAGACGCCCATTGGACAGGACAATGCCGCCAGTAAGTATAAGAAAAGGTCTTTTTTGTGCCTTGCATAGGAAATTGGGGACATACTGTACAAACGGTGTACTAGAATGCTGTAAAACAGGACATAAAGATGCTGACCTTACTTTATACAGGGAAAACCAGGCGACAAGTTCCCTTTAGGAGGGAAACAGAAGATTGGATAGGTTAAATTCCAAACCTTTTTGATTGACAGTTTATGTCAGCAGGTAGACAGCTAAGAGGAGTTTGCATTCTTTCTAGCTGTCTTTTTTGGGTGAAGATTGGCAGAAGTTGCATACTTTCCGTGGATGTAATTTTTATTTTTATGTGCTAAGGGACAACCTTGCTCAAGAAGCTGTAAACATTAGATAATAGCAGCTTGAGCATGATCTCCCTCTGCAAAAATACATTTAGCCCATCAATTCAATGGTTTATGACAAGGGTATATATTTAAGAAGATATGTAGCTCACAGCCTCATTGTGCTGTCAGTGATATCGCTGATCCTTTTCTGTGCAGCATTTATCTGTGTAATGGGATATGTCCTGCATATATTGTTTCTCATACGGTTCTAGAAGGGACACTAGAAACCAGTTCATAAAAGCTAATAAACAAAGGAATACATATATAAAACACTGATAAAAGCTTGCAAACAGGGCCGGTGTTAGGAGCAGGCACACCAGGCAGCTGCCTAGGGCCTCCGCTCCTCCAGGGGCCCCCAGCCAGTGGCGTTCTGTTATGGGGCCCATGAGTAAGAGGGTCCCGGTGACTACCCCCCCCGCATCGCGCATTCAACTTATTGGCATCATGCCGATAAAATTGAAAGCAGTGATGGAGGAGAGAGTCTCAGATGACGCTCCCTCCCCCATCATTCCTCCTCTGCTTGTTACTCAGAAGGCGCATGATGACTTCACTTCATTGCGTGCCACACTGTGCCAGCAGTGAAGCTGATGAGACGCTCTGCAGAGGCCAAAACTGCGGGGAACGGGGAGAGGTAAGCATTGTGTGTGTGTATATATGTGTATGCATTATACTGTGTGTGGGTCTGCATTATACTGTGTGTGGGGGTGCTGCATTATGCTGCATGTGTGTGTGGGGAGCTGCATTATACTCTGAGGAGTCTGCATTTTTCTCTGAGGGGGCTGCATTATACTCTGAGGGGGCTGCTGTATACGCAAAGGGGATGCTGTATACTCTGAGGGGGGCTGCAGTATGCTCTAAGGGGGGCTGCAGTATATCCTGAGGGGGCTTCAGTATACTCTCAGGGGGCTGCAGTATACTCTGAGAGGGCTGCAGAATACTCTGGAGAAAGGCTGCATTATAATCTGAGGGGACTAGTTTATACTCTGAGGGGGCTGCATTATACTTTGAGGGGGCTGCAGTATACTTTGAGGGGGGCTGCTGTATGCTCTGAGGGGAGCTGCATTATACTCTGTGGGGGGCTGCATTATACTCTGAGGGGGGCTGCATTATGCTCTGAGGGGACTACGTTATACTCTGAGGGGACTATATTATACTCTATGAGCGGGCTACAGTATACTGTGTGTATGGGTCAGCAGTATACTCAGAGGGGGGCTGCAATATACTCTAAGAGGGCTGCATTATACTCTGAAGGGTCTGCAGTACACTCTGAGGGGGGCTGCAGTATACCCTATGAAAGACCATGGGGAGTGCATTATACTATATGTACTATATATGACCTGCATTATACTGTATCGAGGACTTTCTGTCCCCATCATTCCTCCTCAGCCGGTGTAAAGAAACTCGGGAACAAGCGTGGAACAACTTCATTATTGTCGCTCGTTTAACGGCCTGAACTCAGCGCATGTAAATACAACCGAAATATTTCTGTGTGATGGTGCAATATGTGAGCATTTGGGGCCCCACTTTAAACTTTTGCCCAGGGCCCAACTTTGCCTAAAACCAGCCCTGCTTGCAAACTATACATATTGATTGCCAATACTTTATCATATGACCAATCCATCCATCATATCCTATTAAACTTTTAACCCCCAAAGACAAAACGATTTTTATTTTCTGCACTTACTCGTATATTTTTTACACTGTTTCCGAGAGCCTTAACTTTTTTTTTCTTAAGACGAAGATAACCGTAAGAAAAGTTATTTTTAACGACAAGTTGAAGTTTTGAGTGACACCATTAGTTTTGCCATATAATGTACTAATAGCCAAGCTATACTTTCTATCTATACCATTTCAGGGTTCATACGATATTTTGATCGCTTTTCATTTCATTTTAAAGGGAAGGTATGACAATCAAAAAATGCCAATTGTATCATTTTAGATTTCTTTTCCTTTTCAGCATTCACCTTAAAGGTGTTGACTATGTGACTGCCATGTTTTGAATCCTCATAGGGCACACACTGTACACTGAGGATTTTCCGATGCTGGTGTCGGAAGTGTGTGGTCACATAACCACAAGTATTTGTATTATTCCTGCCACATTTCGTGCCCGACCTTCTTCAATTTACTTGCATTGAGCAGGGCTGTACATGTCTAGTCGGTATGTGACTGCAGGTATGATGCATATGCTGTGAGGATTCAAAAGCCTGAACGTTTTTTTTTTCAGACTTTATTAGTTCTAGGAATTTTGCCTTTAGAAATACCAAATATATACCAAATATATATATATATTTTCTCTTTTTTGATGATTAATATGTATTGCTCATAAAGTGTATCAGCCTTTTCTGGTGTTTGTACACTATTTTTGCCAATTACATGACTTGTATTGTGCATTGTTCACTAGTTTTCTTTCTTGCAGGCCCCAATCTTTATTTTCTGTAATCTCTAAACTAATGGGATGAGACTAGATGCTGTGATGTCTTTTATGCACAGCACACACAGACATGAGGGATTTGTGATCTCTTGTGTCTTCATAACAGATGTTCAAAAGCAACAGCAGCATTGAGGATATTTTGCAGCAGTACTGAGTAGTGTAGCTGTGAATTCATACAGTCATGAGGTATTTCTGCTCTCCTTCTACTCTCTAGTTAACACATGTTTTGAAGCAGCAGCTGAATGGAGGACGTTACACAGCAGTACTGAGCAATGTAGCTGTGAATCCAGCAGAGAGAAATGTAGCTGTGAATCCAGCTTGCAGTGCCAAATAAAGCACTTACTATATAGCAGAAGCATGGAAAACATTATACATAATGTAATGAACAGTGTAATAATCTACCTCTGAGGTGACATAAAACATTTACTAGAAGTTGCATTCTCCTCTGTGTTTGTGCTTCTCTCTTCTCCTCCTGCCTTCTCCCCTCTCTATAAACTTCAATAGGCAGTTGAAATCTAATACCTCAGTGATTTGTCAGTCCCTCTTGTTTTGACCAATATGATTTTTAGCAGATTTTCAGAGTTAATGGTGTGTTCAGGAGGCAAGGAGGAAGATAACAAGCGGCTCATAAGGGGAGAAAGAAGCACATTTCTCTGATAAAAATATATTACAACTTGTCTCATATTTGCTTGCTCTTTTGATTTATGCAGATTTTGTTAAAATAATAGTGAACATTTAAACTGGCCATACACATTCGATCAATCCTTCCGTTCTCAGGCATAAAATCCTGCTGACTGAGATGTCTGGCAGCATTTTAAGTCCCGCAGCACATTCAGATACATGGCATGTGTATAAGTGTCAGGAAAGATGACAGTCAGCCGAAAAAGTGTTTGGCTGACTGGTATCTACTGTGTATAATAAAGATAAGTGAATCTTTTGAAATTAGAATTAGTCAGCTTTTTTTTTTCTGGGAATCTGTTTTCTGCAGATTAAATGTTCTGTAAATCCTCAAATTACTCTGAAAATAGGTCTCTTAAGACTGGTTCCAACCCATTTCAAGCTCTTCAATGCAAAACGCAGCCATAGTAATGTCAAAGTGATCTCAACCTACACTGACGAGCAAAAGGGTAACAATGTTTTTTTTAACTGTTGACTTCAGGCTCCATATCTCACCATCCACTACTGCTTCGAACGTGAGACTACCATCATCTTATAGACAATCATACTTGTTATCTCGTACATATATTTGACTTGCAACTATTTAGCACATGATTAGTTATATTAACACATGAGCATGGAAACCACGCAGTGCTTAAGAATGGTACTACACAATGGTATATCAATATAAAATATTTTCTTTATTACCAATCATTAAAATCAATACAAAAAAAGGTGCAAGGATAATAAAAAGAGGACGAATATCCACCATAGGAAAAACTTCACTTCAGCCAAGGTAAGGAAACACAAAATCATAAATAAATGGTCATATACATATATCTTATAGGGGGACTAGCAGCCACAATTAACCAATTTTAGTCCAAAACTGCCACCCAGGGCATGTATTATAATATTACTAAGGTAAATATGCGGCCCAAACTTACTGAAAGCCCCCTTAATAAAAATGCAGACCATATAAATGTAACTAGTATATACAAACTATTTCTCATGCATACCGATGTCAGCTGGTGGCTTTCCTCGGACGTCCCTCTGCCCCGACGCGTGTTTCGCTCAGCTTCTTCGGGAGGCGTCTCCCGAAGAAGCTGAGCGAAACGCGCGTCGGGGCAGAGGGACGGCCGAGGAAAGCCACCAGCTGACATCGGTATGCATGAGAAATAGTTTGTATATATATATACAGTGCCTACAAGTAGTATTCAACCCCCTGCAGATTTAGCTGGTTTGATAAGATGCAAATAAGTTAGAGCCTTCAAACTGCAAACGAGAGTAGGATTTATTAACAGAAGCATAAATCTTACAAAACAAAAAGTTATGTTGCTCAGTTGAATTTTAATAAATTTTAAACATAAAAGTGTGGGTCAATTATTATACAACCCCTATGTTTAATATTTCGTGGAATAACCCTTGTTTGCAATTACAGCTAATAATCGTCTTTTATAAGACCTGATCAGGCCGGCACAGGTCTGTGGAGTTATCTTGGCCCACTCCTCCATGCAGATCTTCTCCAAGTTATCTAGGTTCTTTGGGTGTCTCATGTGGACTTTAATCTTGAGCTCCTTCCACAAGTTTTCAATTGGGTTAAGGTCAGGAGACTGACTAGGCCACTCCAACACCTTGACTTTTTCCCTCTTGAACCAGGCCTTGGTTTTCTTGGCTGTGTGCTTTGGGTCGTTGTCTTGTTGGAAGATGAAATTACGACTCATCTTAAGATCCTTGATGGAGGAGCGGAGGTTCTTGGCCAAAATCTCCAGGTAGGCCGTGCTATCCATCCTCCCATGGATACGAACCAGATGGCCAGGCCCCTTGGCTGAGAAACAGCCCCACAGCATGATGCTGCCACCACCATGCTTGACTGTAGGGATGGTATTCTTGGGGTCGTATGCAGTGCCATCCAGTCTCCAAACGTCACGTGTGTGGTTGGCACCAAAGATCTCGATCTTGGTCTCATCAGACCATAGAACCTTGAACCAGTCTGTCTCAGAGTCCTCCAAGTGATCATGAGCAAACTGTAGACGAGCCTTGACATGACGCTTTGAAAGTAAAGGTACCTTACGGGCTCGTCTGGAACGGAGACCATTGCGGTGGAGTACGTTACTTATGGTATTGACTGAAACCAATGTCCCCACTGCCATGAATCTTCCCGGAGCTCCTTCCTTGTTGTCCTTGGGTTAGCCTTGACTCTTCGGACAAGCCTGGCCTCGGCACGGGAGGAAACTTTCAAAGGCTGTCCAGGCCGTGGAAGGCTAACAGTAGTTCCATAAGCCTTCCACTTAGCATGATGCTCCCAACAGTGGAGACAGGTAGGGCCAACTCCTTGGAAAGGGTTTTGTACCCCTTGCCAGCCTTGTGACCCTCCACGATCTTGTCTCTGATGGCCTTGGAATGCTCCTTTGTCTTTCCCATGTTGACCATGTATGAGTGCTGTTCACAAGTTTGGGGAGGGTCTTAAATAGTCAGAAAAGGCTGGCAAAAGAGATCATTAATCCACACATGTGAAGCTCATTATTCTTGGTGCCTGAAATACTTCTTAATACTTTAGGGGGACCAAACAGAATTCTTGTGGTTTGAGGGGTTGAATAATAAATGACACTCTGAATTAACTTTTAACGTTTTAAAAAAAAAAAAAAATTAAAACAAAAATTTTTGCTGCAGTGCATTTCCCACTTCCAGGCTGATCTACAGTACAAATGTCACAATGCCAATCTAATTCCGCATGTGTCAACCAGCTAAATCTGCAGGGGGTTGAATACTACTTGTAGGCACTGTATAGTTTGTATATACTAGTTACATTTATATGGTCTGCATTTTTATTAAGGGGACTTTCAGTAAGTTTGGGCCGCATATTTATCTTAGTAATATTATAATACATGCCCTGGGTGGCAGTTTTGGACTAAAATTGGTTAATTGTGGCTGCTAGTCTCCCTATAAGATATATGTATATGACCATTTATTTATGATTTATGTGTTTCCTTACCTTGGCTGCAGTGAAGTTTTTCCTATGGTGGATATTCGTCCCTTTTTTATTATCCTTGCACCTTTTTTTGTATTGATTTTAATGATTGGTAATAAAGAAAATATTTTATATTGATATACCATTGTGTGGTACCATTCTTAAGCACTGTTTGGTTTCAATGCTCATGTGTTAATATTACTGTGGTATATGATCCCTGTATGGGAATATAGCATACTTTTGGGCAATTTTTTGGGATTGCATATGATTAGTTATGCAGATTTTTGTCATGTCACTGCATTAGTACTGTTTTGCTCCTGGTGGTGGAAAAAATCTTTTTCTTCCTGTATATTACATATTACGACCTGTTCTCACATTCCCTAATAGCTCAGTGTGTTATTAGGTTGATTCCCAAGTGAAAGCTCACTGGTTGGAATTGAGGAGCAGCCATGAAGAAGATTTCCCAAGAATAGAAAAACATCATCATCCAGCTCATTGATAGAGGTCTCTCGGCAAAGAAAATTGCCTAACTGCATCACGTGAGCGCCATGACAGTTGGAAGAACATGAAATGAACTCCGTCCAACCATTCAAAATCCAAGAGGTGGACGTCCAGGCAAAATATCCGAGTCAACAAGTCAGCTCATCACAAGGTGTCATGTGTGCATCGCCACGAAGATCGTCGCGGTTGCACATTCTGACTTCTCACAGCTGAGTTGCTGTTCCTTTGTGTTTGGCAGTTAGGGAGTTAATTCTGTCTGTGCTCAGTTCTGGGACTGGGTGCAGTTTCTCCCGGCTGCAATTAATTATTTGTTGATTAGTTTCCTTTAAATCTCTGGTGGTCTGTTTTGGGAGTTGCCAGTGAAATTCTTCATGCAGACCACAGATAGGATTGTATCTGTATAGACTTAAGTTGAGCTCCTTAGTTGTTTTAAGCTCACCTTGCTTAGAGTTTAATATCCCAGATCATTTATGTTCCTTCTGTGTTTGAGTGTGTATGCAAGTCTGTGTTTTCTCCAGTCTGTCTTATATGTCTAAATCTGTGTATTTAGCAGAGATCAGCCCATATCCCTTTGGTGGTAATCAGAATCCTTCTTAGGACTGATTACAGGGTTCAGGGACTGATAGGAGACAGGGTTAGGCTGGAGACTTGGACCTCTGAACCATTATCAGTACCTCCAAGGTGAGGGATTAGTTAGGACCCCAGTTTAGGGTCAGGTTAGACCCCCGGTCCTCTTCTTTCCTGTGACAGTGTATCAAGTCCTCAAGATTAACCCTGAGTTCAACGGATATCGTGTCAGGTAAATCTATTCTATATTTACATGCTGATGTTGCTAATCTATATGTTGTATAGAGTGTTGTTCTTTTAAGAATAGTTTACTGACATCGTACACATATCATAAGACCGCGTGACATTTTCACTGGCCCATAAAATTATTCCCAGTTGCCATGGATCCAGTAGCCCAGCTGGCTCTGCAGTTGCAGGGATTATCCATGGAGCTGACGGACATTAAGTCCAAAGTTTTGTCTCCCTCGGAGCAAACCAGATTTGAACCTAAAGTAGCTCTCCCGGACAGGTTCACTGGTGGGCGAGACAAATTTTTTACCTTCAGGGAAGCATGTAAATTGTATTTTCGGCTTCGGCCTCGATCGTCAGGGAGTGAGGAGCAGAGAGTGGGAATTGTTGTCTCGCTCCTACAAGGGGACCCTCAATCCTGGGCCTTCTCCCTTCCTCCGGGATCCCCGGCTCTACAGTCAGTAGATCGATTTTTTACTGCCCTGGGTTTGGTATATGATGACCCAGATCGGGTCTCTCTTGCTGAGACAAAATTACGTAAGATACAGCAGGGAGATCGTCCGGCGGAGGAATTTGCTTCTGAGTTCCGTAGATGGGCCACAGATACTCAGTGGAATGACCCAGCTCTTAGGAGCCAGTTTTGTCATGGGCTTTCTGACAAATTAAAGGACGTTTTGGCTCAGTATGATTCTCCTCCATCACTGGAGGCTGCTATGGCCCTAGCTATCCGTACTGATAGACGGCTCCGGGAGAGGTGCGAGGTTACTCCGCCCCCTGTTGTTACTCCACCTACTACTAAAGTCCCTTATGTTGAGGTTCCCCTTGTCTGTTCGGAGGAGCCTATGCAGTTGGGAGGGACATCATTTCGTAGGAGGGGATTGGCGGTACGCCGCAGGACTAGAAGGTGTTTCTTCTGCGGGAAAGAGGGACATTTTGTTGGGGGATGTCCGTCCCGTGCCTTGTTGAGCAAGAAGTCGCCGGAAAACTGTTAATCCCAGGTTGTGTGGTGGACGACAACCTGGGAGTATGTATTTCGTCCGCTAGTTCTTCTCAGTTCCTTGTACCAGTGGAGGTGGTGGTTGGTACGAGAGTTGAGAGATTTTCTGTTCTTCTTGATAGTGGGTCCGGGGCTAATCGGGTTGACGCTCAGTTTGCTCAGGCTCAAGGTATGCATCTGAGTGTATTGGTCAAACCGATCCCTATATTCTCCATTGACGCCAGGCCTCTCGGCCAAGGTAGCTTTGTTCATGAGGTTCATAACATTGACCTTCGGGTAGGGGCAATACATAGGGAACTATTATCTTGTTATGTGTTGGAGGGTCTACCTACTCCTATTGTGTTGGGACTTCCTTGGTTGGTTAAACATAACCCTGTGATTAAAGGGTATGCCACACTAAACAATATCGTTAACGGGATCGCTAAAAAACGTCACTATTTAGCGATCCCGTTAGCGATATTGTTCAGTGCGGCAGCTTCCAGCGACGAGCTTCCTGCTGTGATCTCGCTCGTCGCTGGAATCGCTCCGGACCCTATTTCATCGCTGGCGCTCCCGCTGGGTAAGTATCTAATCGCTGTGTGGCACCTTTTCTTAGCGATTTAGCGGTACTTTTGTACCGCTAAAGTCGTTAAGAAGATCGCTAACGGCGATAGCGTCGTTAACTATATCGCTAAATGTGGCCGCATTTAGCGATATAGAAACAATCCCGCTAGCGATCTCATTAGTATGCAACGCTAACGAGATCACTAGCGGGATAGCTTAGTGTGGCAGTACCTTTATTGGCAGTCCAGAGAGATAAGCCAATGGGGTGAGTTTTGCAAAAGTAACTGCATGAACACAGTCATCAGTGCGGTCGTGCCTAGTACTTTGCCTCCTTTTTTGGAGGACTTTGGGGATGTGTTCTCTGAGGAGGGGTGTCAGGAGTTGCCTCCTCATCGCGTGTATGACTGCTCTATTAATTTACTTCCTGATGCTAAGTTACCTAAAGCTAGGTTATATAACCTTTCTGGTCCTGAGAGGCAGGCTATGAAAGATTATATTTCGGAAAGTCTGGCCAAAGGGCATATTAGACCTTCATCTTCCCCAGTAGCCGCGGGGTTCTTCTTTGTGAAGAAAAAAGATGGAGGCCTACGCCCTTGCTTGGATTTCCGCGAACTTAATCGGATTACTGTTCGAGATCCGTATCCACTCCCTCTGATTCCTGATCTCTTCAATCAAATTGTTGGCGCCAAATGGTTCTCTAAATTGGATCTCAGGGGGGCGTATAATCTGATTAGGATAAAAGAGGGGGATGAGTGGAAAACGGCGTTTAACACGCCGGAGGGACATTATGAGAACCTTGTCATGCCTTTTGGTCTGACTACTGCACCAGCAGTATTCCAACATTTTGTTAATGACATTTTTCGTCATCTGGTGGGGCTGTTTGTGGTCGTATATTTGGATGACATTTTAATTTACTCGCCAGATCTTGTGTCTCACCAGGAGCATGTGAGACAGGTGTTGCAGATCTTGCGAGACAATAAACTATACGCCAAACTGGAAAAGTGTGTATTCGCCGTACAGGAACTTCAGTTTTTGGGTTTCTTGGTGTCAGCCTCCGGTTTCCGTATGGACCCTGAAAAGGTGAGAGCAGTGCTTGAATGGGATCAGCCAGAGGATCTTAAGGCTCTGCAGCGTTTTCTGGGGTTTGCTAACTACTACCGGAAATTTATTTGTAATTTCTCATCTGTTGTCAAACCTCTCACTGACATGACAAGAAAAGGGACGGATTTTTCTAAATGGTCGGACAAAACTTGCCAAGCTTTTTCCTCTTTGAAAAAATGTTTTGCTTCGGCACCCGTTCTCATCCAACCAGATGCATCACAGCCGTTCGTTGTGGAGGTGGACGCGTCTGACGTAGGGGTGGGTGCAATATTGTCCCAGGGTCCGTCCCCTGGTAAATGGCATCCGTGCGCTTTCTTTTCTAAGAAATTGTCGTCCGCCGAAAGGAATTATGATATCGGCAATAGGGAACTTTTGGCCATTAAGTTGGCTTTTGAAGAATGGCGTCACTTTTTGGAGGGGGCAGTCCACCCGGTCACCGTCATTACTGATCACAAGAACCTGCTGTATTTGGAAACTGCTAAGCGTCTGAATTCCAGACAAGCTCGATGGTCGTTGTTTTTTACCAGGTTTAATTTTGTTGTCACTTATCGCCCTGGATCTAAGAATGTTAAGGCGGATGCCTTGTCTCGCAGTTTCCCAGGGGCCGGGAAAATGGATGACCCGATTCCTATCCTTCAGGAGGGGGTGGTAGTGTCGGCTGTATGTTCTGAGCTTGAGGAGGAGGTATTAGAGGTTCAGGGGGACGCCCCTGCAGGACCTCCAGGGAGACTGTTTGTCCCAAATCAGTTGAGACAAAAGGTTATTGAGGCACATCATAATTCTGCTTTAGCAGGACATCCAGGGAGTAAGGCTACTTTAGATCTCCTTTCTCGCCGGTTTTGATGGCCTAACGTTAATAAAGATGTTTTAACTTTTGTCGCGTCCTGTGGGGTTTGTGCTCGCTCTAAGACCCCTCATACCCGTCCGTCTGGGACCCTCTTACCCTTGAAACTTCCGGAGCGTCCATGGACTCATTTGTCTATGGACTTCATCACGGACCTTCCTCAGTCGTCAGGGAAGACTGTCATACTGGTGGTTGTTGACAGGTTCAGTAAGATGGCACATTTCATTGCTCTTCCTGCCCTCCCTAATGCTAAAACTCTGGCGCAGGTGTTCATTGGGGAGATTGTGAGACTTCATGGGTTGCCTTCTGATGTGGTGTCAGATAGGGGGTCTCAGTTTGTGTCCAAGTTTTGGAGGGCATTTTGTTTACGTCGGGGAATGCAATTGTCATTTTCCTCGGCTTTTCATCCGCAGACCAATGGTCAGACAGAGCGTCTGAATCAAAGCCTAGAGACTTATCTTCGGTGTTTTGTCTCAGAGAACCAGGAGGACTGGTCTTCTTTCTTGCCTCTGGCAGAGTTCGCTCTTAACAACAGGCGGAGCGAGTCCACTGGTAAATCCCCGTTTTTTGGGGCATATGGTTTTCATCCCCAGTTTTGTACTTTCAATGGGGGGGGCCCTTCTGGGGTTCCTGAGGAGGAGCGTTTCTCGTCGTCACTTGCTTCAGTGTGGAGAGGTGTATTGAATAATCTGAGTGCTATGGGGAACCGTTATAAACGTATGGCTGATAGGAGGAGAGTTTCTGGTCCAGATCTTAATGTGAACGATCTGGTATGGTTGTCTACCAGGAATATAAAACTTAAAGTTCCCTCCTGGAAGCTGGGCCCCAGATTCATCGGGCCGTACAGGATCAGTTCCATAATTAATCCTGTGGCATTTCGTCTGGACCTCCCTCCTACGTTTAAAATCCACAATGTGTTCCACAAGTCATTACTTAAGAGGTACGTGGCACCAGTCATACCATCACCTCTACCTCCTCCTCCAGTGGTGGTCAATGGTAACTTGGAGTTTCAAGTGTCAAAGATCATTGACTCACGTCTGAATCGCCGGTCCCTTCAGTACTTGGTGCATTGGAAGGGGTATGGTCCAGAGGAGAGGACGTGGGTTCCTGCGTCTGACATTAACGCAGATCGTTTGGTGCGGACCTTCCACAGAACTCACCCGGGCAAACCTGGCCCTGAGGGTCCGGAGGCCCCTCGTAGAAGGGGGGGTACTGTCATGTGTGCATCGCCACGAAGATCGTCGCGGTTGCACATTCTGACTTCTCACAGCTGAGTTGCTGTTCCTTTGTGTTTGGCAGTTAGGGAGTTAATTCTGTCTGTGCTCAGTTCTGGGACTGGGTGCAGTTTCTCCCGGCTGCAATTAATTATTTGTTGATTAGTTTCCTTTAAATCTCTGGTGGTCTGTTTTGGGAGTTGCCAGTGAAATTCTTCATGCAGACCACAGATAGGATTGTATCTGTATAGACTTAAGTTAAAGAGCTCCTTAGTTGTTTTAAGCTCACCTTGCTTAGAGTTTAATATCCCAGATCATTTATGTTCCTTCTGTGTTTGAGTGTGTATGCAAGTCTGTGTTTTCTCCAGTCTGTCTTATATGTCTAAATCTGTGTATTTAGCAGAGATCAGCCCATATCCCTTTGGTGGTAATCAGAATCCTTCTTAGGACTGATTACAGGGTTCAGGGACTGATAGGAGACAGGGTTAGGCTGGAGACTTGGACCTCTGAACCATTATCAGTACCTCCAAGGTGAGGGATTAGTTAGGACCCCAGTTTAGGGTCAGGTTAGACCCCCGGTCCTCTTCTTTCCTGTGACAGTGTATCAAGTCCTCAAGATTAACCCTGAGTTCAACGGATATCGTGTCAGGTAAATCTATTCTATATTTACATGCTGATGTTGCTAATCTATATGTTGTATAGAGTGTTGTTCTTTTAAGAATAGTTTACTGACATCGTACACATATCATAAGACCGCGTGACACAAGGTCTATCAGTTCTGTCGCAACAAACGCTGCAGTGGAGGAGGCTCGTATGCTTCGTAATAGTGGGATCACAGACATCCATGCAAGCACCATACGTCGCAAGCTTCACAAGTCTGGAATGGTGTCTCGAAAAAAGGTGAAGAAGCTTCGTTTTCAATATTGTCATAAGAAACGTCGGTTCGAGCTTGCAAAAAAGAATGAAAAGTGGACAGTAGAAGATTGGAAATGGTTGATTTGGAGTGATGAGACGAAAGTCAATAGAATAGACTCTGATGGGTAGAAATGGACCTGGAAGAAACAAGGGAAAAGGGGGCTGGAGAATTGAGAAATTGAAGGAACTGTCAAGTTTGGTGGAGGGAGCCTGATGATATGGGGTTGTTTCAAAGCCAAAGGTATTGGATACTTGACCAGGATCAGTGGTGGTCCCAATGCTGAGCTGTTGTGAATGCTTTGGATTCTGAGTTGGGGCTCCCTCTGGTGGCTGTTGATATTAATGAAGCTGCCTTGACGGACAGAGGCCCTTCAGCTGAGGATCCAGCTGCGGACGATTGGCAATCTGGGAGTGATGACTGGGGAGATTTAAGGGAGTAACTTTCCCATGATCCTCGCCAGTGATTAGTTGTCTCTTCCTGGTCCAGTTTGGAAGCCAGCTTTCTGCTGTCTCCTGCAACTTTCAGATAAGTCATTTTCTGCTTGTTTCTGCAGTTTTGTTTTCTTTTGTTTTTTCTGCCTTTGAGTGAGGTCAGCCGGGTCCCCCTGCTGGGACCTGCGCTGGTCTCTGTTTCTCAATTATCTCGGTTCATTTGTTCAGTCCCTGTTATTTCAGTGGCTGTTGGGTAGCTACCTGTTCAAACGAGAGTTCTGATCTAGCGGGGAGAGATCGTGTGGTCTCAGTATTTTTTTGGAATCAGAAAAGTTGGAATTTTTCCTAGGGTTTGCTGGATTGCAGAAAGTATTCTTTTCTGTCCTGTCCTATCTAGACAGTTTTGGGCCCCAGCGTTTGCTTACTCTATTTTCTGCCTGCGTTTGTATTTCATCTTGTCTCACCGCCAATATATGTGTGGGGGCTACCTATTCCTTTGGGGCATTACTCCGGGGCAGTTAGCTTTCCCCTTTCTATCTTTAGGCTTAGCTAACTCTCTGGCTGTGTCGAGGCGTCTAGGTCATCGTAGGTACGTCCCTCGGCTGCTTCTAGTTGTGCGGTTAGTTTAGGGGTCTGCAATCCATTAGTTACCAATCTCTCTGGGTGACTGACTGCCTTGGCTATTTTTCATAACACTGAGCTATATGTGAGTATCCTACAAGATGAGTTACTTTGTAAACTCGAATACTATGGGTATGAAAAGACGACATAGTGTTCCAGCAGGACAACGACCCAAAGCATATGTCGAGATTGGTGAAAGAAATGGTTCAATGACAATGAAGTAGAAGTGCTGGATTAGTCACCAGACCGCAACCCAATCAAGCACTTGAAGAAAAAACTGTATAAATACCCAAGCGAGTCGACCAGTATGCACCAACTTTGGGAATTTGTAGAAGAGACCTGGGATCAGATATTGGTAGAGGGATGCTTGAATATGATTGAGAACATACCCAGAAGGATTCAGGCAGTGCTGAAAGCTAAAAGTGAATAATAAAAATAAAAATTTAGATTTTTAGGGTACAAAACAGTACGAATGCAGTGATATGACAAGAATCTGCATAACTAATCATATACTAAATAGTCCCAAGTCAAATTTATGTGTGAAACAGCCAAGATGATTGTCTATAAATGATGGGGTCTCACGTTGGAAGCAGTAGTGGATGGTGAGATATGGAGACTCAAAGTCAAAAGTTCAAAACATTATTACCCTTTTGCTTGTCAGTGTATATGTGTATGGGAAAATGGATGGCTATTAGTAGTACAGTGAATCTCCTTTCTTTCACGTCTTATTAATTATCTTTTTTTCCCACACATTAATTTTCTTTATTGGTGTGGTATCACACACTATCTGCAATGTTCAATATGGCCTTGTCTCCATATCGCTATGGCTAAGCTGTGAGTTATGACGTCTTTTCACTATCCAGATTCACCACAAAAATGACTGCTCCCTTCCCTGCCTCGGCTTTTATACAGGTTATGATAGTCCCAGCTCATTACAATGTTAGAAGACTAATAGTGCCAATAGTGTCTCATCCGAATTAATCAGAATAAGATTAGGAGAAAACTACTCATCTTATTGGGCTGTGTACCTAAGCTACTGCAGATCCACCAAGGAAAGACAACGATTACAGGAATAATGGGATAAATTCTGCACTACTGGACAAAGGATTAAGAATGAACGATGAATGGAGCCGGGATCCAAGAGATAAATATGCCGTTTATTTTTCTATGCATTTCAAAGTGACAAAACTTCTTCAGGACAAACCACAGATGTTGTCACATATTTATCTCCTGGATCCTTCGCTTCATTCATCCTTAATCCTTTGTCTGGCAGCACAGAATTTAACCTGTTATTCCTGCAATTGTAGTCCCTGCTGATTGGCTGTGCTAAACCATGTGATGTGCCATTCCAGCTCTATTCCCGCCCAACACTGCCTCCTCCTCCTTGACTGATGACTCATTTCCCTAAAGTCACACGGCAAGGAGGTTGTCACATTAAGGAGGAGGAGTGTTGGATGAAGAATAGAATCAGAGTAACAGAGGCTTCAGATCTACCAATAGCTCTTTAGCCTCATTTGCATATTATTTCAAACACTGATTTCTCAGCAAGGGAGGACCGGACTGGCCATGTAAAGGTATTGCTGAACTTGTCTTTAAAAGAGTTACATGCTCATATGAATAGCTTGTGGGTGAAATCCTGATGACAGATTCCCTTTAAATTAAAAAGGAAGTTATATTAAAGGGATTTCTTTGATTACTTCTTATTAACATGTGCTGTGCTCATGAAAAAGAATATAAAGTTATTTGAAGGGCTTATTCAATAAAAAAAAACCATTTATGAGATAGCCATAAGATATGCCTTATCGATAGGGGGTCAATCACGAGAATCAGAGGTCTTATATTCCCTGTTGCTCCTTAGAACTTAGCTAGAAAAGCCTGCTGGATATATACACATCTATATAAATTATAGTCTACGGGTTAAAGTCAAAAGCCAAGCGTTTCTGTTCCCAATCCATTAATTATGGCATATTCTGTGCATTTGTAGATGTGCTGCAGACAACCTGTGATAGCCTCTGCAACTAATATGAAAAATTACAATATGTACTCGTTGCTTCAAGGCCATAAAGCTCTTGCATTCAGTAACTGTTTTCCACCTCCGTCTCTGCTGTGTAGTCTGTATAATGGGGGCAAAGTTTCTTTCTTACTGTTCTTCACTGCCGCAGAGAAGACGATCATTTCAGTATTTCCATCAGATACTTAATGGTCTGAAATCGCCAACAAAATGGGAATGACTGGTGTCATGACACGAGAGGTGGCAGGTATTGCTGGGGAGGATAAGAGACCTCCTCTTTGATGTTTGTAGATATTTTGGGTTTTTCATGCATTATAATGATCATGTTCTGTTACAATAAATAATGATGTTCTATGTTTCCTAATGGGCACGTATTTCTTGATGATAACAGGGAGAATATGCTTGCGTTACTTGGAACATAGTAATATAAGTGTCATGAACACTGCACTGCACTTGCTCACTGAGCCAGTGCGTGTGTCCTGAGTAAGACAGACTGTACTCAAAGATACCTGTAGAGCGGGGTAGCAGCGGTGAAGTTGCGTGCTTCAGGACCTGAAGCACGTGACTGCCAAGGGGTGGTGCCAGCCACAGGTCTCTCAGAGGAAGCAGGAGTAGAGAGAGATTGTTTCAGGCCAGACAGGACCTGAAGCACCTGACTGCTGGGGGCATGGCCTAAGCTCCGAAAGCTAGGAGCAGAAGGAAAACTCCTAGAAGGGTAACTACGGGACAGAGTTACCAAGGGGCATAGACAGAACGGATAGTCAGAACATAGCCAAGAGGTCATACACAGAGAGGGCAGCGCAGTACAAGAGAAGCAAGCAGAGTGTAGTCATGATGTAGCCAGAGATCAGAAAACAGAAATAAACAGTACCAAGACATTAGACAAACTCACAACGAAGAGATGGACCGGGTCAAAACCAAGCAAGCAACAAGATATCAGGCACAAGGCATAGGCACGCACAGGGTCAGCTAACTCAGCCAAGGGCAGGAGTATAACTGACACCAGACCTAGGTCAATTGGCAACTAAATAGCCGCCCTCTGCCAGAGAGAGCAGAAACAATTAACCCCTGTCTGACCAGGACGGGACAAAGTCAAAACCCCGTCCTGGATCATGACAATAAGTTTCTTGTAAACATACTCACAACTAAAGGAGTTTTGTTCATCTTACATATGAATATGGATGTGGTCAGCTGCACTTCCTGTGTGGCCAACGTCACCACTGTCCAGGCAGAAAAAACTGTTCTGCACCAGAGCTGCGGACCCTTCATTTCCAGGACTGGTGGGGGTCCCGGAGCTTGGTGTCCCTGATCATAAAGCGATGGCATATGGTTTTGCAAAATTGAGAAATTTGGCAAGTATGCTGCACTTGAATTGCGTAATTCCTTTTTTTGCTTGGATGAATTCCGTGGAGGAGGTCTTCATGGAGCTGCAGTCATAATTGTAGAGGTTCTTCAGAGGCAGATTGCTCTGAAGATTTTGTCAATTTTCGTCCTCTTCATTAAAGTTCTCTTTGATTTGAGATCTTCCTCGAAGTCTTTTCAGAGCTTTCTTGATGATTGCTGATCTTGGAAGATCTTCCTTCAATCTTCATTATTTATAGCAAGAAATTGAAAGCTCTAGTTCTGATAAAAACAAATAACACATTTGATCTAAGTCAAAAGATGAAGACGTGATCTTGGTGCTCTCCACAAGGAGAAAATGTACCCCTTAGGGTGAGTTTCCACGATCAGGACTCCTTCAGCTGCGTGTTTGGCGCTGTGCGTTGGCGCAGCGCCAAACACGCAGCGTCCAGATGTTACAGCATAGTGGAGGGGATTTCAAGAAATCCGTCTCCACTATGCGTAACAACACGCAGGCGGAAGACCTGCGTTTACGGACATGCGGCGCGTCTTTTCAGACCGCAGCATGTCCTAGCGTATTGCGGCGACACTGCGTCGCCGCAACGGAATTTAACACAGGGCTATGTAGCCCTGCGTTCTTTCCGGAGGTGTTCCGGAGGTGTCCTGAACACCTCCGGAAAGAGCGTGCGTCAAAAAGGGGGCGGGGCTTAGGACGGAGCGGAATTTCCGCTCCGTCAAATGCGCTGTGGTTCCGGACCGTGGAACCACAGCCTAAGACTCTTTGTCAAAGGCTTCTCAACCAGCCAACCAGTTCTTACGCTTTGCACTGATGAGGAGCATAATTCCTGAAACCCACATCTGCAAATGAGAGTTCTGGTTTGGCTGAATATGCTAAGTCATGTGGCAAGACTCTTTTTAAAAGTTTGACATTGATTTTTGGGATTGCTGCATCCAACAGGTGGCACTAGAGACATTGCTCTCTTCCTGTGTGTAGAGGCTATTTGCATGTAAAATATTTTTATTTGTTGACAACATGTAAAAATTAGCAAGTTTCCTTTAAGGTGGAGAGAGTCTATAACACTCTGTGTTACAGATTCCTGAGGGTAACTATTGGGTACGGCATAGATATTGCAAAAAAAAAGTCTTGCAAAATCTCTGAACTCTAATACCTTGCGCTACCATCTAAAGGGTAAAATGTTAAATGCCAAAATGCTAATAAATAGGCGTAATCACAGCAAAAGTGAAATATGTATCGTATTGTTAGGACTTCAATCCCTGGTATAGGTCTAATGCTTCGTTCTCAACATTGCATCAAGATAAATGTAATTTATGGTCATTGGCGTCTCTGAATAGCAGGAGCTATTGACATTGCCGTTAATGATAGCGTTACTTTAGCAAAGAGTACACAAATTGCGTTTCTCGTCTGGAAATCCCGTTTTCTGATTGAAAGCTTTGCGACCGGCTGCTGAACCTCAGACATCACCTTGCAGATACATTCTGGCTAAAAAACACAATGTACAGTTTAAGAGAGATCAGACAACAGATTGGATTCCAACTTCTGGAATATTAGAAAATCAGCAGAGCATGCGATGACTATGCTGATAGGGATGAGTGTGACCCCTCCATTTTATGGGTTGGATGACTTCCTCTTTGCACAAGAAATTGAAAAACTTTTCTACAAAGCAGTCATAGCATACTTAGCGGTCAGTTCTCAGGGTGTGATAACCATGGCATTCATCCATAGTGTAGCGTTGCATCATGACTTCCTGTCCTTAAACACTCACAGTACTTTTAGACAACTTCGTCTTATGTGATAGATAATGAGGTAAACAGACAATTGCAAATCCCTCTATATAATGAAAAATCACTCCAAAGTGTGGATTAACAGCTCTCTGCCTTCTATATAATTTGCTGTCCACTCCCTGCTATACTATATAATCTGTCTAGCAACAAAGACACAGATTTAGTTTTAAGGAAGTGAGGGTTGGTTCTTTGTCTCTCTACAGGAAGTGGGAGTAGGTTTATTATCTTTACAGGAAGTGGGAGGAAGGGCTTTGTCTTTCTACAGGAAGTGGGAACAGTTTTTTTCTTTTTACAGGAAGTGGGAAGCGGGTCTTTGTCTCTCTATAGGAAGTGGGAGCAAGTTTTTTCTCTTTACAGGAAGTGGGAAGCGGGTCTTTGTCTCTCTACAGTAAGTGGGAGCAGGTTTTTTCTCTTTACAGAAAGTTGGAGGCAGGTCTTTGTCTTTCTACAGGATGTGGGAGTTTTTTCTTTTTACAGGAAGTGGGAAGCGGGTCGTTGTCTCTCTATAGGAAGTGAGAGCAGTTTTTTCTCTTTACCGGAAGTGGGAGGCAAGTCTTTGTCTTTCTACAGGAAGTGGGAGCAGTTTTTTCTCTTTACAGGAAGTGGGAAGCGGGTCTTTGTCTCTCTACAGTAAGTGGGAGCAGGTTTTTTCTCTTTACAGGAAGTGGGAGGCAGAACTTTGTCTTTCTACAGGAAGTGGGAGCAGTTGTTTTCTTTTTACAGGAAGTGGGAAGCGGGTCTTTGTCTCTCTATAGGAAGTGGGAGCTGTTATGATTTGGCAGGCTGAGGAGAGCAGGCAAAAAAGGCAATACACCAGAGAGGTTGGAATCTACTGGATTGCAGTACCCTGACTAACCACCACAACTAAAGGCAGCCGTGGAGTGTACCTACGTTGGTCCTAGACGCCTCGTCACAGCCTGAGAAGCTAACTACACCTAAAGATAGAAAGAGGAAAACTATCTGCCCCGGAGCAGATCCCCAAAGAACATAGGAAGCCCCCAAACATGTAATGGTGGTTAGACAAGAGGAAATACAGACACAGACAGAAAATAGTGTGAGCAAACGTTGGGGCCCAATCTTCCTAGAAAGAAAAGGATAGGAAGGACACTTACTGCAATCCAAAAAACCCTAAAAAAATACCAACACACTAATTGCAAAAACAACTGAGATCACACGACCTCTACCACCTAAATTAGTTCTCTGGTGTAACAAAACTAAGCAGCAGCCACTGAAAAAACTGGAAATAGCAAATGAACAAATAACAGTGGCTCAGATAAACTGAGAGGAGCACAAGCCCCCGGAGGGGACCTGGCTGACCTCCACAGAAGTGCAGCACAAAATGCAAAAAGCAAGCACAAAAATAAAAGCAGAAAATATCTTATCTGATAGCAGAAGATGCAGGCAAGACACAGCTAGCTTCCAAGTGAACCAGGAACCAAAGTTGAGACAAGAACAATTGATCACCGGCAACCCTGATGGGAGGGAACCTCCCTTATATAAGACCAGTCTGTAACACCTGATTGCCAATCTTCACAATCTTCATTGAATAGTTCAGTACTGTTTGTAACCACCAGAGGGAGCTTCTGCTCAGAATTCATTTCTAACACATTCACAACAGGGAACAGTTTTTTCTCTTTACAGGAAGTGCGAAGCGGGTTTTTGTCTTTCTACAGGAAGTGGGAGCAGGTTTTTTCTCTTAACAATGGGGGAGGGTCTTTATTCTTTACAGGAAGTGGGAAGCGGGTCTTTGTCTCTCTATAGGAAGTGGGAGCAGTTTTTTTCTTTTTACAGGAAGTGGGAAGCGGGTCTTTGTCTTTCTACAGGAAGTGGGAGCAGTTTTTTTCTCTTTACAGGAAGTGGGAAGCGGGTCTTTGTCTCTCTACAGTAAGTGAGAGCAGGTTTTTTCTCTTTACAGGAAGTGGGAGGCAGAACTTTGTCTTTCTACAGGAAGTGGGAGCAGTTTTTTTCTTTTTACAGGAAGTGGAAAGCGGGTCTTTGTCTCTCTATAGGAAGTGGGAGAAGTTTTTTCTCTTTACAGGAAGTGGGAAGTGGGTTTTTGTCTTTCTACAGGAAGTGGGAAGCGGGTTTTTTCTCTTAACAGTGGGGGAGGGTCTTTATTCTTTACAGGAAGTGAGGTAGGGTCTTTGTCTCTCTAAAGGAACTAGAAGCAGGTCTTTCCACTTTATAGGAAGTGGGAGGTGAGTCTTTTCGCTTTACAGGAAGTGAAGGCATGTCTTTGTCTCCTTACTCTTGGTCGCCTTATTGTCAATCTACATACAGACATAACATAAAGGTTGGCTTCCAGTTTGGGTCTTGTTATACTGTGTATCACCACTTCCTCTCATTTAGAACATTTTTTTAGAACTTGAACATATTTTTTAAGTACCTGCTTATTTTGTACTTTTTTTGTGTAATTTAATTCAAAGAACCGTAATGTTTATATTTTTGGTTGTGACTGTGATTTTTTTGTAGAATGAGCCATAATTTTTATACACATTTTGGGTCACAGAATAGTTTATAAACATTAGCGGATTTTTTTAGGAGTGGAAAATGAAAATAAAGCATTTCTACATTTGCGTTTTGTATATATTTTGCATTTTCTATGCAGTGTAATGTAATTACAGTAATTTACTTTATGGGTTCTTATCTGATCCCAAGTACATGTTTGAGAATGGGTAAAAGCAACAAATCTTCAATTTCTTTATTTATTTTTAACAATGGACATGTCTATGAATGCATACCACCTTGTTGGATGCCAAAAGGACTATCTTTTCACATCAATTGGATTAAATGAAGCCTATTAGTGATGACCGAGTATGCTCATTGCTCGGGTTTTCCCGAGCATGCTCGGGTTATCTCTGAGTATTTGGAAGTGCTCGGAGATTTAGTTTCTATCGCCGCAGCTGCATGATTTGTGGCTGCCAGACAGCCTGAATACATGTGGGGATTGTCTGTTTGTTAGGGAATCCCGACATGCATTCAGGCTGTCTAGCAGTCGCAAATCATGCGGCGACATAAATTAAATCTCCGAGCACTTCCAAATACTCGGAGACCGCCCGAGCATGCTCGGGAAAACCTGAGCAATGAGCATACTTGCTCATCACTAAAGCCTATGATTCATTTTGGTGCATGTGCCAGGAGCTTTCCAGGTACATATGCTAAGTATGTTCTCTAGGCATAATGTGAGCATAGCCTTGCTGAAATATATAAATTATGGCAAGATCGTTGTACTTTATTGCCACCACTGTAAATTCTACTGAAGAATAACATATCCTAATCCCCTACATCTGCAATAAATACATTTTATGTCTCTATTCGTTTTTAAGCGTCCTATTGACAGCTTGATTTCACATGGTTGACCAAAAGGTCAATGAAACACATTGGTTTAAATTTATTACAGATATTGTGACGGAATGGGATGGTTTAATGATCTGTGGATGACGTACATGAAATCTTTATTAAGGCTCAGATCACCCTTGTCATTATTTTCTAACGTTACTCCAATATCTGCCCAAATAACACAATAATACAATATTGACTTTTTTCTCTTGATGTGCACTAGGTAGATCTTCGGTTTGTTCTCCAAAGCTCCTGTTTATACTGTGATCAAGAAGTTACCCTCATAGTCAACCATTTTGGAGGTGTTGGAGAGTTGTCTTTAGTCATACACTGACCAAGGTTGTCTACAATTAAAAAAAACAAACATATATTCTCTATTACCCCATGTCTCCCCTTCTCATGTACAACAATCTCTGTAGGTTTATTCCATAGCTTTGTCCCTAAATTTATACTTATATGGTTTGGGGTCTGTATTTATATGGTTCAGGTTCCATAAGACTGGGTTCACATCACGTTTTAGCCACACGTCAAGGCTTCCATCCAAAGCCCTGAAAAATGGGATTTGGGAGGAACCCCCAATGGGACCTTTTATTTGAATGAAGCAGACAGAGTCACTATGTACTCTTTCTGGCCTCTGCCTTAATAATAAAGGTATCACCTTAAGAATGCTCTTGTCATAATTGGACGGAAAAGTATTCACATCGATTTTTCTGGCTAACACGGTACCACAATATAATTTATTATTGTACACCATGGCCTCTGCTTTGGGAGACTTATATTTTTGAGATAGGTGCAAAAGCGTGGCGACTACACTTTTGTGTTTGCCTCAAAAAGGTGGAGACAGATGAAATGGAGGTCAGATAGAGCACAAAGTGACGCCATCTACTTAATTAAAGTAATTGGCCTTGTCAGGGTTTTCACCAGAATCCATTTTTTTGAGCTTCAGAAGCAAGCCCCGATAAAGTCACTGACGGGGAGCAAAAACACAATGTGAATGCTGTCCTACACTGACATAGGAATGGCCACCTAACCACCCACATCCAAAGTAGGAAATATCAATCCAAATTTGGCGTTTCCATTGGCTTCAATAGATGGCACGGTCCAGTAGAGATTTTGCCTCCCCCACACTGATTTACTTAAAACTTTCTTGTAACATTTGTACAGATAAATTGTCCCATTATTTGTGTCTATGGGTTTAGTGTTAGGTGAATGAGATTGCAACGTCTTGATAGATAAAATGACCCGAACCCATGTAATCTCATCTAGTAATGTAATAAGTCAACACATGTATCACAGCAGGACTGAGGCAACAGAGTTTATTAGATCATCGTGTAACTCTCAATATCTCTTTCTCAGATAGATGTCAAGTGTCCGAAACTCTAACACAATCCAATCTGATCATCGAAAACAAAACATGGTGCCCGGGGTGTTTAGATTCTGCAAACATTCATGCAAGGAAATTGTTGTTCCTCTTCTCAACATCAACAGCATCTCTAATCTTCCAGAACTAGGGATTAACCTCATTACCCCATCCTGCACTTTGAGGCAAGGACCTACGGTGGACTATAGGTACGGTGCCTTCAAAATGATCATCCTGGTATATTTGTGAGAGGGTTGGGAAGAGGATGGCTGTCATATACTCTTGGGATTGGAAAAAAAAGTCTGATCAGTGATGACTGTGACATTTACTAGAAGGATAACCTCTTGTACCCATTATTGAGAAGAAGAGAACTGCCCAAATAATATGGCTGGTGTCACTATTACCACAGTCTGGCACCTTACCAAGACTTTTAGGGCATACTAGTTGCATCCTCTAATGCTATGTTGATGACCAGTCTTCCTCACGTGAATTTAAGTGTGTGCTTGATACCAAAATTTGCCCATAAAACACTCCCCAATGTTTGAAAGTGGGAAAATCGCATTGCAGAAAACCCCATATGGATTGTTGAACATCACTGATCCACACTTGAAGTTTAAGTTCCAAATCTGCTTTAAATATGCGCACACTTGCGATTTTGACACGTTCATGCCTTATTGTTTCGGCACAGTTTTGTCACAAAACCTTAAGCAAAGTACATGAGATTACCGAAGGCTCATGCACATGTTTTCAGCAGATTTTAATCTGCAGCATGTCAATTCTTTTAGTGTTTATTGCTGCAGATTTCACCTGTACTAATAAGTGTGGAAAAATCTGCAACAAAAAACATGTTAAATGCAACAAAAACTTGTGCATCTTAAGCAACGCTTTTCCTTCCAACTAGTGATGAGCGAGTATGCTTGTTGCTTGGGTTTTCCCGAGCACACTTGGGTGGTCTCTGAGTATTTGGAAGTGCTCGGAGATTTAGTTGCTGTTGCTGCAGCTGCATGATTTGCGGCTACTTGTCAGTCTGAATACATGTGGGGATTGCCTGTTTGTCCGCCATCCTGTCCGGTCCGATGGGCGTCACGGTCCGGTTCGGGGGCCTCCCATCTTCTAGCGAAGCCAGCCTCTTCTTTCTGTCCCGTCGCGGCTCCTGCGCAGGTGCACTGATCTGCCCTGGTGAGGGCAGAGCAGAGTACTGCAGTGCGCAGGCGCCGGGAAAGGTCAGAGAGGTCCAGCGCCTCCGCACTGCAGGATTCTGCTCTGCCCTCACCAGGGCAGATCAGTGCGCCTGCGCAGGAGCCGTGACGGGACTCAAAGAAGAGGACGTCATCGCTAGAAGATGGGAGGCGCCGAACCGGACCACGACGCCCATCAGACCGGACGGCGGACCGCCCCTGGGTGAGTATAATATAACTCGTTTTTCTTCTCTTTCAGGTGACATCGGGGGCTTATCTACAGCATTACAGAATGCTGTAGATAAGCCCCTGATGGCGGTGGCCGCATCTCATAGTCCAAAAATGGGGTGACAGATTCCCTTTAACAAGGACAATCCCTTATATACAGTATCTGTCTTTTGATTTGTTCTAGGGCTGAGATGAGACACTTTCATATCTATTTTGCCTTTTAAGTTTTCCTTTTGTCCTAGAAGAGAAAATTGAGCTGGCTCCAAGTTTTAACTGCCGACTTCAAATGATCGTTTTATGCATTATGTCGTCTTTGCTCTAGGAAAATAAATTAGGGCCTGATAATACGCAATCGCAGACTTGTATTAATCCCCCAATGATCAAACTTTATGGAACAATTGTCATGTCGTTGAATTTAACGTGAAAACTAAATTTTTATTAATTTAAATGGTGCAGTACATTGTCCTCCATTGTTAAACGTATTCTTCAAGGGTAGTGAGGTGATAATATATACCTGGAATTCTTTATATGATATCATAAATGTGTTCATTACTACATTGCTCTATTTCGGTAACTGTAAGAAAAAAAAACCCTTAAAGGTAAGACCCACTTTTGCAACTATTTCTATATTACGCTATATCACTAAAAATAAACAAATTAAGCAATTTAAAATCAACCATAGGATCCCTATGCATAGCTTTGTGTCTCCATGGTTACAGACTACACAAGAACCCTTTGTGTAGTCAAGTCCTGAGGTCCTTTTCATTTTTTCTTTTCTATTATCTATTGATATCTACATTAGTAATGAGCGAGTATACTCGTTGCTCGGGTTTTCCTGAGCATACTCGGGTGTCCTCAGAGTATTTCGGCGTGCTCGGAGGTTTAGTTTTTGTTGCCGCAGCTGCATGATTTGTGGCTGCTAGACAGCCTGAATACATGTGAGGATTCTCTAACAAACAAGCAATCCCTACATGTATTCAGGCTGTCTAGCAGCCGCAAATCATGCAGCTGCAGCAACAAAAACTAAATCTCCCAGCATGCCCAATATACTCGGAGGACTCCCGAGCATGCTCGAAAAAACCCGAGCAACGAGTATACTCGCTCATCACTAATCTACATATTTTGCCAGAACGTCCGGGACTCTCAAAGAAAACTCCCAAACCTCCTGGAATCCAGGAGGAGTTGGCAAAGTTGATACTTGCGTTGAGCTAGATCACCCACATCTAGTCAACAAGTGATCGCATGTATGCCAATCGCATGTACCTACACCGGAGACTCCTCGTAGAGCTCAGTGCATGTCCTATGAGAATTCACAAGTCTTCAACACATAGAGTGACAGCATACTTGTAGCCTACGGCTGGACAACCCCTTTAAAAACGGTTAGCTTGCAGTGAAAATTGGCTGCAGCCGCTCGCTCCACTCCCGAGTGCCGGCGCCAGAGCTGGGATTTCACATGCGAGCATCGGACGATTTCCACGCATGTGAGTATGAGCCCTTACCCCCAAAATGGTACAAACTGCAGATTTTACTGCAAAAAACAAGCCTCGATGCAACTCTGTCGACCACATAAACCTGGACTCACGGGATGCATCTCTAATTTATCAGCTTCCCATACAATACAGAGACAGGGCTAAATATTCCTCACATTACAGTGTATTTTATTTGCCAAATATTCATTTTATTAATTTTTTATCTTCTATAAATTTATTTAAATTATTTTTACATTGTCCACAAATTTCAAAGTCAAACAATTGAGCCGTACATAAATATAAAATAGCTAATGCTGCAAAAAGAGCACTAAATTATAGAAAAAGCAATCAAAAGGGGAAGGTTGGTGAAGTCTAAAAGCGTTTCTATTCCTCTGAGTATATTACCCATGAGACCACTAAAGTCAAACAAAGTCTTGTGGTGACGGATTAGTCCCAGAGTTTTTTTTTTTTTCAGTACATGTGGCTTAGCTAGATTATTATTGATTAGTAACACACAGCACCCATTAAAGAACATAAAAGAAAGGAAACCGGTTGTGAAATATGCTGATTAAAATTGCTTCTTTAAAGTGACTGTCCACGATACAACACTATTTTAATTGAAACAGGTCCAAAACTCTGCGCTGATTAGTTTTTTAATATATCTTTACTATGGTGAAAGATCCATTTTTCTGATAGAGCTCCAAACTCAAAGCAAAGAAACAAATTATCAAATGCTAACTGCCTGCAGCCACCAATAGAGGGAGCTATTCATTGGCAAAAAAGTACCTATCATAAATATTAGAGCATATTCAAATGATGGTTATTACCCCGCCCTCAAAATTAAAGTGGCTATCCCCCAAAGCTCCTTGCATAAAGAAAACCATCATGGCCATCAGTTGATCTTCACCAGTCTGGCTGTGAAAACAGGATGAAGTTGAGGACTTTGCAGACATCCACTTAGTATTGTAGGATTACATCAAACTATAAGGGCACAGGCCCGGATTCCAGCGATGTGTCACTTATTGGGCCTTTTGGTGCAGTTTTAATAAAATCACAGTTTTATCTGCTGCAGATCTAACAGTTCTCTGTATAACTCCACCCACACAATGATTGGCAGCTTTCTGTGTATCTCGTGCATAGGCAGAAAGCTGCCAATCAGTAGTGAAGGCAGAGCAGGATTACATGGCATGAGACACCTAGTCCTCTAGTGATAATCTCCTGCTGATAATACGCTGATTATATGGAAATATCAACACATCAGCCTAGTAAGTGATATATCTCAGGAATTGGGATCTTTGCTTCAACATCATGCTGCTCTTGGACTACATAGCAAAACCTGCTGACAGATTCCCTTTAGCTCCATAGACAATAACGCCACCGTAAATTAGATGATTACATATGAGGCTGCTACAAAGGGATTTGCACAACTTGTCATATAGCCCTTCTATCGGCTTTTGCTGACAGCTGGAACTTGGCTGTAATGGCTGAGATTAGAGATAACTCCTATGAGGAGCTGGCCTCTGACTTTTTCCAGCACGTAGCACCTGTACATCGATCTTATTGTTGCGTTTATTAGAGATTTACTTGCTCGTCAGTTTATGGTGTACAAATCTCTCTGGAAAGTGTTCAGCCCCAGGAATCAATGTTTCCATTCAGTGACAGTAGGCAGAGAAAGACATGTGGACTGGATCTCATGTATACATAAGGCCTACATTAGCATCTCTGTCCTGTATCTGGTGGAGGCATGTGCGTCTTTGTTCCTCTCTGCAGGGGGTATCTCTAAACCACAACCCTGCAGACAGGCTGGAGACTAGACTTCTGGAACATTCTTCATTCTTTGAGCTGAAAGCAAATGTTTTATCCAGGGGGCTGATTCCAGGAGAGAGAGGACAATAAGCCACATGTTTAGTGAGGCCAGAGGGGCGAGTATCTGTTGGTGAGGCCCTGGTGTCCCTGTGTGGATGGCCTATAGAGATTGGAGATGGGTTGCCAGCTGGAGCGGGAGACATGTGCTATGGTCGTGGGAGACATGTGCTACGGTCGTGTTATGGAGCATAAACTGTGACTACAGACTATACTGAAGAGGAATAAAAAGGCTGTGGTCCAACCAAAATATGGGAGACAGTGGGTATCGCCTGGTACGGGGACAGTGGAACAATTGGCCCCAGGATGGGGTCTTGTCAGGGCCGGCCCGAGAGATTACGGCGCCCTAGGCGAAACTATTTTGTCGCACCCCTACTATTAAGTATACGTATTTTTTTTTCTCTCGGGCGCCCCCTTAGTGTAGTGTGTGCATTTCTGGTTGTTTGCTTTGCTTTGCCAACATTTGAAAACTTAGGAGCAAAATAAACGCGCGGGATCAAACACCTGTCAGCAGACGATGCAAATGACTCACGTCCGTAGTTTAGCGCCTCCTTTCCGTGCGTAAATTGAAGCTCAACGTTTTTTCTTTTATGTGCACTTTTCTTTCCATCCCTAAAACTTTTTGCCTTTTGAAAAGATTTTTTATAATTTTTTCTTTTTTTCTCTGACGCCCCCTTAGGGTTGGCGCCCTAGGCGGCCGCCTAGTTCGCCTATACGTTTGGGCCGGCCCTGGATCTTGTTGACTAGGGACATTGCATTGTGATCATCTACCTGGAATTGCTGTAATACCATGGATGTAAGGAATAAAAATACTCGCATTGTTAAACTGCCTAGGTGATTATTATCACTCACCACAACCTCAGATCCTCACAACTCAAATCCTACTAATTGAATTCTTTGAATGTCACTGTCAATAGGGTCATTGGGACCTAAAAATGGATCCTAGTCTGACTCCTTGGCAGGATGACTGTCAAGTTATTACAGTGTTTCACGGAAGTGATCAAGAAATTGTAGTCACTTTCTCTTGCGGGATAAAAAAAATAAAATTGAAAAAATGCAATCAAAAAATTGTATTTACCCTAAGTTAGTACCAATGAAAACATTCACTCATCCTGCCAAAAATAATCCCACATACAGCTCAGAGATGGAAAAAAAAATTATGACTCTAAGGATATAGCGACAAATGAGAATTGATTTATTGTTCACATTTTATTGGTATTACTATTTTATTGTTTAAAACATGAAAAAAAATTGGTATAGCATAATCATACGAAATAAAGGCACCAAGTATTTATGCACAGTGCAGTGAACACCATAAAAACAAAACCTCAAAAGCGGTGGGATTGCTATTTTTCCCCATTTACCTCCTCAATAAAAGTTTTTCAATTCAAAAATAGTGAGTAGAACAGAGTGAGAAGCAAAGAGAAAGAGTAAGGCCTCGTTCACACGTTCAGTATTTGGTCAGTATTTTGAATCAATATTTCTAAGCCAAAATCAGCAATAGGTGAAAAATACAGAAAAATGGTGCATGTGTTTCTATTAAACTTTTCCTCTCTTTGTTCCACTCCTGATTTATTTTGGCTTACAAATACTGATGTAAAATACTGAACGTGTGAATGTGGTCTAAATGTTTTATCTCATCTCAGGGCAGGATTCACAGCTACTTTGCTCAGTACTGCTGTATAATGTCCATCATTCAGCTGCTGCTTCCAACGTGCTACATAGAGACAGGAGAGCAGGAATCTCTCACATCTGTGTGTGCTGTGTATGGGAGATATCAGAGCAGCAAGTCTCCACCTACTAGCTCAGAGACAACTGAAAACAAGAGATAGAGCATGGGGAGCAGAAAACTGATGAAAAATGCATGATACATGTCATATCATTGCCAGAAATAGTGTTTTTCTTTATCTACCCACATGATTGAATATTCTGAAAAGTCACCTAATATGATAGGTGCAATTTAAGGGTGTTAATAAAGGTGAAGCTGTACTTTAAATCTAATTTATCCAGGGGTCTGTTGCCAAACAAGTCTAATAGCCTTAAGTAACACAGACCCAGAAACACCTATCTGCTTGTGTTCAGTAATGTCAGAAGGCATTTGAGGGCTGAAATTTGCAATGTTGCTTGATGTTATCAGTAAACACCTTCCCGTTCCTCATTTTTATGGAGCCGGGGAATTCGTTTCGAGAAAGATTAAAGCGCAACACAATAACCCATATAAAACGAAACACTTTCGCTGGATTAACAAAGACGGCTTCCAAACAAGAATTAAATTACGGCTCTATCCCTCCAGGCGTCTATGAAATTGATTAATCTGTTTACAAGGGATTCTACAGGGAGGCTCAATGTAGAAAGAAAACTCATCAACGCGGCGTTACCTTCTACCGCAGCTGTCTGAAGCTGTGCCCATCACCTTATTATAGGGTAAAAGTCACGAGTGCCACAGCAGATAAATAGGGAATCTTATCTGTAATAACCAGTTAAGTGGCTCTTTAACCTGAATATGCACTCAGCAATATTAGAGAGACAGGTCTGCTGTGCTACAAAGGGGTTCTCCAGCCAGATGAAACGTTGTGTTAAGGTTTTTCAATTGAAAATAGATTAAACATAACTTACTAATATACTTGAATTAAGAAAACTGTCCCGTGAAAGTTCAGCAAAACCGAGTGTCTAATAGTAGAACAACCAAGCTGAGATCATAGCTGTAGATCCAGAGACATGGGAGACGATTCATTAAGACTGACGTAGCGCTTGCTGGAGTACACTGAACTGATTCGTTAAGCGGCGTGCGTGTCAATCTCTGACAGCGGCATTTCACATGATAGCACCGGAAGTGCTTCATAAACCATGCCCATTGGCGCCCCTGTCACATGATCGTAGAGCGTCGATGGGTTGGAATCACATCCGGAGGGCTGCAGAAGACCCCTGTGCTTGTCATTGCTGACCTGCTATGAACGCCGGCCCAGAGGCCGGCATTCATAGCAGATGATGATTTCTGCTATACATAGCAGTGCTCAAGCCCTGCTATGTGTAGCACACACGATCAGAAGATCGCAGCTATTGAAGCTAGTAAAAAGTGTTAAAAAAATGTTTTAAAAAATATATAAAAAGATAAAATAGTATAAAAGCTCAAATCACCCCGCTTTTGTCCCATTCGAAATAAAACAATAACAAAATATTTAGCATTAAAAAATGCCCGATGTACCAAAAAAGAAAGCAAATTAATCCAATTGGTTTAATGATGTAACATGAATGAAAATGAAAAGGCCAGAATTATTTTTTTGGGTCACCGCAACATTGCAATAAAATGCAATAACAGGCAATCAAAACATTATATCTACCCTATAATGGTATCAGTAAAAACATCAACTGGAGGTTTGGATAAGGCTGGAGTCACACTACGAGTGCTGTACGAGAAAACATCGCATAGCATTCGGCCCAGTGTTAATCTATGGGACAGCTCACATCAGCGTTTTTTTCTCAGGTGTATTCTACATGCGTGTAAAATCGCATCATGCTGCGACTGTACGCGTATATTGTCCGAGACTCACCAGTGCAAGCCTTTGGGTGCGAGAAAAACTCGGACGCCACACGGACCTGAAATATGGGACCAACTTGACGCCCATTATGCGGACCGCAATAGAAAGGATGCAGCTTGGAGACGCATGCTGCCAGATGTTCCCCAATTATGATGACAGTACACGTGAGGTCCTGCAGGGAATTAATAAGTAAAGTAAAAACTTCACAATATTAATTAAGTAAAAAGGCCCCAGCAAAATAAGATAACATTGTCCTACGTGATATTCTTTGGAATATCGGCCTTTTTTTCCCTTTACACTTGGCAAGTTGAATGCAACTTTACGCTGTAACCTGTCTTTCTAAACGCAAACACGGTGATCATATTTTGAATAATGTATTGTGTTACTTTGCAGTTTCTGATGTCACAAGACGGTGACGCAGTTGCCATGATCAGTACCGGCGTCAGCACTAGCAGCGTGCCAGGAGTGGTGCAGCAGCCACTAAAAAATGGAAATATATATATTATGACCGACTGAATTTCCTTGCTCCCATTCTGGATCTACGTTCGTAAGTGCATTCTTGACAGAAAATTTGAGACATGGCCTTAAGGTACATCAATTAATTTGTATTTTTAATTTTAATTTTGACAAATAACAGAACTGACTCCAACATTACCGAACGAGAAACAGCATCTGATTCCGAGGTCAACTTGGACCCTGTTGGCGTAGTTGAAGATGTGGCTGGACCTTCTTCTGCACCATCAGCAACAAACCAATCACAACCACCACGACCTTATGCAGGACATGAGACCAATCTAGAAGAAGATGAACGTGGATATAGTAGTAGTCCTACACTACCCCTGGATACCTCACCACAGGCTGCGTCCATCCCACACCGGGGCCGGCGCAGGAGGGAGTTTTGGATTATCTATCACGCACTGTTAACGATGATGGTGAGGAGGCATATGGTCAGAGTCTTGCATGGTGTATGCGCACAATTCCCTATGAGGTGAGGCTGCGTGCCAGAGGTGCCCTACAAATTGTGATTGATTCATGCACCGAACCTAATAATCCAAGTCTGGTGTTCAGCTTCTTTGAAAGATGGCAGATGTCCACCAACAACCACCTACAGATGCCTGGAAGCCAGGATGTGCAGACAATAGCACTCCCAGAACCACGTCCACCACAGATCCCATCACCACAGCCACATCAATCCCCATACCATCACCACCCACAACATGTGCAATTCTCAAATCCAGCTGCACCTACCCAATATGGCCACTTGCACATACGCACTGTAAGAGAGTGATCACAACATGGGTATGTTCGACATGGCCATCTGTGGGGTTTACCCAAATGGAAAAACATTAATACACATGAGTATGGATATCCTACCCAAGTGGCCACTACCATGCACCACAACAAGGCCCTCCTGTTATGAATGTGCTAGAGATGGTTTCTGAGCAGAGGCTCCCTCTGGTGGTTACAGACAGTACTGAACCTTTCAGCGAGGAATGGCAATCTGGGATCACGGACTGGTCTGATATAAGGGAGGTTCCCTCCAATGATGGTTGCCGGTGATCAATTGTTCTTGTCTCAATTGTGGTTCCTGGTTCATTTGGAAGTTTGCTGAGTCTTGCCTGCATCTTCTGCTATCAGATAAGATATTTTCTGCTTTTATTTTTGTGCTTGCTTTTTGCATTGTTCCCTGCACTTCTGTGGAGGTCAGCCAGGTCCCCTCCGGGGCTTGTGCTCCTCACAGTTTATCTGGAGCCACTGTTTGTTCATTTGCTTTTTCCTGTTTTTTCAGTGGCTGCGGCTTAGTTTTGTTACACCAGAGAACTGATTTAGGTGGTAGAGATCGTGTGATCTCAGGTGTTTTTGCAATCAGAAGAGTTGGTATTTTTTAGGAGTTTTTTTTGGATTGCAGTGAGTATCCTTTCCTGTACTTTTCTGTCTAGACAGATTGGGCCCCAGCGTTTGCTCATTCTATTTTCTGTCTGTGTCCGTGCTTCTTCTTGTCTAAACGCCATTACATGTTTGGGGGCTTCCTATTTTCTTTGGGAATCTGCTCCGGGGCAGATAGCTTTCATCTTTCTGCCTTTAGGTGTAGTTATCTCTCAGGCTGTGACAAGGCGTCTAGGATCAACGTAGGAACGCTCCACGGCTACCTCTAGTTGTGTGGTTAGTTCAGGTTACTGCAATCCAATAGGTTCCAGCCTCTTCGGCGTATTGCCGGTTTTGCTTATTCTCCTCAGCTACCAAAACATAGCACCCTCCATTGGTCTGAAATCCAGCCTCAGCCACATCTCAGGGGCCCAATCAGGTAAGACCTCAAAGTCCACAAACCACTCATGCTGGCCTTCCACCATCATCTCCATGTTCATACCAGAATTTGTAAAAAAGTGTCTCTTAATGGCTAAAGTTGTTGGTTTCGACTTTCATGTTTCTCTGTAATAGTAGCTTAAGTTAAATTAAACTGTTATTTCAATGTGTGGTTTATGTTTTGTGGTTTAAGGAACAGATCATTATGACAAACATCAGGGAGTGAAAATGACAAAATGTGATGAAGCAATTTAAGTTAAAATGAGGGAAACATACAGAAAATATTTAGACAAAAAGAAAGGGCACAGTGGGTTTCAAAAAGCAAAAGGCATTTAATATCACTCAAATTTAGGATGAATACATGCCGTAATGTAAGTAAAAGCTCCTCTGCCGAAATACATTTAGGCATCTTGGTGTCTTTGAAAGTTATGACAGGACGCACAGCCTCCAGAAGAAGGTCAAATGTAGCCAGGCTCATCCGACATTACTGATAGACCTTGTCTGGATGGCTGCGTAGAGAACCATACAGTTGCTGGAAATGACCTTTAGTAAGCCGTCACCTCAAAAGCGGATGTACCCACATTCATCTGCGCCTCCTCGTATCAACAACCACTGGGTAAGGCTCCCCAATACATTGAGACGAGGCCCAATGGAAAAGACAATGCTCAGTTGTGTTGGAGGTTAGCCTGTCACACATGTTTGACACAAACCACCAAAACCAATACACTAGCAGGGCCTCTATTTGAAAGATTGGATGAGAGATCTTGTTGTGGAGCCAATATATACGCTCCTCGAATAGGTTTTTATTCATTTCAGGCCATTGAGCCAATTATTTTAATGTGGAAAGTCAGTGAGAAATGTAAAACCATACGGATGCCATACGGATGTCATGCGGATACATAGGTGCAAGAAAATCGCATCATCGCATTGCAAACACATTATTCACAGATGACCATACAGAGAACACTTGTGCGACTCTCGGCAGGGGGACTCGGACCTATTTTCCATACGTTAAGTGTGACTCCGGCCTAATGATTAAGATACCAGCGGCAATGCCAGAGGACTGAAACCAGTAGCATCTACCAGGAGTAGGCTTCAGGAAACACCAGAAGCAGCAACCAAGAGGAGGTCTCGGGTCCAGGAGCAATCCAGGGTCAAACATAATAAATATACCAAGACATATCAAATCGGTCGGACACAGTATAGGCAGGTCGTCTTGGCACAGGCTGGAACATTTGTATAGTCCAGAATTGGCAACTATTAGGATTGCCATTCTGGGAGGAGATCGATGGCACCGAGAATAACCACATCACCTTTTAAGCCCATGTCTCATCTATTCCTGAATAACACCCCTTTGTCTCCTCGTTCACATCCCGCATATATGCGCTTTGGTCATGAAGCTCATCCCATGAAGTAATGCAGGAAGCCTCCTGGAGGAGAAGCTTTCGTGGAGATTTCTGGAGACTTCAGTGGCACCCGTTTGTCCAACTCCTATCGGTGTCAAGGACGTCTCCAAGTTTCAGAAGAGTTGCCAAGTATGAGTTACAATGGAGTGTGGTGTAGAACAGAGTCTAGTGTTGTCACCAGTGCAGTAGAGAGCCAAAATGTTCTAATCAAGGGACAACATCAGGGCGGATTTATTAATTAAAGAATATTAGTTTAATACCTTCTCGAAATGAAGCTTTTTATTTATTTAGCTATACAGCACCAAAAAGACAGTGCACTTACAGTAGGGGGCCCTGGTACTTATGCTATAATCTCATCTGGCTAGCTTTATACAGTTAATTTGCTTATTATTTTGTTAATGGATCTTCTTTTATTTTTTCTAAATAACTCGTAATGAGCGTGGATCATTTCCCTTGCTATAGAAAAGTCTTTGCATTCAATATCTACAGCCCACTTGTACGACTTCATTACAGCGGTTCCCAGACAGACTAGACGGAAATTGAAGAACAAAATGCAATTACCGTACAGCAACTTTCAGAAGGATGTTCCATCACATAGACCCTCATTCATGGTGATTAGAATAATCAACTACAAGAGGAAACATTTCGGGATGAAATATTCCATCTATGATTAAAAGTAGTTCTCAATTTGCTTCTAGAAAAATTAAATGCAGGACACCTTATAAAAGATAGTTTTAATCATGCAAAGTAGCGCTGAAATATATGCACTTGTCAATGTCCCATACTAAATTACTTATAATGTACATTATATGGACAAAAGTATTGGGACACCTCCACATTGCAGCTGCAGGAGCTGTTATGACCTCCCATTTTATATCCCTAGCCATTAATGTGGTGTTGGTCCCCCACTTTGAAGCTATAACAACTTCCGCACTTCTGGAAAGATTTTCTACAAGATTTTAGAGGTATCTGAGGGAATTTTTGCACTTTTATCCAGGAAAGCATTTGTGAGGTCCAACGCTGATGTTGGAGGACAGGCCGGGCTCACAATCTCTATACTAGTTCATTCCAAAGTTGTTGGATGGGGTTGAGGTCCTGGCTTTGTGTCACGTCCTTCCACACAAAAACTCCCCCATCTGTGCCTTTACGGACCTTGTGCACTGAGGCACAGTCATGGGGAACAGGGACGGGCCTTCCTCAAAATGTTCCCATAAAGTTGGAAGCATACATTTCTCCAAAATGTTTTGTATGCTAAAAAATTTGGATTTTACCTTCACTGGAAGTAAGGGATTGAGACTGAGCCCTGATAAAAAAGCCCATAGCACTTTCCCTCCATCATCAAATTGTACAGAGGGCACAATGCAGTCATCAGTCGGATAACGTTCTCCTGGCATTCACCAAACCCATACTCGTCCATCAGATGCCAGATAGACAAGTGTGATCCATCACTCCACATAATATTTTTCCACTGCTCCAGAGTCCAGTGTTGGTAGCTTTACACCACCCTATCTGACACTTGGTATTGTGCTTGGTGATATATAACTACATGCAACTGCTCGGCCATGAAGCTCCCGGCGGGGGCGCACAGTTTGTGCTGATGTTAACACCAGTAGAGGTTTGGACTCTTCGGTTATGGAGTCAGCAGAGCGTTGGTGATTTTTCTGTCCTCTGTTCCTCAGCACTCGGCCCCCCGATCTGTAACGTTACGGGGTCTGCACTTCGTGGCTGAGTTGCTTCGGTTCCTTCCACTTCTCAATAATATCACTCACAGGTGATGGGGGAATATTTAGGAGGGAAAAAATGTCATGAACAGACTTTTGTACCCAGGTGGCTCCTATTACAGGATGGCACTGGTATCAGTAATTTACCACCAGCCATTGTTACATGTTGGGAATAGCAGATGGCATGGATTTTATACACATGTGGCAGTGGGATTGAATTAAAATGGGATTTTAATGATTAAGAGACGTATCTGAATACTTTTGTCCATATAGTGTAGGTAGCATAGAGTCATCTCACAGGACATAGTTCTTCAAATTGGGATGGTCCTGATGGGTGCACCTTGTCGCGGTGGGATGGATTTTACACTTTATTGATCAAGAGTGTTAACTAAGTACCCGATGTGATTAACATGTACGATTACGATTTATTACTGCTCATTTTTTTATATCTTCAGTATTTTCATGTAGTGTATGTAGTGTAGAGTCTTCTCACAAGACAGAGGTCTTCAGATTGGGATAGCAGTGGTCAGAAGTGTCACTTGTATCTCCTGGGTGTCTAAAAATACAAAACTCTTACTGTGGTCCCCCAATCATCATATTCCATATATATAGTACTGGTGTCCTCCCATATGGTAAGGGGGTAATTTGTTACCAGAGTCCAAGTATGTGTTTTCACCAAATAAAAAATTAAATATAGGCATATGCTTAAAGTAGTGATTCACCGTAGAGACCCCTCGTTATTGAGATACTAAAATATAACTTTTAATTACTTTGTTAAAGATACTAAAGTGAAAAAACGTAAGACCACCAAAGTATCATATAGGCACTTATAAAGGATGCCATAGGGAGTTGCCTATCCCTATAACCAACTCAAAACACCCTACCTACCATCGGAGGTTGGCACCCTATATCCTGCCCACTGGCGCCCCTGCTCGTCAACGGCTCAGCCCGCTGGCCGTATCAGCCCAAGCCCTATCAGCCCTAGCTGGCACCCTAGATGTAACGACAAAGGCGCTCCCGCTCCTCGGTGGCTGTCCCTCCTATCCCTTGCTGACTATAGATAGGTGATAGGGTGATATTAGAGGAAAAGATAATAGATAAAGTCCAAGTATGGCTGAACCCACTGTAACCAGTATGCCCAGCCCTGCTTTCAGCTCAAATTTTCAAATATTCATTATGATGCCCAGTTTTGCCTTTCAGAAGAGCCTGCTGAAAAGACAGATCTACTGGTGAGGGAATTGACAAAGTCTGGCCACCTAGTGCCAAAGGGAGTGGGACTAGCCAAGACTAAGTCCTGCATCCCGAGGCAGCTCCTATAGCAGCCTGTGTGGATTGTAGCCCTTTAAAGAGATTTTCAGAGCTAAAAATTAATTTTAAAATGGTGTTCACTGGTTGAAATTTTAAAAACAAAAGTTAGATTCATCTTCACCAACCACTCCCAACACTTAAGGCCTCTTTCACACATCCGTTTTGTGCCGTCAGGCGCGATCCGGCGCTTTTTTAAAAAAAACTGACCCGTTTTTTTAAACTGCCGGTTGCGTTTTTTTGTCAATGACTATCATTAGCGCCGGATCGCGCCAGATGTCATTGCGTTGCGTCCGTTTTTTTCCGGATCCGGCGGAAATGTACATTCCGGTGGCCGGACAAAACGGGCACTGCAACGTTTTTTTTTTCTGCCGCACCAGCCAGATGCGCCGCTTGCGGCGCATCCGGCGGCTGCAAACAATACAAGCCTATGGTGCCTGATCAGTCTTTTGTGCAATCCAGCAAAAGACTGATCCGGATTCTGGAAACCAAGGTCTCTCTCTCTCTCTCTCTCCTCGCTCCGGACATGCGTACCTGCATTTTCCGGATTGAAAAGTTCAGGTCGGATCCGGCAGAAAACCTCATCCGTTGCATCAGTTTTTTCAGAATCAGTGCCGGATCCGTCCTTTACGGTTTTGGACGGATTGTGCCTGACGGCACAAAACGGATGTGTGAAAGAGGCCTAACCCGGCCCTCGCTGACCTCAACTTCCCGGTACTATCTCTGTACAGCGGAAATGGCCAGAAATGCTGGCGCAGGCAATCACTGGTTCCAGTAGTAGCTGTCTGAGGAGGCACTTCTGACCATTTCTGGTCTGTCAAGATTAGGACGTAGGATCGAGTCACAACAGAAGTAGAGAGATAATCAGATAGGGTGAGCAATTCTTTCTTATAAACCAGTTTAAACCCTTTTAAAAATTATTTTTATCCTCCTGAAATACCTTTAATTTCAGGGTTTTTTTTTAGGACAGAGAGAGAGCTTCCTGGCTTCTTATGAGCATAGTGATCATTCTTTCTTTTTTTTTGTTTAAGGCTATAGCTTGAGGTAAGAGACAAATTTATTTCAAGTATAGGCTCCGAATAGCTTGTATTATACAGAATAGGACATTATAATTGGACGACACAACACGACTTTACAGCAATTGCACATAATTCAATCCCATTATAAATAGACGCCAGGTCATCGAAAATGAATATTTGCTTGCCTGTTGACTGGTCAGGGCACCTTGCACAGATAATCAGATGAGCTTAAACATAAATCATTCCTATTAAGACATAGTAGCGGGATTGGATTATAAATACCAGTACGAAATTGAACTAATGTGGTTCTTCAAATGCATTATCAGAATTATCCTACCGAAGGGAATTTGTGCTCATGTAATATACGCTGTAGTCCGGAATTAATCATCGAGAACCTTTTTCAATCATTTTATGTCAACTAGCAATTTGTTGTACTTTTCCACTGTGAAGCCCAAAAATATGTGTCCCCTGTGAGGCCGCAATTATGGTTTCCTATAATGGTTGCTTTTTTTTTTTTCTATTTTCAGCTAAAAGTAGTAGTTTTACAACAAAGTAATGAACTAATTTAGGCAATTTTCCCACGTGAAAAAAAAAACCGCAGCTTTTTTTCGTCTACGTTTTTTCTGTAGGGGACTGCACCAAAATATCCAGCAGCAAACTGCACTGATTATTCTATTATTTTTCTTTCTTGTGTTATTTTCGCTTTATTTCTACCTTTTTTTAATGCATTTTCTTGCACATTTGAAGATTTTTTTTTTAATGCAATTTTATTTTTAGTACAGCACCGAGATTCTGCTCTTAAAAACGCAACTGCGTTCATTACATACATTTTTTTTAGGCTCCCTAAGAAGCCTATAGGGAAAAAAACGCTCTAAAAAAATCAACAATTCAACAGTGTTTTTTAATGTACAGTGTGCATAAGTTTTCATGAAATCACTTCCACTTTGTGTGAACTCAGTGGATTTTCTACACAGAAAAAAAAAATACTGTTTAGGCTATATGCTGGCACGGTATTGGGATATAACAGGCCAGCAATGCGAAAAATTTCCACCTTTGTTCCCCGAAAATACTTATATATATTTTTATAAAATATGTAAAAACTACACCATGTCAAAGAAAATGATCAAAAGAACAAATCACTTATGAAAAGTAACCTTAGGTCATTTCCTCGGCAGCTCTTTCATCCGGAGACATGGAAAATGTAACTGTGCTGTGATTAAAATTTTGCTGAGATTTCCTGCTGTGAGAGAGACAAGAGGGGCTGCTTCATTCGGTATTTGTACTGTTCATGAGCTATTTTTATTTGTTTTCCTCTCTAAACTATAATTATTAAATTGTTATTTCAGTTTCTTCCCTCCAACTCTGAAATACATTTTTATTGTAATTTTCCAGCACTAGTTTTAATTTGTAGTGGAATAAGACGTTATTTGTACTTTTTTTTGTGTTTTTTCTTATATAAATGTTTCAACTTATCTTCAGCCTCATAGAGCAAGGGTAAAAATTTGCCAACACTGTGAGTGTATTTGTAGTTATAATGTTTAGGTTTTTTTTAACCTAAGCAGTAGTGTTAGCGAATCCATAAAACTTTGTATTATGTCTTTTTACAGAAAAGTGACTTTTTTTTAAACCTTTTAGTAGACTGTAGTTTCGGGCAGACATAGACAGTAGAGGGTCCCTGTGCAAAAACAATACATGGACCCTTTGCAGTCGAATTTATTTATTTATTTAGTGACCTTCGGCTCAATCTCGATCCATGGCAACTTGATGGATGAATGAACAGTAGGTAGATCTCGTACAAGCCTAGATAGGGTCTTCTCCACCGATATCTTGATAGTATCAACCCATCGGGTTGCTGGTTCTTCCCTTCACGTTGTTCATTCCATTCTTCTGTCCATGATGTCCTTCTCCATGATGTGTCCAAAATAATTCCTACTCCCACAATTAGGGAGGACAGGCGGGACTGAACTTATTAGCGGGAATAAAGAAAACACCCTCTCCTAACCCAACCTTATAAACCCTTCCACCGACCATAGCCCTTCCCACTATAACAACCCGACATTCCCTCCAGCCTATAGTCATGTCGGCCTACGCCCATTGTCTGGGACTCTCTTCCTGCCCGTGTAAATCTAATACAGGATTACAGTTGCCTAAGGACGAATTGTGTTTTTTTTCTTTGTAACAACATGTACCCTTAATGAACATTAATAATAGATTAGCGGAACTCATGAGCAGTAATATGTAAGCGATAGACCTAATATAACACTAAGACCACTTACATTATAAATGGTAAGTAAATAATATTAAATTCCATCACACTCGTAGAAAAATGCAATTTCTGATTTTCCCTGCTCTGCGACTTTCAGCATTTAATCACTCGCACATTATTGTTGTTTTCAGACTCATTTAAAATTTACATTTTAAATTTGCAATTTATAAAATCAGTTTGGCGCTCACAAAAGGCAAACAGGCAATTGTACCTGACCGCGACTAACGTTAAACCTTTCTCGTAAAATGAATTTGGGGACAGATTTATAGCTAACTGCATATGAATTTGGAGATCAAATAAAATTATGGCTGATTAGAATTATATTTTATGAAATAGGAATGGAGGTTGTGTAGAGTTTATTTTATTATCCTCTTCTGGCAGAATATGAGCAAGATACTTTTTATGTGTTTATGTATTCAGCTAATGCATTTCCTATGTAAAATGAATAGATTGCTGCCATAAATGTCTGATAGGTGTAAGAAGTCCCACTTCAGGAGAAAAGGCATATTGTGACCTCAATGGAGATACGGCCAAGCACATGTGTCTCACTAATCAAGTCTATGGAACTTATGGAAGCCGTTAACTAAGGTTGTTCCCCTCCATATTGTAGGGGTTCTTTTCCTTTGAAAATTTTTATTTGTTAGAAGAGACGCTTGACAATAAACTGATGGCAAAATGATGAGCATTCCAACCATTAGCCATTTTGGAAAACCCAGCAGTAATTGTTCCTTTTTTCTACATCGTGACCACAGATGATGGCCTAAGAGATGATTCTAAAAAAAAAAAACAAGTTGAGTTGGGCTAACATCCACTTTCATGTCTTTTCCATTTTGCCATAGTCTTCCCCAGAACTAATGTTAATGAAGTTTACCATGACTGTTTTAATAGAGATGCAGTCTTGGTCTTCCATTTAAGATCTATCATGTGCCTCATCCAGTGTCAGACTGAAGAACATTGGGCCCACCAGAGGATTTGATTCTGGGGGCCCACCTTTCTCCCCCACTCAAGAGCCCCATAGCAGCTGCAAGGTTTTCACTATGAACGCTCCTAAAGAAGAAGCTAGGGCTCACCGGAGGATTCTCTGGTTTTCTGGTGGGCCAGTCCAACCCTGGCCCCATCCATATTTCGTATTCCTGTTGTAGCCTGGGGTCGTCCGGGACATGGGTTGAATGTATTGGTTAGTCAGCCCTTGAGGGAGCAAAATGGGTCAGTTAATCCAAATAGAGAGTGGTTATCTGATATTGCATGTGGGGAAATGTATGTGTGCTTTGAGGAGCCCCTTGGTGCACATTTGAAGAAGGAGGCTAAGGCACATATGTAGAGAGGTGAATATGTTGAAATATTTTCCCTTCTTTCCTTAGGCTTAATTTGGGTAGAGGCAGAGCCGATGAAAGTAAGTAAGGAAAAGAGACAGTATCACCTGATTCCTCATACATTTTCAAATCTCCTTCAAGCTTGCCATACCGGTGTCATGGCAAAAAAGTACTGGTCCAATACTCTGGGTTTTTTGTTACATGGACTCTATAGGTGAAGCATATTGTGGAATGCCAGGTTGGCATGGCTAAGTTATGATGAGCAATTACATCAACGGAAGCCATTCCATCATGGTTTATGATGGGACCAAAATAACATTGGGTGATGGATGGGACTGATTGCGGTTCCTGGTTGGCTAATAAGCTCCTTTAGGGTGACATCGGTGGTGCATCATCAGCAACCTGGACTGTCAGCACCAATTACTGATCATTGCTATTGGCAGTTCAATAAGAGTCAGTATCGATTAAGTGCAACGTGCAATTAAAAGTGCAAGTGCACACTTTGCAAGGGAGCTCATTGTTCCTCTAAATATTTCATACAAAATTAAACAGAAGTTTGGGAAATCTATCAGAAGGCAGGCAACACTAGCGAAGGCTCAAGACATGGCGTAGTATCATAAATACCCAGATGGGAATGCAGTGCAGACAATGGGTGAGGGTTTAAGAGAATGTTTTCGGATCCTGTGTAATTTTGTCATGCACTCTTGGCATGTTTGTCAGAATTTGCCTTCCACATTGGCCTTACCTTCAAATTGCTTGAAGAGTTTGAGCTAGGGGGATATTGCAGAAAAGTTTTGTGAATTGCCATTGGATAATTTGAGAGTGTCACTACTGGGAGTTGTCGTAGACAGAAGAGACAAATAAATAAAGGATGACCCATCATTTGTCCCTTACCACATGAAAGTTCAGGTATTGATGTCATTGATCAACAGCTATGCTTTGACCTTGTCTTATACTTAATTTAACACAGCAGTAACTACGCTATCAAAGTTTGGTAAGGGCGCCATATTGCTAAAGACTGAAATTGAGGCGGCGTTTCGCCTACTCCGGTTTAACCAGTTTTTATCTTGTAGGGTGTAAGTGGAATAGTGATTATTTTGCTTGTTTGTGTTCACCTATAAGGTGTACCATTTTGTGTTTTCTCTTCGAGACATTCATCTCCATTCTGGAGTGGGTAGTGAAGGAGAAAGCCTGCATGAGCTCTATTTTTAATTATTTGTATAATTTACTCTGTATATGTTTGTTGTGCCAAAATTGATTGACAGTGAAGCCATGAAGTGTAGATTTCCTGATAATAAGATTGGTGACTTATTGGGAGCTGTTCATAGGGATCGATTGTAGTGTAAGGTCACACTCTATTCAAGATTGGATAGAGAGAGCCTTCTGTTGTGGAGGAACTCATTCTTGTGAGGGGTTGGTTATGAAAAAATGGTTGAAAGATGTGGGAATTGGTGGATTCTGGGTCCTTGGGTGAGCTCAGTGGACAGATGAATGCAAGAATTGTCAGACCCAGAGTTTGGGTGACGTTGAATAGGTGAATGGGCTGAATAAAATTGATGGGCTGACTCGGTTATGTCATGTATCCTCGCAATGGCTACATCTCTTGGGAAACTATTAAGAACATGTTGTCCAATGGTTTTTATTGTATGTTGTTTTCAATCAAAAAAAGTCACGCAGTTTGTGTATAGTTATTTCTAAAGGCAAATGTCAACAATCTCCATATTCATGCTAGACCCTAGTAATTATATTGCTTTACTCTGTAAAATAAAGGTCACAATTCCAATGCAGAACATGAAAACGCACAGAGAACATGACAACGTGCAACCATCAGTAGGAAGTAAAACATCACATTACATTTTTATCAGCTTCTTTTGTGGTCACGCAGAGCTGGAAATATATTGATCTGAAGTTTGGGTATTGTATTCCCATCTTACCTGCAGACGTGTATTGTGGCATCACCTCCATCTACGAGGCTTCTAGCTGTGATGTTTTTGAAAACCACCAGCCATATTTCCTGATAAAACAGGGATTGAGAAATCTCCCACTCTTCTAAGGTGGGAGTGGGTCTTGAAGAATACAAATCGTTGCCAGATTCATGTTCCAAGGAAACATATCTTTGGTCATGTGGAATTTAGAGTCTTTTTTTCGTTTGAGGAAAGTTGGTAGTCAATGCATATAGTCAACCATTCCCACCAGAATTATCTGTTCCATTTATCTAATGTGTGTGACCATCCAGTGACCAAAAAAAGATATCCGAACAACTAAAGATTATTTCTAGGTGGATCCTTTAGAAAAATGCAGTTTTTTGTAGTATTACACCCCACTAATTATCATGAATAGTGAACCATGTTAGCATCGACTCAACCAGGTCTACCACAACAGGAAACACTTTTTTGTGGATCTCTGGTTATTGAGTGGAGAGGATTCTACTCTGTCCTAACAGACAATTCTCAAAAAAGCTAGGTTGTGTTGAGCAAACATCCAAATTTTTGCCTTTGCCATAGTCTTCCCCAGAATCTACGTTAACACTAATCATTACTTATAAAATTCAACAACTGCACTTCATTTTCTAGCTTTAATGTTCATGTAGGACCACAGAAAGTACTAGAGCTTTGTCACAACGGTTTCTATTGTTTCTATAGACTCACCATATTGGTCTTCCATTTATGATCTACTACGAGTTGAACTGTTTCATATATTTTGACTGCTGGCTCCAAGTAATTATTATACTTTTTCTTTAAAGTAAAACTCACATATCTTATGCAGTACATGAAAAAACTGTGAGAACCACGACGAAACGTGTATCGATCAGTAGGAAGTAACACATGCCATGAAATTTTTATTAGGTTCTTTAGTGGTCATGCACAGCTGGAAGTCTATTGCTTAGCACTAACCTTATATTATATCCATTTTACCTGCAGACATGTATTGTGGCATCACTTCATGTTCATGTTTCTAGTTATTATATTTTTTAAAACACTGCACTATGAGAAGAAGATATTCAAAGGGAATATCCTATAAACAAATATATCACCAATCCACTTGCTAGATGACAAATGTAACTCTCGAGATCCCAATGATCATGAGAACAGGGGTCCCAAAGTTGAGAATGGAGTGAGCATGTGCGACCACTGCCGGCAATAAGACAGGTGGTCGCACATGCTCACTACCACTTTATTTTCAAAGGGACATTAGGCCTCCAATATTAGGGTTCAGTGTGGGTATTAGTGTGCGTTTGCCATTTTTTGTGAAACAACCAGTCATAACCTAACATGTTTAAGGAGCTCTTTGTGGAGTGGGTCTCTATACAAAGATGTAGGACATAATCCCACTTGTCTGGCTCCGAGACAAAGCGTAGACCACCTCCTGGACTACTGAATCAGATGTCAAATCTCCTGGATGAATGTCATACACGCTCTCTGGAAAGCAGCAACTTTGGAAGGTTTCCTCTGTGGGGGAGGTGTGAGTCAAGTAGGGGGAGGACATATTGTGAAAGAAGTGCATACCTAAGGGCAGAAAATTTAGGATGTTGCCCTTGGCATGTTGCATACAGTCTCCTTCCAGGAGGGCTTGCCTAAAGGTACTGCCACACTTAGCGATCTCGTTAGCGATCACGATAACGACGCAAGCTAACGAGATCGTTGGTGTGATCGCTTTTAGGTCGCTAGTAGCTGCCAAACAGGAGATCTCATAAACGACACATCAGCGTCAGCGATCTCTTTAACGACTTTGGCGGTCGTTAGGATCTGTCATTAGCATGTACTGAGCGCTTCTGATTCATAGGAATTTCCAGCATCGCTCCTGCTCTCTGCGTCCTGCTAGCCTGCTTTGCAACTTCTGCGATCCTCTCTGTGACGCAAAAGAGAACCTACAGATATTGCGATCCACTCCGTGACGCTAAAAACCCTAGTCCCGCCTGCGCCGCTGTCATATGCGTCACAAACGAGGTCGCTCGTCGTTCGCAAAAGGTGCCAAACACAGCGATATAGGCTCACCAGCGGGACGCCAACGATCAAAAACGGTCCAGAACGCTAGTGAACGATCAGCGACATCACAGCAGGGGCCACATCGTTGCTACATGCCACACACAACGAGGTCGCTAACGAGATCGCAAAATAGTGACGTTTTAGCGATCTCGTTAGCGATCTCGTTTAGTGTGGCATACCCTTAAAGGTTGACAAGTAGGGACATAATCTTGCCATCTCCTCTCTATTGTGTCTGCAGGGTAAGTAGAGAGGTATGGGTCATACTCTCTGATATATGGTTATGCAGGTAATCATCATTAATATGGATCTTTTAAATAAACAATACCCACACTTAATGTATAATTCCTTGCCATATAAATTGCTGTAATGGACTGTAATATATATTTTTTCCTAATATATGATGATAAGCACTTTGTCCACAATGACCTAGATAGGTCCTAGATGATTTCCATGCATTTGGCCACCAATAAGGACTTCACTACCTTGACGGATGTATTTATTACAAGATCTGAAAAAAGAAAGTATTATGCTACTAGGGAGGCGTCTTGTGTCCATTAATAACCCCTTTTGATTGACACTTCAATTTAGCTCACCTAGAAGCTTCCACCGCGTTACAATATGCTCCACGGAGTTACTGTAAATAGGTGATTTGAAAATCTCTTCAGATGACATATTAAGTAGCGTTTGCTAGAGCAAGGAAGAAGAAATGTCACCATTAATCTAAATAGTGTCCAAAAAAGAACTAAAAGTTGTCTAAAAAAGAGCCAAAATTTTGAAATCTTATCCCTATCCCTATCTTAGCCCTATATTTATACTTTTAAGAGATATTAATTTTTTAAGGCAATGTATATTCATAAAATAACAGTATTTAATGAAGGTTTTTATTATCATATTTTAACTTTTGTTATTTTTATTATTTTTTGTGACTACAAATGTTAATGTATGGCAGTTATCACACTGGCCACTAGAGTACACACAATTAGCTGACATTTTCCTATTTCTACAGCTTACTTGTCAGCTTTGCTGTGTAGACTGGGACAAGATCTTCAGAGAGTGTGACATTTAATAGGAACATTATTAGGAAACTAAACTCATAAAAAAATACCAGTATTTTAATTTTGTGAAGGATCCCTTTTACTGAATTTTCCCGAGTAAGCTATTACTGACCACACATTTCCCCTGCAGCACCCACTACTGGGGAGATGGAGTATTACAAGACTCTTATTAGGACTGAGCATAGGGTAGGTAAGGAGGTTACTTGACTCATAATTTTGTGAAGGGTCCGTGACATTACATCAACCCAAAGAAGGAGCTGCCCTTTGGCTAATAGGGGTGGGGTGGGCGAGGGTCCTAAGTGGTGGACTACCATCTATTACATCTATGTGCCCGAATCAGAAATACACACAGGTGCTGTTTTACCAAATACTTTTTGTTCCGATTTGCATGAGGCAAATATGAACTTTATATTATTATTTCACATCCTGTTTTGTCAACGTTTGTATCAGCACATCGTTCATATTGCCATGGAATTATTTATAGGATTATTTCCAAAATTATTCTAATAGAAGGAGAAGAAAAAGTAAAAAAAATAAATATTGCGCTGTGTTTCGTGGAGTCCCATATACCGTAATTCAAATACAGTGATTTGTAAATGTAATATGTGTCTGACGACGTCGCCTGTTGATTATAATGGCAGAAATATAGAGTGGTTGGTGTTGTGAAGTGCAGGTGCTGGTGGGTTTGTCAAGAACTTCTTGGCAGCGTAACACATGGGTTTAATCAAAATGCTAATGGGTAAAGAAAATATATGACCCATAAAGTCCTAATTAGGCTTTCCCTTACTGGGGGAAAAGATTCAGTTTGCTGCCACTGCCCTGTATACACGTATACTCTGGCCAAGACAGAATGGCTTCTTGGTACACCCTAGCATGCAACACCTCCTCTAAGCTCTGTCCCTCCGTGCAACCCCCTCTAACTAAGCCTTAATCTAATATTCTTGTGTTTTGGTCCTGATTTATTGAATACGGCCAATTATCAGAACCCTAAAACTCACCATTCTTGTATCCTATAGTGTACCTTCTTCAGGCACCTAGTGAAGATAGAATGAAGGTGAAAAATATTATCATTTTGCATTTTCCCAAACCCTACTATATGGGTAAAGGGCACAGAATAGTCATTGAGACTTGTCAATTTACACTTATTACAAGTTATGGGTACCCCATTTGGAACCAGGTTGGCACATCTAATAAATAGGACACTATATACAGCTTGTTTCAAGGATTTTATCTCTTTACACTTTTTTCCTTCTTCAAATGTAGACATGAATAGTCCTGGTACACAAATTTTTCATAGTATAGTTTTTCTTGCTGAATGCAAAATTTTCGTTCTACATCAGCGCATTCCCCTTTGTCGTTTTCACCTTTTCAAGGACATTTACATGAAGCATTTCTGATTGATTAAACTACGATCACAATCCAGACTTTTCATTTTTATTGACAGGAATTGTAAGCCTGTGAGAACAGACATGTCACTACACAGAACAGAAGAGCATTATACATCCCCAGATGAGAACAGAAATGTTAAAGTCAAAAATAGCAACATGTTGGTATTTAGTAAATCCTAATAGGATACCCATGTTGCTGACCAAAAAGGACCCATATCAAGGTTCAACAATATTAAATATAAACCGATAAGAAAATATGAACCTACACCATATGTATAAAACTAGAAAAACTTTATTCAAAAATACTTAATACATGACAAATACGGATAAAAAGTGGGAGATCCAAAGCAAGGGCACCACGATCCAGAGTGTGTGGTATCAGAGGTATTGCAATCGGACAGAGTCCAGAGAAATCTATATATGCATGCTAGTGCTCCCCTAACCCAAAAGCAGTGTTGTTCAGGGAGAATAATCTATATATTTAATATTGTTGAACCTTGATATGGGTCCTTTTTGGTCAGCAACATGGGTATCCTATTAGGATTTACTAAATACCAACATGTTGCTATTTTTGACTTTAACATTTCTGTTGAATATCTATTTCTGTGTTTATTCACAGTATCTTCGTTATTGTCCTATGGACTACAAAGCCAGAGATGTCTCCTGGCGTACGAAACTCAATAAAGTGTTTCAAAGTGGGTCCTCCCATGCAGATGCGGATGGTCAGAATAATTTTACAGAACTGCAGGATAATGCTAAACGTCTCCTGCATAAACGTACGAAAGTTTGGTGGAACACAGCATTTTTAGAAAATTATCTTGATAAACAAATGATCCCACGTGGTCTCAGAGTACAAGTATTTCCGTCTTTCCCTGTAGAAGACCAAAGCTTTATAACCAAATGGGAGGAGGTATGCAATACTAGCTCCTTTAACTTTATGGAGCTTCTTATTGCACGTAATCAAAATGTCATTACAAATATAGAAAAGGAACTTGATGTTGCATATACAAGTGTGAAAAATTCCTTCCCAGGAGATAGATTAAGTTCATTTAATGAACAAATGGAATCTAATCTTGATTCTTGGGAAAAACAAATTCAAGAGACTCAATCCAAGAAATTAGCTAGAGATACTTCCGATTATACACAGAAGCGGGTATATCGATGGAGAAAAATGACATCTAATTCTAAGACAACTAGATCTGTGTCTATGTCATCATTGTCCTCTATAAGTGGACAATCAGAAGTTTCAACATCCTCTGTGACACCCTATAATACTAGACTGGGAAAGAAAAATAATACACGCCAATGGGAGCGTCGGCCAGGAGGCAATAAGCCTAAACAGCCCAATAAGAATTATGAAGATCATAAGGTAATTAATTTGTCTAATCATGTCTTCTCTGCACTTGACCTGTCCCTTCTCTCGAGGGGCTTTACATTTTCACCTAGCTCACGTTTTGACCTTTTTACAGTGACTAAGGATCTTCACATTTTTGGTCGGTCACTAATTTTCAAGAAATGGTATCATGATAAGGATCTTCATCAGACTTTTCCAACTAACGAAGAACAACTAGCATTACAAACCTTGGAGGAACTAGCCAGGGAGCATGAGGGAGCAGATATGGGTAAGGTACCTGATTGTTTACATCAAAAATCACGTAGATTCCCACCATTGTCCGCCTGTCCCAATGTAGATCTTTTTGTTCAGTTAGTCTCAGAGGAGCTAAAACAAATACCATCGAATATCTATAGAGATAATCTAACATCTGCCGAACGCAGCAGTCTCAATAAATTGAGACAGTTGCCAGATGTGGTCTTTAAGCCGGCGGACAAGGGTGGGAATGTGGTTGTGTGGCCATGCAATATGTATGAAGCAGAAGCACATCGCCAATTGAAAGAGAAACAATGTTATCAAAGATTAACGTATAACCCCCTTAGTACATATGTTGGCGAACTTACTAATATCCTAGACTTAGCTTTAGAACAGGGGGTGATTGTTAAGACCTTGCGTGATGCCCTTCTTGTGTCTGAACCAAAGGTATCTACTTTATATCTCCTACCAAAGGTCCATAAGAATCAGGAAACTCCCCCTGGTAGACCCATTGTTTCAGGGGTGGGTAACTTTTTGGAGAAGGTCTGTAAATACATTGATGCTCAGCTCAAACCACTAGTTGAGACCTTACCATCTTATGTGAAAGATACAGGAGATTTCCTTAGAAAGATTGACTCTCTTAATGTTGATAATGGATCTTTGCTGGTGACCTGCGACGTGGAGGCTTTATATACCAGTATTAGGCATGAGAATGGCCTAAAAGCCACATTACATTATCTAAATTTGACCAATTTCACTGTGGATGAAATTCAGTTTATTATGCAATTATTGGATTTTGCATTAAAACATAATTTCTTTTATTTTGGAGGGTCCCTCTACCTACAGCTCCAGAGCACAGCTATGGGGGCTGCCTTTGCGCCCGCATACGCTAACTTGTTCCTGGGGCTGTGGGAGAGGGACCTTTTCCTGTCAGACAGACACACATCGATGGACCGCGTCCTCTTTTGGGCGCGGTACATCGATGATGTTTTCTTGATCTGGCAGGGCACATCGTTGCAGCTTAAAACTTTTTTTGAGGAATTAAATACCAATTGCCTCAATTTGAAATTGACATATACATATCATAGTGAGTTTATAGAGTTTTTGGACGTTACAGTCAAACGTGACATCAATGGCTTTTTACAAACCGATTTATATCGAAAGGCCACGTCCACAAATTCTCTCCTACATGCAAAATCCGCCCACCCGCCGCAGGTCATCAGATCAATACCAACAGGTCAATTCTTACGAGTTCGCCGTATATGCTCTTCGAGAGGGGACTATATGATTAGAGCAGAAGATCTGAAACAACGTTTTTTTGCCAGAGGTTACAACAAGAGACACGTTAATTTGGCCCACCAACGGGCCAAGAGGCAGAGAAGACATGATTTAGTTTACAATACTAACGGTAGACAAAATCAACAAGTTAAGGAATTCAACAAAGTTAGAATGGTAACCACATATCATTCTCAGTGGTACCTTATGCGCAAAGCTATGATTAAATTTTGGCCTATCCTTTTGGCTGACCCTACTTTGAAGATATATTTATCCCCTACTCCCAATATTACAGCTAGACGAAGTAAGAATTTAAGGGATATACTTGTTTATAGTCACTACAACCAAAAAAGTGACCAGAGTAAGCTGCCGTTTTCACCTTACAATAAACCCAAATGGGGCTGTAATCCATGTGGTAAATGTGTGGCTTGTCCAAATATTATTAGAGCAACATCTTTTTCTTCTTCAGATGGAACTAAGATCTTCAAAATCACACATTCCATCACATGCCAAACTAAGGCGGTTATTTACTATGCATGTTGTCCATGCCCTTTGATTTATGTAGGCATGACCACCAGGGCGCTGAAGGTTCGAACTAGGGAGCATGTTCGAGACATCATTGCGGCAAAAGAGGAAACTTGTATGGAACATTTACGTACGATACCCAGACATTTTAAACAGCATCATAAATGCAATCCTAATGATTTAAAAGTAAGGGGTATAGACAGACTTATGTTGGATATCAGAGGAGGAGAAATTACACGCCCCCTCGGACAATTAGAGACCAAATGGATTTGGTCTCTAAAAACCGATGCACCCTCATGGATTAAATGAATCCTGCAGTTTTGTTCCTTTTTTGTGACCATCCGTTTTTCTGTATTTTTATCTCACCTATATTTGTTTTTACTTACTTTTATTTTTCGTTTGTGATCTAAGCAGGTGTTTCTACTATGAATGTGCCTTCTGAGTATGGTTCCATATATGTTGTGACACATCTTGGACATCAAGTGTGGATCTAGTCTCTCTCTTTTTGCCGAAACTTGCGGAACATCAATCTAGACCAACATATGCTACAATCAAGCCTTGACATCTCCTTAGATTTAATAGTGTTATTTTTGTCTGCTATTAATATATGTTCTCATTCTTTCTCATTTAGATTTGTGGAGTAATAATTGGGACTAATATTAGCGGCGTTTAGGCTTTGTGGCATATATATCTGACGAACAGAGTGCATTTTTGTAATATAGTGCCAACTGCTGTATCTATGGTATTGGACTCACATTACTGGTTGTGAGCCTCAGTGAGATACCTTGTATCCAATATGCGTGGCTCCCGTCTCAATTGGCTGAGCATTTCTTAGCCTGTTTGTGTTTCCAGTGGAGTTGTGTATCATTGATTTGGATTTCAACCACTTACCTGGCTGTTGAGCGCGCGCGCCTGCTGGGGCTGTGTCGGGGCATCGGTGGGCGTGTCTCTCTGGCGCGGTGTCCCGATCATGTGATCCAGCCCCGAACACGTCAGACGTGGGCGGGGTTTGGTTCCCTCTCGGGGCTCCGTGCCTTGACGCGCCGCCCGATGCTCTGGGACAGTCTCTAGCAGTGCGGTGTGCGCCACCATAGCAGCAGGTTCTTCTTATTTGCCTCTGTCTGCAGCGATTGGCATAAATGCTTTCCATGGCTGGACATGTGGTGTATTGTTGTGGGTGCCTAATTGGTCCAGAGATACACACCTCCTGGATTCTGGTTTTCTATTGGAGGGGATACTTGTCCATATAGAGTTCACTTTTTGTGATATATCTGGACCAATGGATACCACTGTTACATACTACCTTTTCCACTGACCATACAGTCCTTGTGTCTCATGACATTTGTGGGCCAATTGACATCATTGTTATAAGAAATCGCTATGTATTTTCTATTCTCATTGGTGCACTATGTATATATAAACCTGCTCCAGTTGGTGTGATGCCACCCCCGGAAGAAGGCTGCAGAGCCGAAACGTGCGTAGGGGCTGGCACCACGATCCACTGGAGGTATTTATGTCTATGCTTTCATTATTTGCTTTAGTGCTTTGTTCTGATGTGTATTAGTAGATTATTCTCCCTGAACAACACTGCTTTTGGGTTAGGGGAGCACTAGCATGTATATATAGATTTCTCTGGACTCTGTCCGATTGCAATACCTCTGATACCACACACTGTGGATCGTGGTGCCCTTGCTTTGGATCTCCCACTTTTTATCCGTATTTGTCATGTATTAAGTATTTTTGAATAAAGTTTTTCTAGTTTTATACATATGGTGTAGGTTCATATTTTCTTATCGGTTTATATCCCCAGATGAGAGTACTTTTGTTTTACCCAAGCATCATCAAATATGAGACATTTTCTTTTCAATTACAGCAACAATTATGTACTTAGACCAGAGGTCCATGACTATTTCAACTTCTGTGTTGCCAAAAGCTTTTTAATGGTGAAAGCTGACAAATCTGACCTCTCTATCTTTAACAACTATTTCAGCATTGCTTTAACTTACATCATACTTATTTTTTCTACTCTAAAGGTACTGCCACACTACACAATCCCGCTAGCGATCTCGTTAGCGTCGCATACTAATGAGATCGCTAGCGGGATTGTTTGTATATCGCTGAGTGCGGCTTAACTTAGCGATATCGTTAAGGACGCTATCGCGGTTAGCGATCTCCTTAACGACTTTAGCGGTACAAAAGTACCGCTAAATCGCTAAGAAAAGGTGCCACACTAGCGATATATACTTACCCAGCGGGAGCGCCGACGAGAAAATAGGGTCCAGAACGATTCCAGCGACGAGTGAGATCACAGCAGGAAGCTCGTCGCTGGCAGATGCCGCACTGAACAACATCGCTAACGGGATCGCTAAATAATGACGTTTTTTAGCGATCCCGTTAGCGATGTTGTTTAGTGTGGCATACCCTTAAGTTATTTAAAAGTAGGGAACGACACACGGCGGTGTGAAAAAGTGTTTACCCCCTTCCTGATTTTTTAATCTTTTGCATGTTTGTTACACTTAAATGTTTCACATCACCAAACAAATTTAAATATTAGACAAAGGTAACACAAGTAATAACAAAATGCAGTTTATAAATGAAGGTCTTTATTATTAAGGGGACAAGAAATCCAAACCTACAGGGCACTGTGTGAAAAAGAGATTACCCCCCTTTAAAACGTAGTTTAACTGTGGTTTTTTCACATCTTTGGGAAGCTGAGTTCAATTTCCCTAACTAAACCTAGGCCTGATTACTGTCACACCTGTTCTCAATCAAGAAATCACTTAAATAGGACTGCCTGACAAAGTGAAGTAGACCAAAAGATTCTCAAAAGGTAGACAACATGCCGCAATCCAAAGAAATTCTGGAATAGGTTATAAAGACATTTCTAAAGCTTTGGGACTCCAGCGAACCACAGTGAGAACCATTATACACAAATGGCGAAAATATGTAACAGTGGTGAACAACATACCCGGAGTGGCTGACCTGCCAAAATTACACCAAGAGCGCAGCGACAACTCATCCAAGAGGTCACAAAATACCCCACAACAACATCCAAAGAACTGCAGGCCTCGCTTGCCTCAGTTAAGGTCAGTGTTCATGACTCTACCATAGGAAAGAGACTTGGAAAAAATAGCCTGCATAGCAGAGTTCCAAGTTAACCCCTTAGTGACAGAGCCATTTTGCAGCTTAATGACCGGGCCAATTTTTACAATTCTGACCACTGTCACTTTATGAGGTTATAACTCTGGAACGCTTTAACAAATCCCGCTGATTCTGAGATTGTTTTTTCGTGACATATTGTAATTCACGTTAGTGGTAAAATTTCTTTGATATGACTTGTGTTTATTTATGAAAAAAATGGAAATATGGCGAAAATTTTGAAAATTTAACAATATTCAAACTTTAAATTTTTATGCCCTTAAATCAGAGAGATATGTCACACAAATTTCTTAATAAATAACATTTCCCACATGTCTACTTTACATCAGCACAATTTTGGGACCAAAATTTTTTTTTGTTACGAAGTTATAAGGGTTAAAAGTTGACCAGCGATTTCTCATTTTTACAACACCATTTTTATTTTAGGGACCACCTCACATTTGAAGTCACTTTGAGGGGTCTATATGATATAAAATAGCCAAAAGTGACACCATTCTAAAAACTGCACCCCTCAAGGTGCTCAAAACCACATTCAAGAAGTTTATTAACCCTTTACGTGCTTCACAGGAACTGAAGCAATGTGGAAGGAAAAAATTAACATTTAACTTTTTTTGCAAAAACTTTAATTCGGAACCTATTTTTTTTATTTCACAACTGTTAAAAGAAAAAATGAACCACAAAATTTGTTGTGCAATTTCTCCTGATTAAGCCGATACCCCATATGTGGGGGTAAACCACTTTTTGGGCGCACGGCAGAGGTTGCAAGGGAAGGAGCGACATTTGACTTTTTCAACGCAGAATTGGCTGGACGCCATGTCGCGTTTGTAGAGGCCCTGATGTGTCTAAACAGTGGAAACCCATCATAAGTGACCCCATTTTGGAAACTAGACCCCCTAAGGAACTTATCTAGATGTGTGGTGAGCACTTTGAACCTCCAAGTGCTTCACAGAAGTTTATAACATAGAACAGTGAAAATAAAAAATCATATTTTTTCCACAAAAACAATCTTTTCACCCCAATTTTTATTTTCCCAAGGGTAACAAGACCCCAAAAGTTTTTGTGCAATTTGTCCTGAGCATTCTGATACCCCATATGTGGGGGTAAACCACTGTTTGGGTGCAAGGCAGAGCTTGGAAGGGAAGGAGCGCCGTTTGACTTTTTCAGCGCAGAATTGTCTGGACGTCATGTCGTGTTTGTAGAGGTCCTGATGTGTCTAAACAGTGGAAACCCCCCACAAGTGACCCCATTTTGGAAATTAGACCCCCTAAGGAACTTATCTAGATGTGTGGTGAGCACTTTGAACCTCCAAGTGCTTCACAGAAGTTTATAACATAGAACCATGAAAATAAAAAATCATATTTTTTCCACAAAAACGATCTGTTTACCCCAATTTTTATTTTCCCAAGGGTAACAAGACCCCAAAAGTTTTTGTGCAATTTGTCCTGAGCATGCCGATACCCCATATGTGGGGGTAAACCACTGTTTGGGCGCACAGCAGGGCTTGGAAGTGAAGGAGCGCCGTTTGACTGTTTCAAACCAAAATTGGCTGGAATTGAAATTGGACGCCATGTCGCGTTTGGAGAGCCCCTGATACGCCTAAACAGTCGAAACCCCCCACAAATCACACCATTTTGGAAACTAGACCCCTTAAGGAACTTATCTAGATGTGTGGTGAGCACTTTGAACCCCCAAGTGCTTCACAGAAATTAATAAACGTAGAGCCGTGAAAATAAAAAATCATTTTTTTCCTCAAAAATGATTCTTTAGCCCGCTATTTTTTTTATTTTCCCAAGGGTAACAGGAGAAATTGGACCCAAAAAGTTGTTGTGCAATTTTTCCTGAGTACGCTGATACCCCATATGTGGGGTAAAACCACTGTTTGGGCGCATGGGAGTGCTTGGAAGGGAAGGAGCGCCATTTTGTAATGCAGACTTTGATGGAATGTTCTGCGGGCGTCATGTTGTGTTTGCAGAGCCCTTGATGTACCTAAACAGTAGAAATCCCCTGCAAGTGACACCATTTTGGAAACTAGACCCCCCAAGGAGCTTATCTAGATGTGTGGTGAGCACTTTGAACCCCCAAGTGCTTCACAGAAATTTATAAACGCAGAGCCGTGAAAATGAAAAATCATTTTTTTTCTCAAAAATGTTTTTTTTAGCCAGCTATTTTTTATTTTCCCAAGGGTAACAGGAGAAATTAGAATCCCAAAATTGGTGTGCAATTTGTCCTGAGTACGCTGATACCCCATATGTTGGGGTAAACCACTGTTTGGGCGCACGGCAGGGCTCGGAAGGGAGGGAGCGACATTTGACTTTTTGAAAGCCACGTCGTGTTTGGAGACCCCCTGATGTGTCTAAACAGTGGAAACCCCCCACAAGTGACCCCATTTTGGAAACTAGACACCTTAAGGAACTTATATAGATGTGTGGTGAGCACTTTGAACCCCCAAGTGTTTCACAGAAATTTATAAACGCAGAGCCGTGAAAATGAAAAAACATTTTTTTTCTCAAAAATGTTTTTTTTAGCCAGCTATTTTTTATTTTCCCAAGGGTAACAGGAGAAATTAGAACCCCAAAATTGGTGTGCAATTTTTCCTGAGTATGCTGATACCCCATATGTTGGGGTAAACCACTGTTTGGGCGCACGGCAGGGCTCGGAAGGGAGGGAGCGACATTTGACTTTTTGAAAGCCACGTCGTGTTTGGAGACCCCCTGATGTGTCTAAACAGTGGAAACCCCCCACAAGTGACCCCATTTTGGAAACTAGACCCCTTAAGGAACTTATCTAGATGTGTGGTGAGCACTTTGAACCCCCAAGTGTTTCACAGAAATTTATAAACGCAGAGCTGTGAAAATAAAAAATCATTTTTTTTCTCAAAAATGATTTTTTTAGCCAGCTATTTTTATTTTCCCAAGGGTAACAGGAGAAATTAGAACCCCAAAATTGGTGTGCAATTTGTCCTGAGTACGCTGATACCCCATATGTTGGGGTAAACCACTGTTTGGGCGCACGGCAGGGCTCGGAAGGGAGGGAGCGCCATTTGACTTTTTGAACGCCACGTCGTGTTTGGAGACCCCCTGATGTGCCTAAATAGTGGAAATCCCTCAATTCTAGCTCCAACCCTAACCCCAACACACCCCTAACCCTAATCCCAACCCTAATCCTAACCTAAATCCCAACCCTAATTCCAACCCTAACCTTAATTGTAACCCTAACCCTAATTTTAACCCTAACCCTAATTGTAACCTTAACCCTAATTATAACCCTAATTATAACCCTAACCCTAAGGCTAGGTTCATTTTGCGTTTTACCAGCCCGTTCAACACATAGCGTTGACGGGCTGGTAACGGTATAGCATAACACGATCGCGTTATGCTATACCCGCTAGCGCAGAGGAATCAGCAGATGATTCATCTGCGCTAGCGGTGACGGAGCCCAGACGCTGCAGCCCGCGTCCGAGGCTCCGTCACTGAATGATGGCACGTCGCAAACGCATCCCGCTTTACGGCATGCGTCGCGATGCGCCCTCAAATGGGGGTGAATGGCAGCGTTAACGGACTGCGTTACACCGCGTTATACCGCGGTGTAACGCAGTCCGTCTAACGGACTGCCATAACGCAGTATGAACCCAGCTTAACCCTAACGCTAATTATAACCCTAACCCTAATGCTAACCCTAACCCTAATGCTAACCCTAACCCTAATTATAACCCTAACCCTAATTATAACCCTAACCCTAACAGAAAAATGAAAATAAATATAATTTCTATTTTTTATTATATGTCCCTAACTAAGGGGGTGATAAATGGGGGGGTTATGTACTGTTTTTTTTATTTTGATCACTGTGATAGTTTATCACAGTGATCAAAATGCACTTTTATGAGAATGAATGAAATCATTTTTGAATCTGCCGCCAAGCAGATCGGCGGGCGCACTGCGCATGCACCCGCCATTTTTTTTTTGCAGGAAGAAGACGCCGGGATCCTGGGGCCTGCGGGAGGACGGAGGACACCGGTAAGTATACGGGGGGGCGATCGGGGGACCGGGGGACCCTCATTTTCTCCCCTCTGATGTGCGATCACATCAGAGGGGAGAGAAATCATTTTTTTTTTTTTTTGCGATCGCATCTATGCTTGCATAGATGCGATCGCAACACCGGGATCGGTGAATACCGACCCGGATCATGTTCTCTGGGGTCTCGGCTACCCCCGGTAGCCGAGACCCCAGAGAATATTTGCCCATCCCCCCCAGGACACAGCGGCACATAGCGGCGGGCGCACTGAGCATGCGCCCGCCATTTTCTTCATCGCGCCGGCCCCGGGGGACACCGGAGGGCCCTGGGGCCACATACAGGACATCGGGGGCCACATGGGGGTCCCGGGGATCCTTTTTCTCTGTCCTCTGATGTCCGATGACATCAGGGGACAAAGAAATTAAATGACACAACTTTTTTTTTTTTTTTTTGTTGCGGTCGCCGTTATAGGGTTAATAACGGCGATCGCAACATCGGTGTCGGTAAAAACCGACCCGATTCATGTTCTCTGGGGTCTTGGCTACCCCCGGTAGCCGAGACCCCGGAGAAAATGCGCCTCTGGGGGGCGCTATTCACTTTTTCCACAGCGCCGTTAATTAACGGCGCTGTGGTTTAAGTACCCTTAATGACCGCCGTTAAAAGGCGTATCGGCGGTCGTTAAGGGGTTAAAAACCACAGCTGAGTAATAAGAACATAAAGGCTTATCTCAGTTTTGCCAGAAAACATCTTGATAATACCCAAGACTTTTGGGAGAATACTCTGTGGGCTGACAAGACAAAAGTTTATTTTTTTGGAAGGTGTATGCCCCATTACATCTGGTGTAGAAGTAACACAGCATTTAGAAAGTGAACATCATGCCAACAGTAAAATATGGTGGTGGTAGTGTGATGGTCTGGGGCTGGTTTGCTGCCTCCGGACTTGGAAAAATTGATGTGGTAAATGAAACAATGAATTCTGCTGTCTACCAAAAAATTCTGAAGGAGAATGTCCGGCCATCTGTTCGATCGTGAAGGTTGGGTTATGCAGCAGGACAATGTCCAAAACACACCAGCAAGTCCACCTCTGAATGGCTTAAGAAAAACAATCTTAAAAATGTAAGACTTTGGAGTGGTCTAATCAAAGTCCTGACCTTAATCTGATTGAGATGCTGTGGCATGACCTTAAAAAGGCGGTTCATGCTCAGATACCCTCCAATGTGGCTGAATTACAACAATTCTGCAAAGATGATTGGGCCAAAATTCCTCCAGAGCGTTGTAAAAGACTCATTGCCAGTTATCGCAACGCTTGACTGAAGTTGCTGCTGCTAAGGGTGCCCCAACCAGTTATTAGGTCTAGGGAGCAATCACTTTTCACACAGGGCATTGTAGGTTTGGATTTATTTTTCCCTTAATAATAAAGACCTTCATTTAAAAACTGCATTTTGTTTTTACTTGTGTTATCATAGTCTAATATTTTAATTTATTTGGTGATCTGAAACATTTAAGTGTGACAAACATGCAAAAAAAAAAGGAAATCAGGAAAAGGGCAAACACTTTTTCACACCACTATATATCTGTGAAATTCAACTGAGGGATGGTAGAGTATATGAATGAAGGGAACCAGTGTGGGGAAACATTGCTATATATAGTGGCTATGGAAAGTTTTCAGACCCCTTTAAATTTTTCACTCTGTTTCATTGCAGCCATTTGGTAAATTCAAAAACTTTCATTTTTTCTCATTAATGTACACTCTGCACCCCATAATAATAAATAATAATCTTTATTTTTATATAGCGCTAACATATTCCGCAGCGCTTTACAGTTTTCACACATTATCGTCACTGTCCCCAAAGGGGCTCACAATCTAGCTATCCCATTTTGACTGAACAAAAAGAAATGTAGAAATTTTCGCAAATTTATTAAAAAAGAAAAACTGAAATATCACATGGTCATAAGTATTCAGACCCTTTGCTCAGACACTCATATTTAAGTCACATGCTGTCCATTTCCTTGTGATCCTCCTTGAGATGGTTCTACTCCTTCATTGGAGTCCAGCTGGGTTTGATTAAACTGATAGGACTTGATTTGTAAAGGCGACACCTGTCTATATAAGACCTCACAGCTCACAGTGCATGTCAGACCAAATGAGAATCATGAGGTCAAAGGAACTGGCCAAGGAGCTCAGAGACAGAATTGTGGTAAGGCACTGATCTCTCACTCCTTCCTCTCCTGCTATTTATCTGGTAAGCCTACAAATATCATTGCCATATTAATTTGACTTTTGTTAAGTACTAATATTTTGTGGTTAGGCTTTTCCTGCAGATTATCTATTGCACTATGCCATTATTGTGACGCAGGGTGACCCTCACCCAATGTGTTACCATCTTGTGCCCTCAATATTCTTGTTTCTGATTGTCTTGTCTTTTTAAACTTCCTTTGATACTAAATAAAATCTTGATACATCTTTTACATTATGCACTTATCTTTCCTTCTTGATGTTAACATGCATTATTAAGTGATTGCAGCGTACCAGGGGATGTGGTCCTGCCACCTGGCGTGTCACCCCCTAGTCGTGTTACTATGAAACTGGATTGGTGTATGCTATTATGGAAAATTGTAGAAACATGGTACGCTATCAGGGTTTTAAAGCTAGTCATCTGTCCTTTAGGTTCCTTAAGTGTTTTTACATTTTTTAAGTATTTTTGCACTTATAATATGAGAAGCTCTCAGCATAGCCGACAGTTCTAGCAACAATACATAATACTTACTGTAATAACTTTTGATCTTAGTTATTACACCTCACTTTGGAATATTGTCACAATGTATGTGGCGTGCAGAGGCTTCCAGACATGAAGGCCATGATAAAATCTTTAGATCCCTAATTAAAGAGTTAGGTGTGAGGGGATGCAGCAACACCATCCCCCCAGAGATACTTCATCTGCAGTCTTGGTTAGAGGTGGAGAACATAAACCAGACGTATTCACAACCCGTAAAATCTTTTTCTCCTGGTCTTTCATTTATTTTTCACAGCTGAGCGCTGTAGTAAATCATGGAGGAAGCTATATCTACCGTATAACCCTATATGTGTCTTATTAGTGGGATTTCTGTACGGAAAGGTCCCTATTGATTAAATAGAACATTTGACTGTGGTGATATCACTGGATTTAATGTTGATCTTCTGGTGCTGCCTAGAACAAGTCTCCTGATGCCTGTCTGTGGATGTTTTATCTCTTCTTCCAGTGACTCCAATTATGTAGGGTAGTGGGTTGAATGATTACATTCTAGTAATAGGATGATGTTGGTTAATATACGGTCCTTATTACCAACGTAAATGAAAAGTGATAAAGATCCTATGGCTGCCATAGTTATGTTGGTTTCACACACTGTACTAGGCCTCATTGTCTTAGTTGCCCCTAGCAACCAATTAGAGCTCAGCTTTCATTTTACCAGAACAGTTTCAAAAATGTAAGCTGAGCCCTGATTGGTTGCCATGGGCAAAAATAGACAAATTTAGTAAATACCCCCTCACAGCAAAAAACGGATGTTTTTAGCTATTATAAGTTAAAAAGGAAATATTAAACACATCACAAACACTGTGGGTGTTTTTTTTACACAACTTTAGTGCTGTTTTTGAGTGTTTTTGTTTTTCTTTCTAGCAGCATAATCATGGTATAGTGTTTTTTTTATTTCAGTTTGGTATTTTTATAGGACAAGAAAAATGCATAAAAAAACGCAGTTTTTTTTTTACACTTTTTTGATCCAAATAGTGTTAACTAAGTACCCTATGTTATTTACATGTACTATTGCTATTTACTTACTGCAGGGTATCTGCTCATTTTGTTTTTTTCCTTGGGTTTTGTCTGTGAAATGGCCACAGTGTGAACGTGCTCTTACACATTGCATTTATACCAACTTATGGTCCGGCTCATTTTTTTGGTTTTGCTGTAGTTTCTTGTACTTTGTACAAACAGGGGCATGGCTCCCCTTTCTGAGCTATAGGGGTTTCATCTATATAGACTCCCATGGGCAGGTGTCCGAACAGTCAGACTCCGGTCCTCCTCTGCCCTTACCTACATTGAGGTCGTATGACACAAGGTGAAGTTTTAATACTAGAAGATGGGACTGTCCCGATTGTTTACACCTTGTCGTGGTGGGATGGTTGTTAGGCTTTTTTGATTAAAATAATCTTAACTAAGTACCCTATGTTATTACATGTAATACTTTTTACTCACTGCAGGGTATCTGCTCATTTTGTTTTTTTTTTGTTGGATTTTGTCTGCGAAATGGCCACAGTGTGAATGTGCTCTGACACTTAGCATGTATACTAACCTATGCTCCAGCTCATTTATTTGGTTTTACATTCTCTTTTTTGTCTTTATTGTGACAGCGCCCACCACAATGTTTGGTTTTTTTTACAAATTTTTTTGTGTCGTAATTGTTTTAATGGCTTTAACCAGTGGAACAGCAATCTATACAAGGAAAACCACTTTACTACTGCTCTGATCAGAGTTGTGCCTGACCTGCATAATTCCACCAAGTGAGCAGATTCCATCCACTCTTCCTATTTTGTGTTCTAGTGGCAAATACGGCCCTGTTCACAGCACAAGATATGTCAACTTAATAGACAGATAGTGATGAGCGAGCGTGCTCGGATATCGTGTTCTCCAAGCATGCTCAGGTGTTATCCGAGTATCTCGGGCATGCTCAAATAATATGTTCAAGTCCCCACTGCTGCAACACGTGGAGATTACCTGTTTGTCATGCAACTGTCGCATGTGTTGCGGCTGTCTAAGGCTAGTTTCACACATCCGTTTTTCCCCTTGCGGCGCCCCCGGCATTTTCCCGCAGCGCCGCATCTGAAAATCTGATGCGCCGCATGCGGCTTTTTTCGCATTGACATGCATTAGCGCCGCATGGCGCCGCATGTCAATGCGTTGCATGCGGTTTTGTCCGGATGCGGCGCAAATGTACATTGCGGCGTCCGGGAAAAACGCTGCATGTAACGTTTTTTTTTTTTGCCGGATGGTTTCTTATCTCTCCAAGCATCAGAAACCATCCGGCAAAAAAACGCATTTTGGGCGCCGGAAGTGTGAAAGCTTTTCACATGCGGCGCTGCGGTAAAATGCCGGGGGCGCCGTTTAGGCGCCCGCCGGATGTGTGAAAGAGGCCTAACAGCCACAAATCATACAGCTCTGGGGATTCTAACATATTATTCGATCATGCCCGAGATACTCGGATAGCACCCCAGCATGCTCGGACAACACGATATGTGAGCACTCTCGCTCTTCACTATAGACAGATAAATAGATAGATCGATAGACAGATCGATAGATAGAATCCTGATCATTGAAATTGCAAAAAAAGAATGCTAAGGCTACATTCACACATCTGTTTTTTTCCGTCAGACTCAATCCGGCTTTTTTTTTAAAAAAAACATACGTTTTTGCTACCGCCGAATCAGTTTTTTTTTCTCATTGACTTGCATTAGCGCCGTATCGCGCCGCATGTCCTACCGTTCCGTCCGTTTTTTTTCCGGATCCGGCAAAAATTTCAATTCCGACGGCCAGACAAAACGGGTGTAGGAACGTTTTTTGTTTCCAGCTAAAATAACAGTCAGCGACGGATGCGGCGCTACCGCTCATTGCTACAATGCAAGTCTATGGGCGAATGCGGTGACCGGATCAGTGTTTTGCCTGTTCTGGTCACCGCATGCCGTTTTTTCACTCTGAGCATGTCTCTCTCTCTCCTTCCAGGCATGCTCAGACGGCATTTCTCGGGTTCAAAAGTTCATGACGGATCCGTCAAAAACCTGATCCGTCACATCAGTTTTTTACAATCTGCACTGGATCCGTCTTTTTTTCAATTTGGACGGATTGTGCCTGATTGTAAAAAACGGATGTGTGAAAGTAGCCTAATAAGTGTTGTAATTATGGAAATCGCATAATGGATAGACTTATTGATATACAAATGATGAAAAAATGGAAACAAAAATTTCAATAAGGAGTGTGGAAACATACTTATGATTTAGACAGAGACTGACAGATAGATATATAGATAGACAGACAGATAGAATGGGATGTAAAGGTGCCCATATACCTTAGATGGCTCATTTGTCTGACAGCTATTCCCCTATACATATGCATGCCCTGCTCGGCCAGATTTGGTGACCTTTATTTGTATGTGAGGGAATAACATTACAAGCGGCACTAACCAAGGGGTCTTCCGGAGTATGCAGTCATTAGGCGCTTGGTACTCATAGATATATCTCGTCCATAAATGGTGAAATGTACAAAATGAACAGAATGATCCATTTCCATTGGAGGGAAACTGATATGACCTGCTTGCTGTGTGTTCTCTTCATTACTATAATGACTATTATCACTACATGTGGTGAGTAATTCTATAGATGACACAGGTATAATGAATCGCTGCTTGTTTTCTGCCTCCTGCAGCAACTTGCACCATTATCAAAACTTCTTAATGCATGCATGCATTTCATAAATCTTGCCTATTTTCCATTGACTCTTCATGCTCCTTCCAACATACGTATGCTTTCTACATTCTTTTGCTGATTGGAAATTTCCCCCCAGCATTCTACTTATAGTCATGTATTTCATGTATGGTACTTGAATCTTGCCTATAAAATCATAGGAAAGGTTCGTGAGCAGATGCAATTACTGAATTTTATCATGTGTAATTACATCACAATGTCATTTCTCCATGCGTCTCAAAATGGCACTCATGTGACATCTGTTTAGCAATGTATCCACCATATTCATCTGCTTATCTACCTCCTCCCCACTATGGGCCGGCCCTACAGTTAACCCTGTAACCCGGAACTAAACAGGAACTGCAGCCACAAAGGCAGCAGTTGTCAAAGGAGTGGAACGCTATCTTCACACCACCCTCACACTCACCCTCACATATCTATCTATCTGTAACAGAACTCAGGATGGTAGCCGTATTTGAGGGACTTGTCCCCCCTCCCCGTCCAGCTACAAACGGGGACTGTTTTAAGTGTGTGTGAACAGGTTACCATAATGGACACCTTCCAGGTCTTCTGGTCCGCCACGCATTGCACGGCTCCGATCTCCAAGCGACCACAGAAGCGGGAAACCACACCAGTCCATAAAACCAAAATCATCTTTACTGTCAGTTTCACTTGTACACAAAGAACAGCTGGAGATGCAGACATCTTTCTCTTGATTACAGTACAGTGACATGTCTTCAATAAACATTTTCAGCGGCACAGTTGGTGAATTGCAGTACAAGTTATGGACCGTCAACCTTTCTAGATATAGAGACTATTTAGCTGAGTTTTTTCCAGTGATCTATTTCCTTCAGCCCACTATTCAGGAACTACGTAGTGATGCGTCTGTGACTTCCACTTTACCAAGTGTGCCCCCAGACTTGCTGACTTGTCTCTTCTCGGACCTGCAGCTTCTAAGACCTGGCTGACACTTTTCCGTTAGGTACTCTAACAAAGTTTCCTGCTATACGTCCCATTCCACATCTCGCCTACTAAGAGTATTCCGCTGCTTCCAATGGAGTTCTTCTTAGATGTTTTCTTCCTCTATATGGTTCTCTGCTCTCTTCTTCCATACACATGCAGGTGAAGATCACCTTGACCAGAGGGTGTCCTTTTTTTCCTTCCTTGATCTTAACTATCTTCCTTCCTCTCCCTGCAACTAATCCAAAGATCCCCAAATCCTCCTCCCCACTATGGGCCGGCCCTACAGTTAACCCTGTGACCCGGAACTAAACAGGAACTGCAGACACAAAGGATAACAATAAAATACAATACAGTAAAATACATTTAAATGACAACAGTTGTCAAAGGAGTGGAACACCATCCTCACACTACCCTCACATTCACCCTCACATATCTATCTATCTATCTATCTTCCTCCTCCCCACTGTGGGCTGACCCTACAGTTAACCCTGTGACCCGGAACTAAACAGGAACTACTGCCACAAAGGATAACAATAAAATACAATACAGTAAAATACATTTAAACGAGAGCAGTTGTTAAAGGAGTGGAACTCCATCCTCACACTCACCCTCACATATCTATCTACTGTATCTATCTATCTATCTATTATCTATCTATCTATCTATCTATCTATCTATCTATCTATCTATCTATCTATCTATCTATCTATCTATCTATCTATCTATCTATCTATCTATCTAGCCATCCACTGGTGGACACAGACAGAAAAGTGCACCTGTGCAAGCTAATGTTGTAAGGTTATATAATTAATATACTCATTTAATAAAAAATAAAGTAAAGTGGATTAGCTTTTACCATTATATAGGATGCTTTTTTAATAATGAAACATTTAATTTGTCATCAGTTTTTTATCTGGCTGCAATATAACTTGGGTAATATTCAAATTGGCCACAATATGACTTTATGCATCCTCTTCTAGAGGAAATAGATATTGCAAATTGCACACTGGATGATTCACAGGTGTAAACTATCACTTCTCTGAGTTATCACAAAAACTAACCAATGTCTCATTTGCACCTCATTCCATTAGCATAAATTGTGTGTTTAATCTGAGCTGATAAATGTTGGTCCATATGACTGCCAATATTACTGGCGGCTGCAGCTGCTCTATGAATACTCCAAATAGGTCTTTTAAGTCTTTTATGAAGGAGGTAATGGTGGCAGATCCCTGGTGGCAATCCCTGCTGTGCTACTGATTGGCGAGTGCCACTATGTTTATCTCCTGATTATTGAATTACTTCAATGCACCTACAAGGTTGAACACTGACAAAGCAGAGTTCCTCTTTCTACTCCTGTGAGGTACATGATTGTTATCACTCGTAAAAGGTGAACCCAATCGGGACGGTCCTATCTTGTGTCTTTTTTTAATCTTGGGTTTTATCCATGAAATGGCGAAAGTGTGAACGTGCTCTTACACGCTGCACGTATACCAACTTATGTTCCGGCTCATTTCTTTGGTTTTGCTCTTTTTATGATCTCCATTTTATACGTTTCTGGCACCAGAGTTTTGTACTCTGAATGCATCCATTATGATTCGTGACTCACTTTCAGCCAATTCACAGCTGGTCAATGGGTCTGTTCAAACAGCTAATGGACCTGAATGCAGAGCAAATTGCATGGGCACTTAGGGGATCGGTCATTGCCTAATCATGTATTGATTGTAATAAAGCACATTTTGAATGTAAAAACTAATGTCATGTTGCAGCTTAGTGAGGATATAGCATTATTCATCTTTATATACTGTATTTAGGTTAGAGTAGTGGTCTCCAACTGTTGCAACTCCCCCTCTAACTACAACTCTCATTATACCCTGACGTCCTGAAGCTTAGGAGGCCCCTGTATGTTACAAATAATATAATTATGAAGTTCATCTAATGAGTGCCACTGTGCCTAAAAAACAACAGCCGGAAAATAGCTTACCACATATGGACAAACATTCTGCTGCAAGTTCTGAAACAATTGTTACACTTCAACTTTTTTTGCCATAAGTATAAAGTGTAACTGTCATTACAGGAGAACTTGCAGAAGAATTTCTGCGTCCGCCTCTAGCTCCTCCCCCTCCCTTCATTATAGAATCTTATGAGCACCAACTGTCACCTCCTCTCTGTAATGGGACAAATCTGTCTTCACTGAATCCTAATTTTGCAGCTTTTACCACTGAATTGAGAGTAGAAGATCAGTCCAGGAAGAGAAAGAGGCAAATTTCGCTAATAAAATATAATACAAAGTTACTTATTTTCATGTGTACTATTCATTGATTTCTGAAATAAATATTAAAATGGCGGTTACTTCTAACCCTTCATGACACGGCCGATTTCCATTTTTTCCTTTTTTTTTTTCCTCCCTTCTTCTCATAACTTTTTTATTTTTTTTATACAAATGGACATCTTAGGATTGTTTTTTTATGGGACGAGTTGCCTTTTTGAATGACACCACTCATTTGACCAAATTTACCAAAACAAATTTCAAGTTGTCAGAAATTGTGAAAAAAACTCACTTCTGACATTGTTTTTTGTGAATTTTTTTACGGTGTACATTTTGTGGTAAAAATGACCTTCCAGTTTGATTCTGCTCACCATTGTGATTCTGCCAATATCAAACATGTCCAGCCTTTTAATCATTTTCAAATCCTTGCAAAAAAAAATTCTTGGGATGTTGTGTCACCATCTTCGAGACTCTGCAGGCACAATTTTAAACGCCAGAAATTGACAGCGGCATTTAACAGGTTAAAAATCACATCTTAAATGTTGGCCAATATGTATACTCCATCTTTTCTAGAGATGTTTCCCTTCAAGGGATTGTCCAGGTTTTTAACAGAAGTCTGCAGTCTCTCTATGTACAGTATGCGCCATGTGAGGATTCTCTGGATCCTGCCTCCAGCATCAGAGAATATTCACAGTGTGCGCGATGTGATTTATTATCTATCTGATCTATCATCAGTATCTACTGATGTATTATCTATCTCTATTATCTGTCATTATTCATTTATATTACTATCATCTATCTATCACTATTATCTATCTATTACTATCTACTTTATCTATATCTACATCTATCATCTATATCTATCTTCTATCTATCATATCATCTATCTATATACATTTATCTATCTATCTACTATCTTCTATCTAATTTCTATCTATCTATCTATCTATCTATCTATCTATCTATCTATCTATCTATCTATCATCTATCTATTCTATTATCTATCTATCTATCTATCATCTATCTATCTCTTATATCTATTATACTATCATCTTTATCTATCATCTATCTATCTATCTATCTATCTATATCTATCTATCATTATCTATCTATTATCTATTATCTATCTATATCTATCTATATCTATCATCTATCTATCTATCTATCTAATCATATATCTATCTATCTAGTCTTATTATCTATCATTATCTATCTTATCTATCTATCATCATACTATCTTCTATTATCTATCATTATCTATCTATCTATCTATCTATCATCTATCTATATCATCTTATCTATCTATCTATCTATCTATCTATCTATCTATCTATTATCTATCTATCTATCTATCTATCTATCTATCATTATCTATCTATCTATCTATCTATCTATCTATCTATCTATCTATCTATCTATCTATCTATCATTATCTATCTATCTATCTATCTATCTATCTATCTATCTATCTATCTATCTATCATCATATATCTATCTATCTATCTATCTATCTATCTATCTATCTATCTATCTAAAAAAGTTTGATATATACAGTTTGAGTTAAAAAAAAGCCATGAAATTTTTACTCAGCCTAAAGCCTGGGACATTTCCGTGATTTATAGAATAGAAGACTTATAGCCGGAAAAGATGAAGTCTTCCTATATGGAAAGTCTCCCTTTGTATTTCGTTATGCTCCCAGGTACCATCAATCTCTGGAATACACAAATCAGACAAAACCATTGTTCTTATGTAAATCTTGGCAGTGAAAGCTTCCAATCTTTGCGGCGGAAGAAGAGATAAGAAAATAACACATGCAGCCATTTGCCGCCACTTTGTAACACTAATCACTACTTGTTTGCATGGGTATATAATCCATTTTAGGTCAAATTATTCCGTTATTAACTGTCACAGAAAATTCCCTTCATTTTTTATGGATGCCATAGGGTCGATGGTGCTAAATAAGCAGAATAATCATTCTTTTATTTCTTAGGGACATAAAACTTACATTTGTGCAGTTTGTTCATAAATTTCAGCCTGCATTTCACACAACTAGCTCCTAGGGTTATGCACAAGTTCTCGAATGCTCTGGTTTCAGGTTAATATGGCAGAACAATCTATAGGTATGGTACTTACAGCCACTAATATAAGAACAGAGAAACAAGAAGGTTGGATCAGTCCCTCTTGAATATCTCTAAAATTGAACTAGATCAAGCGAAACATAAACTGTGGTGGTAGAAAGATAGAAACCTAGATAAAAGAATAGATAGATAAGATAGAATAGATAGATAGATAGATGATAGTTAGATAATAAATAGATACATAGATAATAGATAGATAATAGATAAATAGATAGATAATAAGCAAATAGATAATAAATCCTAGATACATATATAGACAGATAATGATTATTAGATAAAACAAAGTTAGAAAACTTAAAAGAAAGAAAGGTGTTTAATAGTTATGTAATTATTTGTAGATAGATGAAAGATTCATGTATGGATTATAAGGCAGCAGCTGGACATGTCCTGGACAGGAGGTATGTGTCACTGAAGTGCCAAGCCTCAGTGATGTAGGACCTGGAGAAGTAGGCTCCAGCATGTATAGTGCTGAGAGGTGTTTTTTTTAATGGGCCTGAATTTTGGGTCCAGGTCGTAGGAATGGCCATAGAGCTGGGAGGGACTGGATGTTCCCAGTCCTCCAGTTCCAGGCCTTGGGATTACCTTTTAAGGCAGATCAGCTGCCTCATTCAGTGTCTGTGTCTGGGAGAAGAGGTGGAAACACCTCTGGAACTTGGGCCTGTGTGTAGAGGTGGGAAGATCTGTGAATATTACTTAATCTCTGACAGAGGTTCAGAGCTGGACTTTATTCTGTTTTAAGGGAGTCATGCACTGACATACCTGTGCCTACTGCATGGACAATTTATTTTCTATATATCTTTGTGCCTGAAAGGCTGCTTTGTTTGGAGTCCATGGAAGTTTATGCATATATATATATATATATATATATTATATATATATATATATATAACTATTAGTAGATAAACATATAGATGCTTAGATAATGTTTAGTAGATAGATAGAACACTAGAATGATCGATAGATAGATACAGTCATGGCCAAAAGTTTTGAGAATGACACAAATATTATATTTTCACATGATCTGCTGCCCTCTGGTTTTTATGTGTGTTTGACAGATGTTTTTATCACAGACAGAAATATAATAATTGCAAACATATGAGTAACAAAAGCTTATATTGACAGTTAGAATGAGTTAATGCAGCAAGTCAATATTTGCAGTGTTGACCCTTCTTCTTCAGGACCTCTGCAATTCTCCCTGGCATGCTCTCAATCAACTTCTGGACCAAATCCTGACTGATAGCAGTCCATTCTTGCACAATCAATGCTTTCATTTTGTCAGAATTTTTAGGTTTTTGTTTGTCCACCCGTCTCTTGATGATTGACCACAAGTTCTCAATGGGATTAAGATCTGGGGAGTTTCCAGGCCATGGACCCAAAATCTCTATGTTTTGTTCCCTGAGCCATTTAGTTATCACCTTTGCTTTATGGCAAGGTGCTCCATCATGCTGGAAAAGGCATTGTTGATTGCCAAACTGCTCTTAGAGGGTTGGGAGAAGTTGCTCTTGGAGGACATTCTGGTACCATTCTTTATTCATGGCTGTGTTTTTAGGCAAGACTGTGAGAGAGCCGATTCCCTTGGCTGAGAAGCAACCCCACACATGAATGGTTTCAGGATGCTTAACAGTTGGCATGAGACAAGACTGGTGGTAGCGCTCACCTTGTCTTCACTGAATGAGGCGTTTTCCTGATGTCCCAAACAATCGAAAAGGGGATTCATCAGAGAAAATAACTTTACCCCAGTCCTCAGCAGTCCACTGCCTGTACCTTTTGCAGAATATCAGTCTGTCCATTATGTTTTTTCTGGAGAGAAGTGGCTTCTTTGCTGCCCTCCTTGAGACCAGGCTTTGCTCCAAGATTCTCCGCCTCACAGTGCGTGCAGATGCACTCACACCTGCCTGCTGCCATTCCTGAGCAAGCTCTGCACTGCTGGTAGCCCGATCCCGCAGCTGAAACACTTTTAAGAGACGGTCCTGGCGCTTGCTGGTCTTTCTTGGGTGCCCTGAAGCCTTTTTGGCAACAATGGAACCTCTCTCCTTGAAGTTCTTGATGATGCGATAGATTGTTGACTGAGGTGCAATCTTTCTAGCTGCGATACTCTTCCCTGTTAGCCATTTTTGTGCATTGCAATGATGACTGCACGTGTTTCTTTAGAGATAACCATGGTTAACAGAAGAGAAACAATGATGCCAAGCACCAGCCTCCTTTTAAAGTGTCCAGTGGTTCATTCTTACTTAATCATGACAGATTGATCTCCAGCCATGTCCTCATCACACCCACACCTGTGTTAATGGAGCAATCTCTGAAAAGAGGTTAGCTGGTCCTTTTAAGGCAGGGCTGCAATGATGTTGAAATGTGTTTTGGGGGATAAAGTTCATTTTCTAGCCAAATATTGACTTTGCAAGTAATTGCTGTTAAGTTGATCACTCTTTATAACATTCTGGAGTATATGCAAATTGCCAATAGAAAAAGTGAAGCAGTAGACTTTGTAAAAATTAATATTTGTGTCATTCTCAAAACTTTTGGCCATGACTGTAGATAAACATTGATTTATCTAGTTCTCAGTAACATATCCAGTCTAGTCCTGTCCTTTATAATGGTGCTGTACATATAACGGGAGTTTCATGGCTGCGGTACGGCTTAGTTACACTTTGTGACTAACAAGACGAGCTGTAATTATGAAGCAGTTACTATAATCCCATTGTATAGAAATCACTGATTTCATTTTTCATGACAGAAGCAGAATTTTTTTTCTGAGAGCTTCTGCTTAACTCGGTGTAATCTCCAGTCAGTAGCTCACTCTCCAGCCCCCGCTGCCAACCATAATCGAACTCCCGCTGGGAATGAAGACAATATAATTATCTTCTCGAGCTATTACTGCGATGCACATTCTGTATAATTATTATTTCTTGAAAAGACTTGTTTTTTTTTTACACTTTTCCTATTTATTACACTTTACCGATAAAGTAACTGATCTCGGTGGAGTCCATACTGGCGGAAGTAATCTGGAAGAATTATATAAAGGTGTACAATGCAAAAATAGATCCTGTTAAAGGGTCTGTTCACTGTGAAAAAGCCCTTTTTTAAAAAGGGTCACTGATCATACAATCTGGGAACCAGCAGCAAATATTCAATTCTCCTACAGCACTCCCACAGGGGAAATGGGTATTACACAGTTCTTATTCAAATCAGTGGACTGCCTGTGTAATGGTTCCTCCAAAGCTATTGCCCAGTGTTACCACCCCCTAGGAACGCCCACAAATAACCAAAATGATTCTTCATGGTTGTGTTTTAGCTAAAGTCCACCCAGTCGTCACTTGACTCATGGACCTGCCCCAGCAGAATCATGACTACTGGTAAGTATGGGAGAGCTACTTGAAGCTCTTTGGCCACCAATGTAAAATCTGTCACAGGGCCCTAAACCCTAAAGCCTGACCTCCTCATATGACACAGAGGATCCGTTGGGTCCTCTTTAGGCTCCAAGGCCTATATGCGACTGAAATCTTTGCACCCCTATATTTATTTTACTTACAGAGAAAATCAATGACACAATGGTTATTTTTTTCTAAAAAATTTTTATTCCATGCTCATGAAAAAATACAAATAAATACCGTACGTAGTTTTACGACCTCATATGTTATGTTAACCTTTAAAGGACCTTGAAAGTATATCTTCACAATTTATACAACATTGGGTAATCTCACGCTGTGCATTTTGGAAATTATTTTATTTATTGCCTCGGTTTATATCCCATAACAAGAAAAGGGATAAAAAAAATAATATTTTTTTAATTTAATCAGAACCCCCCCCCTTTATGTATGCAAAGTGGTCTGTTCCACTTCAAACTCACAAATGGACATTTGTATCCGACTAATTGCATAAAGGGAATAAACCAATACATGCAGAAAAAGGGGTGATTGGCTAAAATAATAAAGGAAAGTCTTTTTTTAGTCCTGCTTTGAAATGAAAAACTATAAATATAAAAACAGGATGTTTAAAACCATTTCTTTTAGCTTTCCTTAGAATTACCCAATTATTATTTAAAAGAGGAATCCGTACTTTAACGAGAGCCTTTGATTAGAATATGCTTTTAATTATGAAGATATTGCAGCTCAGCTCTATTGAACTGAATGGGGTTGAGCTGCAATACCAGACACAACCTGTAGTCAGATGTGGCACTGTTTCTGTAACAAAATGGCCATGTTTATTTTTTTTTTCACAACAGCAAGAAAACAGTAAAAAACAATTATAATATGTGATATACAGTATATCAATGGTATCATTACTTCATAATAATCATTATATCTTATTTGTATATATACTTTTTACATTGTTATTATAGATATCAAAAAAAATTTCTTTGCGTTTCATAAAATATCTTCTCTTGGACTCTTCTACATGCACCCAAACTATATATTTGGCTTTATCATATATATTATATCTCAATATACATTCATGTAAAGGGCATAAATAACCCCGCATATTGTATAAAAGGCGCGTAAAAGATTTATCATTTGGAAAAACAAAAAAGAAAACTGTACTGAACATGTAAAATATTAAATTAATGCCCGCTGCCGGTAAATGCTTAAAAGAGTTTTCTAACCATAAAAAAGCTCATAAAGTTATATCATATAGAAAACGTCATACCCAACAAACGGAAGAACACTAGGGATGAGCATTAGGGATGAGCGGACCCGTGGATGTTCAGGTTACGGTACCCGACCGAACTTTAGCCTAAACCAGAACTGTACCCAAACTTCAACCAGAACCCGAACCCCATTGAAAACAATAGGGACCCGAACTTTGAAGCTGGGAAAAAACAAATCTCTCTCTTTCTCTGCAACAGACTTCCCCCCGAACTCCGAACATTGCAACGGACTACCAGGAGAGGTCCGTGCTCGGCATGAAGCACCCAACACTATCTGTCCGGTACGAACCCCAAACTTTTAAGTTTGGATTCGCTCATCTCTAAAGAGTACCCTTCTGCAAGGACAATATATAGACTCTTTGCCATCCAGTTGTCTATCTTTTGTACAATTCCACCTGCGTTGGTGCTGGATGTGGTCCCTCTTACTTCTTGGACAGGTTGCACCAATGGTATGTCCGCCCATGCTCAACTTATCGATCTCCCGCAGATAATCTTATACCTTCTACTCACATGACTGTTAGAGCCAATTACTGGTTGGGTGGTCATGTGGCAAGTTGACACCAAAAGTCTCTGTAGATGATCAAGTGCCATCTAGCCAAGGTACCACTGCAGCCAATCACTGATTGACCAACCAGAAAGCTGCAGGTTGTACAGGAACTGGCGGGCTACCGGGAAACATCAAAACCAGAATGGTGGAATTATAAAATTGATTATGACATTATATATATATATAACTTTACAGCTTTCTGAGCTGTTTTAAGAATTTTGTTCTTAGTTGAACAACCCTTAAAGGTCAAGTAGCAGATTAGAATATGCTGCTTTTACAATTCATAGCAGTATGATGTCATTGTAGGTTGGGGTTACATTTAGTTTAATAAGGAATGTGCATGCTCTTTCTTTCTTGAATACATGTACAGCGTGGATTCAGACTGTACAACCTTCAATCCTGAATATAGACCGCCATGTTTGCTGGGTTGTAACTTGTACAAATGGCTATCCATGAGTGGTCAAGTATATTAAACATAAACCAACCCTTCCCGTCACCTCAATCTAGTCCTCCAAGACAAAGTATAAAGTTGGTCATGCTCTTTAGATAGCTGTCATACACATGCATGCTCGGCTAGGCTGAGCGTACACTATATGTTGTCAATGGGAAGATGGGAATAAGTCACTTATCTCCAGTATACAGTTATATCCAGTGAAAGCAAGAGCTTGAAGCATATCAAAATTCTATCATCATGGGATACACATTGAATAGCCGATACCACCACTATTAATCTGACATACCAGAATTAAGACACCAGATGTATGTTATTGTTCCATTAATCCATGAACTACACCTTAACCAGACATTTTTTCTTTTTTGCGCGAAGGGTTCCCTTGCAAGAAGATAATCGAAGAGTGTCCTGCTGCTGTTAATCGAGGTGATCAACTCTATGAAGGAACCAGGTTGCAAGTGGTCAATTACCCTGCACTGCCTCCCCAGGGCAAAAGAAGCATTGCAAGTCTCTAATTGAAAAGCAATAGGCTGTTGGTGTAACGCATGGGCGTATCGGGTCCTCCAGTGGAAGAGACGCTCTTTGAAGTTCCTTTTTCATTTTGAATAACCAATCGGGGTCTTGAATGGGGAAGTCACTATTATCCCAATTATTCTCTAATATGGCATATGAAAATGAGTTTTCTGCTACAATGCGTTCTAATTCTTGTAGACAGTATAACCTACGCACATCGAGCTCCTGTATAAATTGCACCTTTTGTGATCTAATCACTGCCTCCATTCTGTATAAACTAAAACGTAAGCATTCAAATAAGTTCATTAAGGTTCTTGGTGCACCCTTGGTGCGACCAAGAGGCTCAGAGCACCATATGACATACTGGTTTGCATGTCCTGCCCCCTTCCCTGGTCATGGACAGCACTGGCTGGTCAATCACAAGTGAGGGAGGAGGGACAGGCTAAACTATTGGGTGGAACAGTAGACTGACCCTTTTGGTTACACCAAGAGAACACCGAACACCCTAATTAGCATATTTGATTAAACTTCACTTTCTGCAGAATAGAGACAGCGATTAGAACGCTAAAGGTGCCAGTTTTCTATCGACTGTGTCCACTACAAGTCTATGTGGTTAGTTTATACTGTCTCTTTTGCTGATGGACTCCTTTTATTATTCTCATTTTCATGAAATAAATGTCTAAAAATAGAAGTGAATGAAGAAAAGAGAATCTAAATCCAATCAATATTTGCTGTGTCCACCATTTGCCTTCAAAACAGCATCACTTCTTCTAGGTACTCGTACTTGCACACAATTTTTTAAGGAACTCGGCAGGGAGATTGTCCCAAACATCTAGGAGAAATAGCCACAGATCTTCTGTGTATGAGGTAGTGTAAATCCTTCTATCTCTTCATATAAGCCCACACAGACTGGATGATGTTGAGATCAGGGCTCTGTGGCAGCCACATCATAACTTCCAGGACTACTTGGTCTTCTTTATACTGAAGGTCATATAATACCATCAGGGAGGCATCTTATTGGCTCCAAATTTATTCTGCAGCAGGACAACGACCCTAAGGTTACCGTCAATGTTATTGAGAACTATCTTAAGAGAAAACATGAACAATGAGTCCTTGAAATGATGAAATGACCTCCATAGAGTCCTGATTCCCACATAGACTCTGTATTGTATTACATGAAAAGACAGAAGGATTTGCACAAACATCACGCACAGAAGATCTGTGGTTAGTTTTCCAAGATATTCTGAGCTTTTTAAAAACTGTGTGTGTGACCAAAAGAATATACGTACCGGCGCCTAGGAAAGTAGTAGAGTTAGCGCTGTTCCCAGAAGCCGAGGGCTGAATGCAGCTCTCATCATTGTTGCTTAGTCTTTCTACAATCATCGCGACCAGGCGATGCTGATGGGAGTGGGAGTCAGCACCTGCTGTGTGTATATTGCGTATTAAATAAATAATAATAAAAAAATGGCTGGGGACCCCCTTCATTTTCATAACCAGCAGAGGGAAAACCGACAGCTGGGGCTGATGTTAATATTCTCGGAAAGGGCCAATAGCCTTAAAGGTTCCCAGCATATTAATATCAGCTCATGGCTGTTTGCTTAGCATTTACAAGTTATTAGAGGGGGACCCCAAAAAAGAAATGATTTGAAATCATCCCTATATTTACTTTCCAGCAAAGACTAAACAGACAGCTGTGTGCTGCTATGAAAATCAGCCTCAGCCACCCCAGAAATGGTGCATCCATCTGCAAGTGGCGTAACAGTCGTGTGGTTGATGTCAGCTGTTTTATGTCCTCTGACATCAAGCCAAGGGGTTAGTAATGGAGATGCATCATTAAGGTTACCGCTGTTCACAGACAGTGGTTCTCATGCCTAACTCAGTGTGTTCTGGCTGGCATGGTGTGCTTTCTCATCACTGGTGTGCTCACCATACCATCTGCATGTAGCTGAGTTGGGGATCTTCTTGGGTCATGAACATTATGGATTATTGGTGGAAAGGTGAGTATAACTTTGCTTTTTTATTTTTATTTTTTGGTAAATAAATCGGTAAAAGAGGGTCAGGGAGTGTTTAGTTCAGTTAAAGGATTTTACTCTGCTTCTGTCTTTATTAAATTTGATTATGGGGTTAGTAATGAGGGTGTCTGATAGGCGCCTCTGGATTACTAACCTCTGGGTTTGATGTCAGCTAACATTACAAAGCTAACATCAACTCCAATACTATTACCCCAGTTACCACCATACCAGGGCAAATGGGAAAAGCTGAATTGGTGCATCTAATGGATGCACCATTTTCTGGGATGCTTGAGGGCTGATGTTTTTAGTCTGGGAGGGGGCCAATATCCATAGCATAATATTATAGCAGCCTGCAGCTGTCTGTTTAGCCTTTGCTGGTTAGTAAATAAATGGGGGGCCCTATGAAATTTCTTTTTGGTGTCCCCCTTATAATAACCAGTAAAGGCTAAGCAAACAGCTGTGAACGGTTGTTAATATGCTGGTTACCTTCATGGCTATCGGCCCTTTCCCAGAATATTAACATCAGCCCCCAGCTGTCGGCTTTCCCTCAGGTGGTTAGGAATTGAAGGGGCACCTCACACAGTTTTTTATTTATTCATTTATTTATTTGATACACGATATACACGCACACAGCGGGTGCTGACTCCAACTCACATCAGTGTCGCCTGTTCTCGCTGATCGCAGGAAGCCCGGTCCACAATGATGAGTTTAATTCAGTGCCTGGGAATATCTGTACTGCTTTCTCCCAGACGCTGGTATGTGTCACACCAATGACACACGAATGTCATCAGTGTGCACGTGTGCAGCCTGCACTTCATCCGTGGTGCGTGAAAAAAAAGGACATGCCTCCGGGTTTTTCACATGGACCGTGTGTCCGTGTGAAATACCTGATGTGTGCGCACCACCATTGAATACATTGGGTGTGCGTGTGTCCATATTTGTGGTTCTTAAAAAACGAACATAAAAAACGGACCTGTGAAGGGGGCCTTACTTTGCAGCATTTTTTCCACACCTGCCTAAAACTTTTACACAGTACTGTACATTATATATTTGTCATACCAAGAGTCTAAATAGTGAGCAGACTACAGTACAGTTTCCAGATCGGATCATTTGCATTGGGTTCAGTTACTTTCTCTGATAAATTGTAATGTGATCTGTTCGTTCGACCCGTCTGAACTTGTTTGATCAATTCATCTTAATCAGATGCATCTCTTAGAGTAGCTGGTAGGTAAATTAGTCATGATAATTGAAATACAGTAGAAGAAGTCAATGTACTGACAATGAAATGTCATTGTTTTGTTCATGGATCTATAATGCAAATTGTAGTCGTTAGTGGAAACTCTTGCACAATTAATCTTTACAGGAGTGAATGACCATTGACACTCCTAGGTCAATAAGACCTTACCCTAGGACAAAGAATGAGTGCTAATTTCATGTGTTTCACTCACACTGATCTCAGGATAGCCGTTTTCGCATTTATCCCCCATGGATAATGGACAGTTCAGTTTGGACCTTTTAGTGGAATGTAAAGAGTTCCTGTAAGATAACAGTTTGGGTATTGACGTTGGAGATCCATCAGAAAATGAGAAACTAAAGAGAGAAACCATTCGATTGTGGTACATACTTTTCATGTGCTTTGCTGATCGGTAGAGATCACCAACAAAACAATAACATATTGGATTAAGACTAGAGTTTGTCAGTCCAAGCCATTGAGCGAAAGGCCTCAACTGAAGAATCCAAGGTGATGGCGTATCATCTTGAGATGGCTCTGGAATATTAAAGTCAATCCAGATATCCAACATGTACACTGGAAGCCAAGAAGCCGCAAAAAGCGACACCAAAGCAACCACCATTTTGGCAATTTTTTTTCTAATTTTTAGCCGGGACACTGGTAACGACTGGTTCCTGGAGTCACAATCTTTAAAATTGCCCGAAGAGCTCCATAATTTACGTATCGTAAGGAAGCAAATGATCAAATTGAATAGAACAGGTAAACAATACAAAGAACAGAAGAGGAGGAAGTTGTACGCTTGCTTGAACACAACGTCAGGCCAGACCTCTGTGCAAATTGCAGAGACCAAAGGAAGTCCTTGGGCGATCTCAATCTCATCTCTTTTATTCATAAATATTAGAGGCAAGCAGATACTGGAGGATATGAGCCATACCACCACTATCGAGCCGTAGATTTTCTTCTGGGTGAAAAAGGATCGTGCATTTAGTGGGTTATGGACATTATAATACCTATTCACACTGATGACCGTAAGACTTAACACACTTGCCGAAACTGATACAGCTTGGATAAATGGCACTGCCCTACAGAGGAAGTCTCCGAATACCCAGGCTTTGTAGATCAGGTTGCCAACTGTGATGGGCATACACACACAGACCACCATGAGGTCACAGATGGCCAAATTTATAAGGAGACTTTTGGTGGCGCTCAAACTGGATGTCCTACCAGTCCGTTTCCTAGTCAACACTTTAATAGACATTATATTGCCGATGATGCCCACAACAAAGGACACGATGTACATGGCGATGAGGCTTATAGTCACTGGTTCCTTAACAAAAAGGAAAAGCATTTTCTCCAACTCCTCAATATCCAGTTCTTGACTGTCATTTCCAAAGGTTTGCATGGACTGATTGCCCTTACTGAGGAAATCTCGAAGAGAATAGTTGTACATGTGTGTTTGATCAGAGGAATTCATTGCTTCCTTTAGGCGGGTGAATAGGTCGTTGATAATTTTAGCTCAAGATTTAATTCGGAGAATTTGGTATTGCCTCCTCCTATTCTGTTCTCTTCAGACGCTAAATATGTTTTTTGCATGATGCGAGCGAAGAAGTCCAACTCTGAAAGAGAAAAAACAATAAAAACGGATTAGCGGTTGTTATTTTTAATGCATTTTAACGAAAAAGGCAGTGTATATCTGATGAAAGAGAGGTCATAAATTGTGCAGACTTGACTTTTAAGGGACGCGCTATAGATGAGCCTTCTTCGGAATCTAGGAAATTTACTGTCAAGATAATTAAGAAATTATGAGCAAATGAAAATTAAGTGTCAAGATAAAACGGATTGGAAACACATTAGGATTTGTAATGTACAGAGCACACAAACTATTATATAGTGTAGATTCATCAATGTGTCGCCATCCATCCATTAATATGTGTCCTGAGTAAAATTGTAGGAGAAATAGTTCCTTTGATTACAAGGAAAGTTGATTAGCGCTTGTGACATGTGAAGCAGACGACCAATCAGAGCTGGAGTCACTGTCCCCGCCTCCTTTTGAATTGAACAAGAAGAGGAAGTCTGAGATCAGCTGCAGCCTGAACTTCCTCTACATGTTCAATTTATCCGAAGGTGGAGACAGTGATGCCAGTGCTGATTGGGCGCCGGTGTCATATGTCACAAGAGCAGCACCGGAGCCCCGAGACCGCAAGTGCTGACACTGCTGGAACAGCGCCGGCAAGGGAGGTGAGTATAGGCTTCATTATTTTATGGGGGCCAAACATTTGGATCAAGAAGGGGTTGTCTTAGTAGTGGACAACCCCTTTAATTATTTTTTTGAATGGAGCTAAGAACTTACATGCATGCAGCTAACTATCTGCCTGTTCTGCTGGTTGACAATCTCTACTGGTTCAGGCATTGACTCTCCTGCTTACTGTAATCTCACGTCTTCAGAGCAGCTCTTTCTTTTCCAGTCTGCTCTGTCGACGGTGTGCCACTGCTGATGTCAAGCTGATTGACAGCCAGCTCTCCGCAGTAAGGTAGCGGAGATCCGGTAGTCAATCAGCATAACATTGCCAGTGATGAAGTGTCGACAGGGCATACTGGAAGAGAAGAAGCTGCGTTGTCGATGTGATGTCACCGAAAGCAGGAGAATTGACGTCAGGAGCTGTCTGTGACTGCTATGAGCTGGGAGAGATGATCTGAGGGCAGAACAGGCAAGTAGTTGGCAACAACTATCTTCCCATACGTTCTTAACCCCTTGCAAAAAAAAATAAGCAAAGTCCCAGATAAGCCCTTCAAATTGTCTGAGAGTGTTGCATCCTCCATTGTACGCATTACCCAATGATGGTGGTGACATAATGCTGCAATTTGTTAACCCAACAGCAATAATATCAGATCGCCAGAAAATAAAAGCCCAATGACTGCGGCATATGAACACACCATAGTTGCAATGTTAATTATGATTTTCTCTGGATAGATGAAGTATTAATATTTTTAGTTTAGTCGCTAGTTTCATACAGGATTGATTGACACAGAAGCCCGACATTGAGCGGTAAGCTACATACATGAGCGCTAATAATCTGCAATGAAAGACAATATAGAATTCCTATATACATATATTAATTAATGAACAGAAGGGAGGGGAATTAGTTTCCTCAATGTTGACTTAATTAACTTACTGGACATTTCTCTGTCAGTGAAAGTAATCGAGCTTCACAAGTCTTTAATCCAGAAAATCAGAGGCAGATATAAGCACATGGCTCCTCTGTCCTATGATGGACTACTTAACCGTATGGTTGCATCTCTCAGCACCGGTCTGTAGATGGAGGAATAAAAAAATAAATCCAGCTCTACCGATTACATAATGACAGCTGAAACATCGATATGCAGTGAATTTTTAGAGATGTGGCTTACTTCTCTCTTCTCTTGGCTCAATATATAGTGAGAGATGATAAAAAACAAGCTTTCATTCTGCAGTACTCTGTTGGGAGAGGTTTATGCTACATGTGTCTATGTGTGGCCACCCACTGGTTGAGATGTGAATTGCAGCCTACGAAGAGTTTTGGTAGGATGTTGAGATAGTTGAAGTTTTTAAAGGGGATATCCAGGACTTATTTTTTTTTACTTTTTTTTTTCCAATGGGGCTAAGCACTTATCAGCAGGTAGTTGCTGATCTGTTCTGCTGTGCAACGATCCCTCCCAGCTCAGGTCAGTCACTGACCGATTCTGGTGGTGATTCTTCTGCTTCCTATGGCGTCACTTTGCCAAAGCAGTGCCCTCTCTTCTGCTCTGCTCTATTGATGAAGCGCCACTGCTGACATCATGTTGACTGCTAGCCGGCTCCCTGCCTGCATTAGGCTGAGTTCGCTGTCAATCAACATGATGCCCTGCCAGCAGAGCAATGTGGAAGAGAAGGACCTGCTTGGTCGATGTGACGTTAGAAGAAGTAGGAGAATTGCCGCCAAGAGCGGTCTGTGACTGATCTGAGCCAAGAGAGGTAATTGCACTGCAGAACAGGTTAGCAACTACCTGCCGATAAGTGCTGAGCCCCATTGGAGAAAGATTGCCATAAATCCCTGATAACAAAGCTCAATTTCAAAATACAGATGTCATACAACAATCTTTCTCCTTTTTTTTAAGCTTTCATGATTAAGCAGTGCATGTTGCCTTAAAGGAAACCTAAAACAAGTCTGTGCAGCAAAGAGAGACAGTCTGCTATACAGGAGATTGAAATTACTGCATCCATTTCTTTATATGTAGCTACTATACATGCACATAACATGGACCTATGCCAGACAGCCATATTATGTCTATATTTAGGGTCCACTTCACACCTGCAGCAAAGTTAGAACACCATAGGACTCATTAGTGATGTACTTTTGGTACATTAGAACTTTGAGTACTGGTCCTTCACTATTAATAGGGACCACCGGGTGAGGACTTGGTTGAGGCATGCTCCACATACTATAGTTTAAGCAACAAGTGGAACCTATTGGTATACAGCAAACAACAAAATGTCATGTTCCATCTAGTAATGCGTTAATTAATAAAATCTAACATTTACAGATAACACTGGGGGTGATGATGCTTATACATTTTAATGAGATCCGGGTCAGTCAAGAATTGCTGTGTAATGGGGAAATGATAATTAAGGAAGCATTGTCTCCTGTTTGCCATTCTGCTGCCATCATCTTGTTTTTGGTCACTTGAATAATTCATAGATAAACTAGTTCTGCATCGCCGTAACACTGAATCTCATTTCAGGGAGGCTTTTCCTAAAATAAAAAATCCAATTTTTGAAGCAATAACCCCTTATTCCCTGATAGATTAATTAGTGCACCTCTAGCAAAACAAATTCAGGATATTAGTATAAAGAGGGCAGAAGGGCAATTTCCCAGGGCCTTCATCAACTAATGGCTTCCACCACCAAAATATTTTGCCCTAACCTAACAGTCATGTAAAGGAGTTTCTAAAGTTGAGTTGTTCCATCCCAATGGTGATAGTCAGTTTTCAGTTTTGTGATGGGAGCAGAAAGCTGAAAGTCGTGGTGTACTGGATCCATCACATGATAGGCACCTTAGTTGCCTGATGGATTCCATTGACTCTTGGGTTCCGTCGATTTGACTCGGTATTCTTCTTGTCAAATGTGAAAGAAACTGGTCCAAGATCCCGGTGGTGGGATGAAATGTGATATTTCCTTGCAAGGTGGAAGAAATATCCTAATACTTTTCTCATGTGTTGTTGATTCAGTCAGTTTAGAAGTGAGAACCGAAAGAGATCTGATCTGTAGGAACATCTAAATTTATCATAAGCTTGCAGTAGTATGCAGTCCTCATGTAATGGCACTGCTGCCCATACATAAGGGGTCATATAGCACAGTATGTGTTTTCCTCTTTAAAAGTTCAATACTTTATTAGATTATATTAAAATACCAGAATAAAAACCATTAATATACAACCAACCACAAGTAATTAATTATATCCAAGGACTATAAGGATACATATATATATATATATATATATATATATATATATAACATATATATATATGTGTATATATATATATATATATATATATATATATATATATATATACAGTGGGTTCGGAAAGTATTCAGACCCATTTAAATTTTTCACTCTTTGTTTCATTGCAGCCATTTGGTAAATTCAAAAAAGTTCATTTTTTCTCATTAATGTTCACTCTGCACCCCATCTTGACTGAAAAAAACAGAAATGTAGAATTTTTTGCAAATTTATTAAAAAAGAAAACTGAAATATCACATGGTCATAGGTATTCAGACCCCGTATCTCAGTATTGAGTAGAAGCACCTTTTGAGCTAGTACAGTCATGAGTCTTCTTGGGAGTGATGCAACAAGTTGTTCACCCCTGGATTTGGGGATCCTCTGCCATTCTTCCTTGCAGATCCTCTCCAGTTCCATCAGGTTGGATGGTGAACGTTGGTGGATGTTACACCCGGTCCCAGCGCTGCCTCTGCACTCCGTTCTGCTCAGTCACCTGTTCCTCGGGCTGTCCCTCTGCGGCGGTCTGTGCGTGGGCTGGGGTCTCCTGTCCCATCTGCTCTCCGGCGTCCTGAGTCCTTCTCCACTTCCTGGCACGCTGCTGGCAGGCCTCCAGACAGTCGGCTTAGGACGCGAGGCCGCGCCCACCGCCTCTCTTAAAGGGACAGCGTGCATCTTTTGAAATAGCTAATTATCCAATGGCTGCGCACTCAGTACTATATCTGGTCACTCCACCATTAGGGGAGTGCCGGAGCAACGTGTTCTATCATTGCTACATCCGGTTCTGTTCCTGTTCTGTCTGTGCTGCGTCTGCAGTCTCTGTGCTTCGCTGATACTGTTTGTCTCCTCAGATCATTGCTAACCCGTATCTGGCTAATCTGGACAATCTCGGCTATTACTGGCGCAAGTGTCATCCCGTTCCTCCATCAGCCATCCGTACCCGTGGACCGTGACAAGGTCACTGAAGCCAGCCTTCTACCATCCGTTCTGGACCAGGACCTTACCCTTCTCCGTCAAGAACTTTCCACGGACTCTGTAAATACTTGTTACCCTTTTGGTCCCTCTGGGACAGCTGCCACGTGTCCGGGGTCTAACTGGAGGTAGCACCTGTGTCCTCCGGGTATTCCATTCTGGTCCTGTTCGAGGGGCCTTACTACGGGTACCCGGGGCTCACTAGTTACGCCCCCTTCGGAGCCCCCCGGACCACGGTCTCGAGGTTCCACATTAAAAAATAAATACGAATGTGAACTTCAAGACCTCTGCCTCCGTTTCCATTCGTTACAGATTGCTCCGGCCATGGAACCCGCTGGATCCCAGAGACCTCCGACCACGGATCTGTGCCAGGAGGTGGCCCGTTTGGGAGTGCAACAGGACAAGATCACGACTTATCTACGCAGCTTGTCTACCCGCATGGATTCCCTAGGGTCCTCGTCTGCACCTGACTCTTCTATCAATAATCAGGTACCAGTTCCCATGGCAAATCAAGGTCCCCGTCTGGCGGCTCCTACCCGTTTCCAGGGTGATCCTACTCTGTGTCGGGGTTTCCTCAATCAGTGCACTCTACACTTCGAAATCTTGGGGCATATGTTTGCTTCTGACCGAGCCAAGGTGGGCTTCATCATGTCACATCTGGGAGGAGAAGCCCTCGCCTGGCTAAACCCGCTATGGAGAGAGGGGATCCGGTGGTTAACGATCTTCAATCTTTCCTAGAGGCTTTTCGCAGTACTTTCGATGAACCTGGTCGTACCACTTCGACTGCATCAGCTCTGCTCCGCCTGCGCCAAGGTACTCTCACGGTAGCTCAGTATGCTGTTAAATTCCGCACCCTCTCGTCTTGAATTATCGTGGAACAATGAGGCCCTGGTTGCTAACTTCTGGGAAGGCCTATCCGGAAGAATCAAGGATGAGCTGGCGGGACGGGACAGACCTACTCTCTTGGAAGAGCTAATATCCTTGGCAAGCCAAATTGACCTGCGTTTTCAGGAGCGCTCCATGGAGATCAAGCGGGACAAAAGGTCCTATCACCTGGACTCTAGTTTGTACAAAACAGGTACTTCACCCTCCGCCTCCGAGGCCATGGAGGTGGACCATGTAAGTCTGGCCACCCGCCGCCGGGAGGCACGTCGCAAGGAGGGAAGTTGTTACTACTGCGGTAGTTCTGAACATTTGATTCATTTCTGTCCTAAAAAGTCGGGAAACTCCAGTGCCTAGGTCCGGTAGGAGGGGCCAACCTAGGTAAAGAGCAGTCCTCTCCCTCTTTACACATCTCTGTCACCGTGTCCTATGGAGCAATAAAATTCTCCGAACACTGTCTACTGGATTCTGGAGCTGCAGGGAACTTCATCCAGCAGGCGGTTGTGGATTATTACCGCTTACCAGTCCAGCGTCTTCCTGATCCGTTACAGGTGTCCACCGTGGATGGCAAACCGCTGACCGAGCCCGTCCAGTTTCAAACCGAGTTGGTGGAACTCCGGGTAGGTCTAATGCATACTGAACGAATGCGATTTTATGTATATCCTGGTTTATTCCATCCCATGCTTCTAGGTTTACCTTGGCTTCAGATGCATGAACCAGTCCTTAATTGGAAAACTGGAGAAGTTCTGCGTTGGGAGATACCTGCATGAATCGTTGCTTAACCCGGATTCAACCTGTTTCGCCTCCAGTCCAGCCTGATACCCTGCCAGGGTTGCCTTCCGCCTATTGGTCCTTCTCTGACGTCTTTGGGAAAAAAGAGGCTGAGAGACTACCTCCACACAGGTCGTATGACTGTCAGATAGAGCTTCTTCCAGGAGCATCACCCCCTCGCGGGAGCGTTTATCCTCTTTCACAGGCAGAGACTCAGGCCATGTCGGACTACATTCAAGAGAATTTGGCTAGAGGATTTATCCGAAAGTCATCGTCACCGGCAGGAGCTGGATTCTTCTTTGTGAAGAAAAAGGACGGATCCTTGCGGCCCTGCATTGACTATCGGGGTCTAAATCAAATCACGGTAAAAAACAGGTATCCATTGCCTCTTATTTCAGAGCTGTTTGATCGTCTCCGAGGGGCCAAGATCTTCACCAAATTGGACCTCAGAGGGGCCTACAACCTGATCCGAATCAGAGAGGGAGACGAATGGAAAACAGCCTTCAACACCCGTGACGGCCACTATGAATACCTGGTAATGCCATTCGGCCTAAGCAATGCACCTGCGGTTTTTCAGGAATTTGTTAATGACATTTTCAGGGACTTGCTCTATACTTGTGTCGTGGTTTACCTGGACGATATTTTGATTTTTTCTGCTGACTTGACGTCACACCGGAGGCAAGTACGCCTGGTCTTACAAAGACTGAGAGAGAACAGGCTCTATGCCAAATATGAGAAATGCCTCTTTGAGCAGTCCTCTTTGCCTTTCCTTGGGTACATTGTATCTTCCACAGGATTAAAGATGGATCCGGAGAAGTTGTCTGCAGTTCTCAACTGGCCTCGTCCGTCTGGGCTAAAAGCCATACAAAGGTTCCTCGGATTCGCCAATTACTACCGGCAATTCATTCCACACTTTTCCACCCGAGTGGCTCCAATCACAGCCTTAACCCGGAAAGGTGTAAACTCTAAGGAATGGTCCTCCGAGGCAGAAGAGGCCTTTGTTTCTCTCAAAAAAGCCTTCGCTTCCGCACCCGTTCTCCATCGTCCTAATTCAAGTGAGCAATTTTTTCTTGAAGTTGACGCTTCTTCCATAGGTGCAGGAGCAGTTCTGACCCAGAAGTCATCTACCGGGCGGATGATCTCGTGTGGTTTTTTTTCCAAGGTTTTTTCTCCTGCAGAAAGGAACTACTCTGTTGGTGATCGCGAACTGTTGGCCATCAAATTGGCTCTGGAGGAATGGAGACATCTTCTTGAAGGAGCTCATCACCAGGTAATCATATTCACCGACCATAAAAACCTTGCCTATCTCCAATCTGCTTTAAGACAGAATCCCCGTCAGGCCCGTTGGGCATTATTTTTTGCCCGTTTCAATTTTGTACTTCATTTCCGTCCAGCTGACAAGAACATCAAGGCAGACGCACTCTCTAGGGCCTTCTTGCCTCCTGAACTGGAGGAGGAACCTCAGCACATTATTGAACCTTCTAGATTAGTCTCTGTTGCCTCCACTGATCTGGCCCGGCTTCCTCCTGGGAAGACTTTCGTGTCTGCTTCTGACCGTACTCGTGTTCTGCGCTGGGGTCATTCTTCTAAGTTGGCTGGCCATGCTGGTCAGAAAAAGACGCAGCAACTCATCTCCCGGTATTACTGGTGGCCTACCATGGTCAAGGATATCCAGGAGTTTGTCGCAGCATGTCCTTCATGTGCTCGTAACAAAACTGTTAAACATCTACCAGCCGGCAGGCTTCTGCCTCTTCCGATTCCGTCCGCTCCCTGGCAGCACATCGCGATGGATTTCATCACGGATCTTCCCATCTCTTCTGGCTGCTCAGTGGTATGGGTTGTGGTGGACCGCTTCTCTAAAATGGCTCACTTCGTTCCGCTATCTGGCCTCCCGTCTGCTCCAGAACTGGCCACTCACTTCATCCAGCACATCTTTCGTCTACATGGATTTCCTCTCCACATCGTGTCCGACAGGGTCGTCCAGTTCACCTCTAAGTTCTGGAGAGGACTCTGTAAAATGGTAAAAATTGAACTAGATTTTTCTTCTGCATATCATCCCCAATCTAATGGGCAAGTGGAGAGGATCAATCAAATCCTGGCTGGATACCCGCGTCACTTCGTCAACGCTCATCATAATGACTGGGTAGAATTACTGCCCTGGGCGGAATTCTCCTACAACAATCAAGTAAGTGAATCTTCTGGAATAACTCCCTTTCAGATTGTGTTTGGACTGCAACCCGGAATTCCTCTTCCTGTTTCGGGATTGTCGGATGTTCCGGCAGTCGATACCTTGTCAAAGAATTTCTTGGACATTTGGAGAGAGACCAGGTCAGCTTTGGAGAAAGCTTCTCAACGTATGAAAACGCATGCAGACAAAAGACGTTTGGAGGCTCCCATCTTTCGTCCAGGAGACAAGGTATGGCTCTCCTCCAAGTACATCTGTCTGAAGTTACCATCGTACAAATTGGGTCCTCGTTTCATTGGTCCCTTTGAATTTTGAGACAGATCAACCCGGTCTCTTATAAACTGAAATTGCCTAATTCTCTAAGAGTACCTAACTCCTTTCATGTTTCCCTCCTCAAACCAGTAGTGTTGAGCTCCTTTTTTAAGGACCCGGGTACCACTCCTGATCCGGTCTCTGAGGATGATGTTTTTGAGGTAAAACATATCTTGGCCTCTAAGCGAGTAAGAGGTAGGATCTATTACCTGGTGGACTGGAGGGGTTTTGGTCCTGAGGAGAGGTCTTGGGAGCCTAAAGAGAACATCCAGGCCCCTCTTCTTCTTAAAAGATTTCACGCAGGCTTGAAAAAGAGGAGGAGTAAAGAGGGGGATACTGTTACACCCGGTCCCAGCGCTGCCTCTGCACTCCGTTCTGCTCACTCACCTGTTCCTCGGGCTGTCCCTCTGCGGCGGTCTGTGCGTGGGCTGGGGTCTCCTGTCCCATCTGCTCTCCGGCGTCCTGAGTCCTTCTCCACTTCCTGGCACGCTGCTGGCAGGCCTCCAGACAGTCGGCTTAGGACGCGAGGCTGCGCCCACCGCCTCTCTTAAAGGGGCAGCGTGCATCTTTTGAAATAGCTAATTATCCAATGGCTGCGCACTCAGTACTATATCTGGTCACTCCACCATTAGGGGAGTGCCGGAGCAACGTGTTCTATCATTGCTACATCCGGTTCTGTTCCTGTTCTGTCTGTGCTGCGTCTGCAGTCTCTGTGCTTCGCTGATACTGTTTGTCTCCTCAGATCATTGCTAACCCGTATCTGACTAATCTGGACAATCTCGGCTATTACTGGCGCAAGTGTCATCCCGTTCCTCCATCAGCCATCCATACCCGTGGACCGTGACAAGGTCACTGAAGCCAGCCTTCTACCATCCGTTCTGGACCAGGACCTTACCCTTCTCCGTCAAGAACTTTCCACGGACTCTGTAAATACTTGTTACCCTTTTGGTCCCTCTGGGACAGCTGCCACGTGTCCGGGGTCTAACTGGAGGTAGCACCTGTGTCCTCCGGGTATTCCATTCTGGTCCTGTTCGAGGGGCCTTACTACGGGTACCCGGGGCTCACTAGTTACGCCCCCTTCGGAGCCCCCGGACCGCGGTCTCGAGGTTCCACATTAAAAAATACATACGAATGTGAACTTCACCACCTCTGCCTCCGCTTCCATTCGTTACAGTGGACAGCCATTTTCAGGTTTCTCCAGAGATGCTCAGTTGAGTTTAGGTCAGGGCTCTGGCTGGGTCAGTCAAGAATGGTCACAGAGTTGTTCTGAAGCCACTCCTTTGTTATTTTAGCTGTGTGCTTACGGTCATTGTCTTGTTGGAAGGTGAACCTTCAGCCAAGTCTGAGGTCCAGAGCACTCTGGAAGAGGTTTTCATCCAGGATATCTCTGTACTTGGCCGCATTCATGTTTCCCTCAATTGCAACCAGTCATCCTGTCCCTGCAGTTGAAAAACACCCCCATAGCATGATGCTGCCACCACCATGTTTCACTGTTGGGATTGTATTGGGCAGGTGATGAGCAGTGCCTGTTTTTCTCCACAAATACCGCTTAGAATTATCACCAAAAAGTTCTATCTTCTTCTCATCAGATCAGAGAATCTTATTTCTCATAGTCTTGGAGTCCTTCATGTGTTTTTTAGCAAACTCTATGCGGTCTTTCATATGTCTGGCACTAAGGAGAGGTTTCCACTCTGCCATAAAATCCCGACTGGTGGAGAGCTGCAGTGATAGTTGACTTTGTGGAACTTTGTCCCATCTCCCTACTGCATCTGTGGAGCTCAGCCACAATGATCTTGGGGTTCTTCTTTACCTCTCTTACCAAGGCTCTTCTCTCATGATTGCTCAGTTTGGCTGGATAGCCAGGTCTAGGAAGACTTCTGGTGGTCCCAAACGTCTTCCATTTAAGAATTATGGAGGCCACTGTGCTCTTAGGAACTTTAAGTACTGCAGAAATTCTTTTGTAACCTTGGCCAGATGTGTGCCTTGCCACAATTCTGTCTCTGAGCTCCTTGGCCAGTTCCTTTGACCTCATGATTCTCATTTGGTCTGACATGCACTGTGAGCTGTGAGGTCTTATATAGACAGGTGTGCGCCTTTACAAATCAAGTCCTATCAGTTTAATTAAACCCAGCTGGACTCCAATGAAGGAGTAGAACCATCTCAAGGAGGATCAAAAGGAAATGGAAAGCATGTGACTTAAATATGAGTGTCTGTACAAAGGGTCTGAATACTTATGACCATGTGATATTTCAGTTTTTTCTTTTTTAATAAATTTGAAAAAAATTTCTACATTTCTGTTTTTCACCAGGGGATGTGAACTTTTGATCAGGGTCATTTGGATGTTTTGGATTGTCATTATAATTTAAAAAGAGAAAACACCGTAGTTTTACAATAAATAGCTTCACCCAACCACTAACCATGAGTGGAGAAAAAGTTTTGGTGTTATCATTCATATTCTCTGAAAATAGGCCAAGAAAGCAAAAATTCTTCCGTGGTATGTAAACTTTTGAGCACAACTGTATATATATATATACATATATATATATGTATATATATATATACACTGCAAAGATTGTACTCAGTCATGTGCGTAGGAGGAAACAGGAGGCACATTCTCTTCAACGTTCATGTGGATTTATTTGTTTTATAAACCATCAAGTCAACAACAAACGGTAAAAAGTCTTTACATCAGGCAAAACACAGCATCAGTGTCCATAGCAGAGCTCTGCTGTCTCAGGCCTGTGGGCACACAGGCTGTGAATGTCCAGCACGCAGGCTCTATCTGGAGTCACAGACACAGTGAGGTTTCTCCCTTTCAAGACACAGACCACTCTGTAGTGTCCAGCCTGAACACATGGAAATCTGTCCACACTGGCAGACTCCCAAACACTCACTGCCATGTGCCAAACACACCTCCGTTACATAGCTGTCAGCACACCCATGTACCTATCACATGGCTAGTCACGTGATCGTGACATCACCGCAGGTCCTCAAACTCACAACCACAAGCACAGGGAAAAGGGTAGCGGGGGCACCCTCACTCGGAGGTATTTTGGTATTTTAATATAATGTAATTATATAAGTATTATAGTATTATGTAAGTACTGAACTTTTAAAAATGAATCCAGATATTACATTATACAAATTCTAATATATTCATAGAGATTCTTTTATATTTATGTTAGTCTCATAAATGGTGTTGAGAATTTGCTAATAATAAATTGCTGTCCTATGTTATATTGTATGCTGATACTGATAATATTGTGAATAACTTTTGCAAGTTTGAACTGGGAAACTTTGTAGCCTCCTGTCCCCAGACGTGACTTGGCACCATCTGATTTTCAGCTTTTTCTAACCTAAAGAAATACATTTGAGCCTTACGGTTCCAGACAACATCAGAAAAAGTCAGAAATTGGCTACAGTACAATGTTTTACCCTGCAGGGATCTGACTCCTTGGCTGACCGGTAAGGCGAGCGCTTCAACAGAAATGTCGAATAGACTAAATACGTGCTAAGTAAGTAATTAAGTAATTCAATATAATTTAATTACATTTAAAAATAAAGGTAAGGAATCTTAGTTTTTTACTTTTCCTTCTACAAATTCTTCATGCTGGTGGCAAAGCCATATGTACATAACTGATATGATGCTTAGGCCATGTTCACACGGTCAGTATTTGGTCAGCATTTTTCATCAGTATTTGTAGGCCAAAACCAGGAGTGGAACAATCAGAGGAAAAGTATAATAGAAACACGTCACCACTTCTGTATTTATCACCCACTCCTGGTTTTGGCTTTCATATACTGATGTAAAATACTGACCAAATACTGAACATGTGAACATGGCAACCCCTTTAAATCCTTTGACATTCTGCATGAATTGTAAATTAAAGAGGTTATCCGGACTTAAATTAAAAGTCTGCGCGCTGTGAGGATTCTCATAGCGTGACTACAGACTTGTAGTTTAAGATCGGACAAACTTTTTAATGGGGTATTCGATATCTTCTTCATATGCAATGGAAAAAAATAACATAAAATATGCACCATGCCAATAACATTAGGGATCATTTTCATGTGAATTTGTGGCACATGTGCAGCAGAAATGTGAGTGTCAGCCTTGGTTTTTAGATGCACATCTGTCATGCGTCTGGGTTCGAATTCTTGAGCCTGTGCTTTGTGGTTGAACCAAAGCAGATACATATTTTCTCCTAGTGTTTCATTGCTGTTATCTTTGCTTCAGTTTTTTAGGGTAACAGGTGTTTTCACCTTGTCTCCTAGTGTTTCATTGCTATTATCCTTGCTTCAGATTTTTTGTGTAAGCCGCGTACACTACGAGTTGATGGAGTTAGTCGCAGACTTACTCGCATCAACACCGGCACGGCCCCGCTCGGACAGTGCGTGGCTGCATGATTTCTATCGGTCGCGCACCTGTCCGAGAGCGGGCGTGCCGGTTGACCGAGTAAGTCGTGCGACTACTCGCATCAAACTGCTAGTGTGACGCCGCCTACAGTGTTTTCATTTACTCATTACTGCCCTATCACTTGGTGCAGCTTCATATCTTGCCCTGCTGGTATTTCCTACTGGTGATGGTCTCATTTGAATTTCCAGCCATTCTGCTGTAGTTTAATCAAGTCAATGAAATTCCAGCTAGGGTTTATCTCTCTGCTGTTTCTTTTTCTATACCCTGCACCTATTTTCTGCTTCTTTTTCGAAGTAGGTGGAATATTATCTAGCTATATGTACTTTTGCTTTATATTACATTTAATGATTTGTTTTACTCACTCTGGGATCTCTTTCTATTTCAGCACACTTCCTTTCTGTAAGTAATTTGCACTCTGCTCTGTCCTCCTATTCTTTAGGAGGAGTGTTAAGCTCTTGATGGCCTCTCAGGCAGCATAGGTCCGAGTTGGCATAGTCTAGTCTGTGGTTAGGGCTATCTAAGCTCATGCAGGAACCAATAGGGCTTCGGGGTCAGGATCTGTAGTCTGTACAGAAACCAGCAGGGTGAGTTGCAGTTTTTAGTGTGTTACCTATTTTTGTTGAATAATTACTACACTATCAAAACAACATCCTTTGAAAAATACATATTGGACTTAATCAAAGACATTTGAACATACCCTAATCTGTAGGAATGTGTCCTAATATGATCCTTCTTCAGTATTGAGACCACATATGGTAATATTTTTGCAATATCCAAAAAGAATGAATTTTTGCAAACAACACGCCTCAGTATTTTTGCATAGGAAATTTACCTTCAGAAGTTTGTTTATGCGTCTAACACACTGTGACCCCTTTCCAGCTCTATTATCTCTAAAGAACACTTTTTTTCAATCAAAAAAAGTCTTTAGTAATTTAATCTTTTGGTTGAGTAATCTAAAGCAATTTCCACAAGATGAGAGCCCTTAAAATCCAACCTTTTAGTTTAAATAACACTGCGGCATCCAATTCTGAGGACTAGAGATAACTGCAGTTTTATGAAATCTTCCATTTGCAGCTCTACAAAAAAGGATGTGACACTTAAACGCGATACCGTTTGAAAAAGAAAGTTTTTTTTCTAACTTTTTTATCTTTTTTTTCCTCTTTTCTGTCTTTATATAATATCATACATCTAGATTCACATAATGGTTAGGGATTAAGTTCATGGCACCACCGAACATAAAGTATGTCTCGATCGCCACCTCTGTACAGTTTCCTACATTGGCCCATTACTCCCATAGCTCGTAAATCTACTGTTATATGGCTTTTTTATATACATTTCTATAAATGCATGTTGTAAAAACAAAGTTATACTCACCACAACCAAACGCACACACATCTGCATTGGGGTTTTATGCTCTCTCCATTTTCGCTTCCACTACTTTTACATTGATGCCCTATCCTCAGGAAAGGTCATCAATGTCTGATCGGCTGGGGTCCGGCCCTCGGCATCTCCCTCGATCAGCTGTTCTCGGTTCCGACGGTGGCTGGAAGTACTTATTGAGGAGCTTGGCCGTCGACTTGTAGTTGCCGCCGCGGGTTACTACACATCCACCTCCTATTAAATTCAATAAGAGGTGGATATCCATTAACAACCCTGGACACTACAAGTAGAAGACCAAGCTCTGCAAGTAAGTACTTCCACCGATAATAGCTCATTGGCGGGGGTACCAAGTGCTGAATGTAAAAGTAGTGAACATTCAAGAATCAGATTGCACACAGCCATACAAGGCTACGGATGAGTGGGAAACATCGTACTGCACTCGGATGTCATCCAAGTGCAGTTTGATTACCGCGGACGCTGGCACTGGAGGAGACGGAGAAATTACTTTCTCAGTCTCCTCTGTACCTATGGTCTGATTCTCACATGCCAGAGAATTTGATCACAGTAAAATGACAATCTGCTCATGCTCGCAGCAGAGTTTTAGTCGAGGGTCATTTGCATATAGCATCCAATCTCTCGCATAAGAAAATCATCAGATGCTACTCGCCAGCGTGGGCGAGGACCTTATAAGGAGACATAGGTCTCTCGATAAATTTGGTGCATCTTTGCTTGTCATAAACCAAACCTACTTCTGCTATAAACAAGCGTAAGATATTGGTGATCGGTGATAGATCAGATGTTGAAATTGGTAATAGAAAACATAAAAATAGATCAAATCAAATCAATATTATGACATTGCCCTTTGCATTTAAAACAGCTTCAGTTATTCTAAGCACTTGTCACTTGCAAACAGTTTTAGGAATCCTTGTTTTTCTTTACGCTAAAGACGGAATCTGTCAGTAGGATCAACCCTCCTAAGTCGTCTATATGGGCATGTAGATCATAGAAAGTTGAAAATGAATGTGGGCGTTCCCATTGTGAGACATTTAATGACTGACAGTCTGCTCTCCTGATACATGTTACACTGGTAACCACCCCTTTCATATAAAATAATCCCTGGAGGTAGATCCTCAGTCAGTGAGATCTATCACCAGTCCATAGATCTTAACAGCTCATTTACATATTAAGAAAAATGTGGATTTCTCTGAATGAAACATCAGATCGCAGATATCAAGGTATCAGTTATTGAGTTTCCATGACCTACATGCCCATGTAGAGGACTTAGGGAGGATGATCCTACTTACAGATTCCCTTTAATGACATTGGTTGTATGTTTGGGTTTGTTGTTCTGCTACAGAATAAATTTGGAGCTAATCAGGCGCCTCCCTGATGATGATACATGATGGATAAGGATCTCAGCATTGAGGACACCATTAATAATAACCAAATCCTTCACTCCATTTGGTCAAACTTGTGGAACCTCCACCAAGCTTACTGCTGCCTGCAGACCCTCATTATTGTACCGCTCTTCAACACTTCAGTGGACAAACTGTCTCCTGTTACAGCCAAATATTTCACATTTGGCTCATGATTCCAGAGCACCTAGTGACATTTTTCTGCTCCCCTGCTCCTATGCTTTCATGAATACTTGAATCTTTAACCTTGGTTCCATGTTGAAGCCATGGTATTTGGGCACCGATTCCTCCATGAAGACCACTTCTGGTCAGACTTCTCTGTACAGAAGATGGTGTACCTGGGACTTACTGGTATTCTGCAGGCTCTGAACTGATGGCACTGCGAAAATCTCTGATCTCAAGGAAAGTAAGCATAATGTGTCTTTCCTCTGCTAGCTGACAACTGCATCTATTTTTCACGTTTCCCATTTCTTGGTGCATCTTCAAAAAAACCTGACTAGCCCATCGTGAAATCCCAATCTGCGCTGAAATCCTTGCCTAGAGAGACCTTGCTGATGCGTATAACTACCTTGTGTCTTGTTGCTGTGCTCAGTCTTGTGATGGTGTATGACCTGTGACATGTCTTCCACAACCTCACCTTTATAGCACAGTTTTTGTCTGTTCCTCACCAAGTTTTAAAACTCCAATAGCGCTGTTCTGTTTCAGGTAATGACTGTGTTTTAGCTTACATATAAAAATGATGATCATTATCACTTGTTGGGTATAATTGGTTACTCCTGACAAAATCCTACAAAATGCCTGACTTTGTGCAAGTGTTTTCAAGGTAAAGGGCATTCGCCAAATATGATTTTATTTAGATTTCTCTTTGTTAATTCAGTTGGCATAGATAGATAGATATATGATTAGATAGATAGATAGATAGATAGATAGATAGATAGATAGATGGATAGATAGATAGATAGATAGATAATAGATAGGACACAGGTATATCCCATCTGAACCCTAGTTCCAGCTGTCATAAATCTCTCTGGAGCTTTCTCATTAGCTTCCTCTGATATAGACATACTATAACCTTCCTCTTTCGTCTTCCCCTTTGACCGATCCCTGTCCTCAATAATATTCCTCCCTTTCATCTCACCTATGAACTATATACGCACATTCTCATGTGCACCACATAGATTGTAAGCTCCTAGGGTCAGGCCATTGCTCACAAATCTTTCCATGGTAAAAATGATTTAGGACTACCTTAATAAAGAATTGGGCTCAAAGGATAAAATACAAAGGTGTCATTATATTCTAGCAATGTAATGAAAGGCGAGTTAAATTTAGACATATGGCATTTATGACGTCTGCAGATCTGAATAATATGACCCTGGACTGTGAATACGAGCAGAACACGCTGATCATGTAGTATACAGTATCTATTATCTCCTGCCTCTACACCATGGCACCCAGCTCTGCTGTGTAAGGGATTCTGCTCGTTGACCCTATATCCCTGCCGGAGGCACTAATGTGAGTGTGGAGGCCGTGAAATCACTACCGGGCAATACTTCATTGGAGTCAATGTAATTTCCTGTTAAATCTCAATTACAAAGTGAAACATATAAGACGGGTTATTGATGGGAAAAGATTCCCACATATCGTTAAACCGGTAAATAACGTCAGCGTTAAACCTTTCCTGGTACCCGGTTCTAAGAATTAATCTCAGCCTTTCATAATGAGGCATTAATGACGCTGACTTATGGTGGAAGTGAAGCTCTTCTTGAGTCTTCCGTTACAAGAGCCTTTGGGCAGCGCTGCTCAGCGCCATTCATCCAAATTTAGAGTATTGTGATGCACCTAAAACGTATTTGTGGAAGCCTGGCTGCGCTAATGCAAATGACATTACGCAAACCACCATACATCAAGAGATAAAATTGCCCTCTTTTATCACGGATCCATCGTTGGGTGGATTAGAAGACATCTCCTTGGGGATGAGTAAACACATCACACATTTCCGGGCGGTTTTTGTTCTTTGAAAGTCTAAAGTGTGAAGACGTTAGAGGAAGATGTCGTTTGTCAAAGACACGAGGGTAAATAGATGTAAAGAACTCAGAATTATTCGCATGGGATAAAAACGTAAAAATATCAAAAATGGGGCATATGACGGGAAGTTTTTAAGGCCACTGAAATACAGTATCGACCAAAAGTTTGGACACACCTTCTCATTCAAAGATTTTTCTGTATTTCATGACTATGAAAATTGTACATTCACACTGAAGGCATCAAAACTATAATTAACACATGTGGAATTATACATTACACTTTTACAAAAAAGTGTGAAACAACTGAAAATATGTCTTATATTCAGGTTCTTCAAGTAGCCACCTTTTGCTTTGATTACCTCTTTGCACACACCCTGGCATTCTCTTGACGAGCTTCAAGAGGTAGTCACCGGAATGGTCTTCCAACAGTCTTGAAGGAGTTCCCAGAGATCTTAGCACTTGTCGACCCTTTAGCCTTCACTCTGCGTCCAGCTCACCCCAAACCATCTCGATTGGGTTCAGTCTGGTGACTGTGGAGGCCAGGTCATCTGGCGTAGCACCCCATCACATTCCTGCTTGGTTAAATAGCCCTTACACACCTGGAGGTGGTTTGGGGTCTTTGTCTGTTGAAAAATTAATGATGGTCCAACTAAACGCAAACTGGATGGAAGATGCTGTGGTAGCCATGCTGGGTTCAGTATTCCTTCAATTTTGAATAAATCCCCAACAGTGTCACCAGAAAAGCACCCCCACATCATCACACCACCTCCTCCATGCTTTAAAGGGGGGAACCAGGCATGTAAGTCCATCCGTTCACCTTTTCTGCGTCGCACAAAGACACGGTGGTAGGAACCAAAGATCTGAAATTTGACTCATCAGACAAAGCACAGATTTCCACTGGTCTAATGTCCATTCCTTATGTTCTTTAGCCCAAAAAGTCTCTTCTGCTGCTGCCTGTCCTTAGCAGTGGTTTCCCAGCAGCTATTTTACCATGAAGGCCTGCTGCAAAAAGTCTCCTGTTGTGAATGTGTTGGAGATAGTTCTGAGCAGAAGCTCCCTGGTGGTTGCAGACAGTGCTGAACCATTTAGTGAAGATTGGCAATCAGAGTTACAGACTGTCCTATATAAGGAGGTACCCTCCCATCAGGGTTTGCCGGATCAATTGTTCTCGTCTAACTGCTGTTGTTCCTTGTTCACTTGGAAGCCTGCTGAATCTTGCCTCTCTCCTGCTCTCAGATAAGACATTTTCTGTTTTTATTTCTGTGCTTGCTTTTTGCATTGTTTCCTGCACTCTTGTGAGGTCAGCCAGGTCCCCTCCAGGGCTTGTGCTCCTCTCAGTTTATCTGGCCTCTGTTATTGTTCATTTGCCTTTTCCAGTTTTTTTCAGTGGCTGCGGCTTAGTTTTTGTTACACCAGAGAACTAATTTATGTGTAGAGGCATGTGATCCAGGTGGTTTTTTGTAATTAGTAGAGTTGGTACTTTTTAGGTTTTTTGGGATTGCAGAAGTTTTCCTTCCTACCTTTT
>JARQOD010000007.1:116201753-116237540 GCA_033576555.1 Oophaga sylvatica | reverse complement strand
AGAAGGGTTATGGACTGAAAACCAGGGATCCCTAGAATAACCGGAAATTTCGGAGATGAAATAAGGTGGAAACTGACAGCTTCATGATGATCCGGGTCGATACAAATCTCCAGTTCGATTGTCTCATGCGTGACAGGTCCAGAAGACAAAGGTGATCCATCCACAGTTTCCATTTCAATTGGTGTGGATTTGGTCCTACTGGAAATATTATTATCACGTGTAAATTTTAAGTCCATAAAATTTCCTCCTGCTCCCGAATCCAACAGGGCAGAGCATAGTATTTTTTGGGTGCCCATTACAATCTGAATGAGGATTACAAAATGAGATGATGTGGTATGTATTTTGTCTATTTCTGGCGTTACTGATGAGATAGTCTGCAAGATGGAATCCGACTGCTGAGAAAGGTCCGTATTGCTGGCAGACCTGTTGTTGGTAAAGGCTATAGTCCTTTTGTTAGGACAGTTGCTGGCATAGTGTCCAGGGTCCCCACAATAGAGGCAGAGATGTTCTGCACGTCGCCTCTCCTTCTCCTGTGCAGAGAGTGGTCTTCGGATGACGTCGATCTGCATCGTTCAGACACGCCTTGCGTCTTTTCTTGGTGGTCTGATGCTGAAAATGAGAAGCCAGGGCTATTCCCAAGTGCTCGCAGTCTATCCTTTCTCCTTTCAGTAAGTCTCTGGTCAATCCGGATACATAGTTGAATAAAGTCCTCCAACTGGTCAGGGTCTCAACCCTGGCAAGCTCGTCTTTCACTGGTTCTGATAACCCTCGTCGAAATTGACTTCTCTGGGCCGCTGGATTCCAGGTGGTGTCGGCCACCCAGCGACGGAACTCCGATGTATATTCCGCAACAGAGCGACGTCCTTGGCGCAAATTATGTAATTTGGTTTCTGCTGTGGCACAGCGGTTTGGGTCATCAAAAACTTGATTCATAGCTGCGATGAAAGCTTCCAGGTCATTAAGGAGGTCATAGTCCTTTTCTACATAAGGTGAAGCCAAGCAAGAGCTTCATCCGTCAGGAGATTTATCATGAAAAAAACTTTCTTCCTCTCACTGGTAAAGGGAGCAGGTTGCATCTGGAAGTATATGCGGCATTGATTGAGGAATCCTCGGTACTGCTTGCGATCCCCACTGAACTTTGCAGGCAGCGGCAGCCGCGCGTTTGATTCGGGCCCTGAATTGCGCACGTCCAGTAGTTGTTTTTGTAGCTCAATTACTTCCTGTTGTATCGCCGTGAAATCAGTTTGTAACTTGGCATATTTTCCTTGAGAGTCAGTACAAAAACTTTGAAGCTCCGTAACTTGCCGCCTCAGGGTGTTCACAGCGGACTCCATTTTGGCGCGAGATTATTCTATCAGGATCCCGTCTGGGTTGGAGCTGATGTTACTGCAAACACTAGGGGAAGCAGAGGCAGGTAACGTAGTCAGGTGGCAGCCGGAGGTCGGTACACAGGAGAGCAGTGTTTGTAGCAGAGGAGCAGGCAGATAACGTAGTCAGGTGGCAGCCGGAGGTAGGTACACAGGAAAGGCAGTGTTTGTAGCAGAGGAGCAGGCAGATAACGTAGTCAGATGGCAGCCGGAGGTCGGTACACAGGAAAGGCAGTTCAGTAGCAGAGGAGCAGGCAGATAACGTAGTCAGGTGGCAGGCCGAGGTCAGTTCACAGGAGAGCAGTGTTTGTAGCAGCAGGAACAGCAGGAGAAAGAGCTTGACTAAAGGCTGGAAGCACAATAATCTCACAATGACACACCCACAGGGCCAGGTTTATATAGGGTGTGTAATTGGCAATCAGAGGCCCAATCAAGAGAGCACTAGGTGTAGCCAATCAGGAAGAACAGTCAATGGTATCTGGGTTCAGCAAGGAACTTTGCAGCCAGCAGAATAGCTCAAATGGTAGAGCTGCTGGCCAGTGGCTAAGAGGTACTGGGTTTTACTCCTGACAGCCTAGGAGAGACCTTGCTGATGCAGTATAACTACCTTGTGTCTTGTTGCTGTGCTCAGTCTTGTGATGGTGTATGACCTGTGACATGTCTTCCACAACCTCACCTTTATAGCAGAGTTTTTGTCTGTTCCTCACCAAGTTTTAAAACTCCAATAGCGCTGTTTCTGTTTCAGGTAATGACTGCGTTTTAGCTTACATATGAAAATAATGATCATTATCACTTGTTGGGTATAATTGGTTACTCCTGACAATAATCCTACAAAATGCCTGACTTTGTGCAAGTGTTTTCAAGGTAAAGGGCATTCGCCAAATATTGATTTTATTTAGATTTCTCTTTTGTTAATTCAGTTGGCATAGATAGATAGATAGATGATTAGATAGATAGATAGATAGATAGATAGATGGATAGATAGATAGATAATAGATAGGACACAGGTATATCCCATCTGAACCCTAGTTCCAGCTGTCATAAATCTCTCTGGAGCTTTCTCATTAGCTTCCTCTGATATAGACATACTATAACCTTCCTCTTTCGTCTTCCCCTTTGACCTGATCCCTGTCCTCAATAATATTCCTCCCTTTCATCTCACCTATGAACTATATACGCACATTCTCATGTGCACCACATAGATTGTAAGCTCCTAGGGTCAGGCCATTGCTCACAAATCTTTCCATGGTAAAAATGATTTAGGACTACCTTAATAAAGAATTGGGCTCAAAGGATAAAATACAAAGGTGTCATTATATTCTAGCAATGTAATGAAAGGCGAGTTAAATTTAGACATATGGCATTTATGACGTCTGCAGATCTGAATAATATGACCCTGGGACTGTGAATACGAGCAGAACACGCTGATCATGTAGTATACAGTATCTATTATCTCCTGCCTCTACACCATGGCACCCAGCTCTGCTGTGTAAGGGATTCTGCTCGTTGACCCTATATCCCTGCCGGAGGCACTAATGTGAGTGTGAGGCCGTGAAATCACTACCGGCAATACTTCATTGGAGTCAATGTAATTTCCTGTTAAATCTCAATTACAAAGTGAAACATATAAGACGGGTTATTGATGGGAAAAGATTCCCACATATCGTTAAACCGGTAAATAACGTCAGCGTTAAACCTTTCCTGGTACCCGGTTCTAAGAATTAATCTCAGCCTTTCATAATGAGGCATTAATGACGCTGACTTATGGTGGAAGTGAAGCTCTTCTTGAGTCTTCCGTCACAAGACGCCTTTGGGCAGCGCTGCTCAGCGCCATTCATCCATAATTTAGAGTATGTGTGATGCACCTAAAACGTATTTGTGGAAGCCTGGCTGCGCTAATGCAAATGACATTACGCAAACCACCATACATCAAGAGATAAAATTGCCCTCTTTTATCACGGATCCATCGTTGGGTGGATTAGAAGACATCTCCTTCGGGATGAGTAAACACATCACACATTTCCAGGCGGTTTTGTTCTTTGAAAGTCTAAAGTGTGAAGACGTTAGAGGAAGATGTCGTTTGTCAAAGACACGAGGATAAATAGATGTAAAGAACTCAGAATTATTCGCATGGGATAAAAACTTAAAAATATGCAAAAATGGGGCATATGACGGGAAGTTTTTAAGGCACTGGAAATACAGTACCGACCAAAAGTTTGGACACACCTTCTCATTCAAAGATTTTTCTGTATTTTCATGACTATGAAAATTGTACATTCACACTGAAGGCATCAAAACTATGAATTAACACATGTGGAATTATACATTACACTTTACAAAAAAAGTGTGAAACAACTGAAAATATGTCTTATATTCTAGGTTCTTCAAAGTAGCCACCTTTTGCTTTGATTACTGCTTTGCACACACTTGGCATTCTCTTGACGAGCTTCAAGAGGTAGTCATCGGGAATGGTCTTCCAACAGTCTTGAAGGAGTTCCCAGAGATGCTTAGCACTTGTTGACCCTTTAGCCTTCACTCTGCGGTCCAGCTCACCCCAAACCATCTCGATTGGGTTCAGGTCTGGTGACTGTGGAGGCCAGGTCATCTGGCGTAGCACCCCATCACATTCCTGCTTGGTTAAATAGCCCTTACACAGCCTGGAGGTGTGTTTGGGTCATTGTCCTGTTGAAAAATTAATGATGGTCCAACTAAACGCAAACTGGATGAATAGCATGCCACTGCAAGATGCTGTGGTAGCCATGCTGGTTCAGTATTCCTTCAATTTTGAATAAATCCCCAACAGTGTCACCAGAAAAGCACCCCCACACATCACACCACCTCCTCCATGCTTTACGGTGGGAACCAGGCATGTAGAGTCCATCCGTTCACCTTTTCTGCGTCGCACAAAGACACGGTGGTAGGAACCAAAGATCTGAAATTTGGACTCATCAGACCAAAGCACAGATTTCCACTGGTCTAATGTCCATTCCTTATGTTCTTTAGCCCAAACAAGTCTCTTCTGCTTGCTGCCTGTCCTTAGCAGTGGTTTCCTAGCAGCTATTTTACCATGAAGGCCTGCTGCACAAAAGTCTCCTGTTGTGAATGTGTTGGAGATGAGTTCTGAGCAGAAGCTCCCTCTGGTGGTTGCAGACAGTGCTGAACCATTTAGTGAAGATTGGCAATCAGGAGTTACAGACTGGTCCTATATAAGGGAGGTACCCTCCCATCAGGGTTGCCAGTGATCAATTGTTCTCGTCTAACTGCTGTTGTTCCTTGTTCACTTGGAAGCCTGCTGAATCTTGCCTCTTCTCCTGCTCTCAGATAAGACATTTTCTGTTTTTATTTCTGTGCTTGCTTTTTGCATTGTTTCCTGCACTCTTGTGGAGGTCAGCCAGGTCCCCTCCGGGGGGCTTGTGCTCCTCTCAGTTTATCTGAGCCTCTGTTATTTGTTCATTTGCCTTTTCCAGTTTTTTCAGTGGCTGCGGCTTAGTTTTGTTACACCAGAGAACTAATTTAGGTGGTAGAGGTCATGTGATCTCAGGTGTTTTTGTAATTAGTAGAGTTGGTACTTTTTAGGGTTTTTTGGGATTGCAGTAAGTTTTCCTTCCTATCCTTTTCTGTCTAGGAAGTTTGGGCCCCAACGTTTGCTCATACTATTTTCTGTCTGTGTTTGTGTTTCCTCTTGTCTAACCGCCATTACATGTTTGGGGCTTCCTATGTTCTTTGGGGATCTGCTCCGGGCAGATAGTTTTCCTCTTTCTATCTTTAGGTGTAGTTAGCTTCTCAGGCTGTGACGAGGCGTCTAGACCAACGTAGGTACGCTCCACGGCTGCCTTTAGTTGTGGTGGTTAGTCAGGGTACTGCAATCCAGTAGATTCCAACCTCTCTGGTGTATTGCCGTTTTTGCCTGCTCTCCTCAGCTACCAAAACATAACAGTATCACCGGCCAAACTGAAAATTATATGGTACTCACAGAAGGGAAAAATAGTGTAAAAAAAAAAAAAAAAAAGTTGTCAGAGTTGTCAGAGATTTTTTTTTCTGTTTGTTGCATTTTTTTTCCTTTGTTTCTCTGAGTGCTGAGGAGGATTTTTTTTCTCTCAATGGAGCTTGCACAGTTGTCTGGCCGTGTGGATCAGCTTGCCACTGAAGTTCAGAGTATTGCTACCTATCTTGCAGGGTTGCCGATTGTGGAACCTAGGATCCCCATGCCAGATTTGTTTTTGGGGGATCGAGCTAAATTTCTGAATTTCAAAAATAACTGTAAGTTGTTTTTTGCCTTAAAACCTAAGTCCTCAGGGAACGCAGCACAGCAGGTTCAAATTGTCATCTCTCTCCTGCGCGGCGATCCTCAGGATTGGGCTTTTTCCCTGACACCTGGGGGCCCTGTTTTGAGTAATGTCGATGCATTTTTTCTGGCTCTGGGGTTATTGTACAATAAACCTAATGTCACTGATCAAGCTGAAAAAACCTTGTTGGCATTAAATCAGGGGGTTGAGGACGCTGAGTTATACTGTCAGAAATTTCGTAAGTGGGCAGTCCTGACCAAATGGAATGATGATGCTTTGGCAGCCCTTTTTCGGAAGGGTCTGTCAGAGAATGTAAAAGATGTTATGGTGGGTTTCCCTGTCCCCTCTGGTCTCAATGATTCTATGTCATTAGCGATTCAAATTGACAGACATTTGCGTGAGCGTAGAGGTATGCGTGGAATAGTGTTGCCTTGTGAACCAGCTTCTGAACCCATGCAGTGTGATAGAGTGGATTCTGGGGCACAGCGTCATGAGTTTCGAAAACGCAATGGGTTATGTTTCTACTGTGGTGACGCCTCTCATGCTATTTCAGTCTGCCCTAAGCAGGGAAGACGTTTTGCACGCTCAGTTGTCTTGGGTAGTGTTCAGACTAAATTTCTGTTGACTGTTACCCTGATTTGCTCCCTGTCCACATTTTCTGCTCAGGATTTTGTTGATTCGGGAGCAGCTATTAACCTGATGGATTTGGATTTTGCTAAACGTTGTGGGTTTCCCTTGATACCCCTACGGAAGTCTATTCCCCTACTGGGGATTGATTCTACCCCTTTAGCTGAGAATAAACCCCAGTTCTCTACTCAGGTGATAATGAGGGTTGAACCTGATCATCAGGAGAGTTGCAAATTTTTGGTGCTGTATAATCTGCATTACATTATTGTACTAGATTTCCCTTGGTTACAGTCTCATAATCCTGTTTTGGATTGGAAATCTGTGACTGTAACCAGTTGGGGCTGCCAATGTGTTAATGCCAACACTCCTGATTTTTCTGCCTCTCCCCAGGCTCAGGATGTTCCTGACTTTTTGACTGATTTTTCTGATGTGTTAAGCGAAAGTAAATCTGCATCCTTGCCCCCCCATGGGAGCTATGACTGCGCTATTGAATTAGTGCCTGGTAGTAAATTCCCTAAAGGTCGCCTTTTTAACTTGTCTGTACCTGAACATGACGCTATGCGGTCTTATATCAAGGAGTCAATGGAGAAGGGTCATATCAGACCATCCTCTTCACCCTTGGGTGCCGGTTTTTTTCTTTGTGGCCAAAAAGGATGGTTCATTAAGGCCGTGTATTGATTATCGTCTCTGAAGAATATCACTGTGAAATATCAACATCCGTTACCCTTGATTTCTGACCTGTTTTCCAGGGTGAAAAGTGCTACTTGGTTTACCAAGCTTGACCTCAGGGGGGCGTATAACCTTATTCGCATTAAGCACGGGGATGAATGGAAGACGGCATTCAATACCCCAGAGGGGCATTTTGAGTACCTAGTGATGCCCTTTGGGCTCACTAATGCTCCTTCTGTCTTCCAGTCCTTCATGAATGACATTTTCAGGGATTTTGTGGATAAATTTCTGATTGTTTATTTGGATGATATCTTGATTTTTTCCAATGACTGGGACTCTCATGTGAAACATGTTCGGACTGTGTTCCAGATTTTGAGAGAGAATGCTCTGTATGTGAAGGGATCAAAGTGTCTTTTTGGCATACAGAGGATCTCATTTCTGGGATTCATTTTGTCCCCATCTGTTATTGAAATGGACCCGGTCAAGGTTCAGGCCATCTGTGATTGGGTCCAACCTACTTCATTAAAGGCTCTTCAGAGATTCTTGGGTTTTGCCAATTTTTATCGTAAATGTATTGGTAATTTCTCTGTTATTGTGAAACCATTGACTCATTTGACAAAAAAGGGTTCTGATGTGGTGAATTGGCCTCCTGAGGCAGTCTCTGCGTTTCAGGAACTTAAGCAGAGATTCACTTCTGCTCCTGTTCTACGGCAGCCTGATGTTTCTCTGCCATTTCAGGTGGAGGTTGATGCCTCTGAAATTGGGGCAGGTGCCGTTTTGTCCCAAAGAGATCCAGAGACCTCTAAAAGTAACCCTTGTGCCTTTTTCTCTCGAAAATTTTCTCCAACTGAACGTAATTATGACGTGGGTAATCGGGAGTTATTGACCATGAAGTGGGCTTTTGAAGAGTGGAGACATTGGCTGGAGGGAGCCAAAAATCAGGTGGTGGTCCTCACGGACCATAAGAATCTGGTTTATCTGGAATCAGCCAAGCGACTTAATCCTAGACAGGCCAGGTGGGCCTTGTTTTTCACACGTTTTAATTTTGTGGTTTCCTTTCTTCCTGGCACTAAGAATGTTAAGGCGGATGCCCTATCAAGGAGTTTCCTTGCGGACTCTCCTGAGTTATCTAATCCTGCTGTTATTTTGAAAGAGGGTGTAGTTCTTTCCGCCATCTCGCCCAATTTGAGACTGGCTCTGGAAGGGTGTCAGGAGGATAAACCCGAGCGCTGCCCTATTAGGAAATTGTTTGTCCCAGACCGGTGGAAAAAGAGTGTGATGTCTGAGATTCATTGTTCCGCGTTGGCCGATTATCCCGGAATTTTTGGTACCAGAGACTTGGTTAGTCGGTCCTTTTGGTGGCCTACTTTGTCTCGTGACGTCAGGGAATTTGTGCAGTCCTGCGGGACTTGCTCTCGCTCCAAGCCTTGCTCTCGTCTAGTGGTTTGTTGATGCCATTGCCTGTGCCCAAGAGACCATGGACCCATATCTCTATGGATTTCATTTCCGACCTCCCTGTTTCTCAGAGAATGACCGTTATTTGGGTGATTTGTGATAGGTTTTCCAAAATGATACATCTTGTGCCATTACCTAAGTTGCCTTCCTCCTCTGAATTGGTGCCTTTGTTCCTTCAGCATGTGGTTCGGTTACACAGCATTCCCGAGAACATTGTGTCTGACAGAGGAGTCCAGTTTGTTTCCAGATTTTGGAGGACTTTTTGTTCTAAACTTGGTGTTCAATTGTCTTTCTCCTCGGCTTTTCATCCTCAGACCAATGGACAAACTGAGAGAACAAACCAGACATTGGAGACCTATCTGAGATGCTTTGTGTCTGCTGATCAGGATGACTGGGTCTCTTTTTTGCCTTTGGCTGAGTTTGCTCTTAATAATAGGGCTAGCTCTGCCACTTTGATGTCTCCATTTTTCTGCAATTTTGGGTTTCACCCTCGATTTTCTTCGGGACAGACGGAGGCTTCTGTCTGTCCGGGTGTTGACTTTGTTGTGGAGCGTATGCAGCAGATTTGGGACCAGGTAGTGGAGAGGTTGTCCCTCTCTCAGGAAAGGGCCCAGCGGTTTGCCAACCTGCATAGGACTGATGGTCCTCGGTTTGAAGTGGGGGACTTGGTCTGGTTGTCCTCAAGAAATATCCCTATGAGAGTTGCATCTCCTAAGTTTAAGCCTAGATTCATTGGACCTTATAAGATCATGGAGATTCTTAATCCTGTTTCCTTTCGTTTACTTCTTCCAGGGACATTTAAGATCCATAACGTGTTCCACAAGTCCTTATTGAAGAGGTTTGTCGAGCCAGTGGTTCCTATGGCTGCGCCTCCTGACCCTGTCTTGGTTGAGGGCAATCTGGAGTATGTGGTTGAGAAAATATTGGATTCTCGTTTTTCTAGATGGAAACTCCAGTATTTGGTTAAGTGGAGAGGTTATGGTCAGGAGGACAATTCTTGGGTGTTTGCTTCGGACATCCATGCTAGGAGACTGATCCGTGCGTATCACAGAGCTCATCCTGACCGACCTGGTTGCCCAAGTGAGGGTTCGGTGACCCCTCCTCAAGGGGGGGTACTGTTGTGAATGTGTTGGAGATGAGTTCTGAGCAGAAGCTCCCTCTGGTGGTTGCAGACAGTGCTGAACCATTTAGTGAAGATTGGCAATCAGGAGTTACAGACTGGTCCTATATAAGGGAGGTTCCCTCCCATCAGGGTTGCCGGTGATCAATTGTTCTTGTCTAACTGCTGTTGTTCCTTGTTCACTTGGAAGCCTGCTGAATCTTGCCTCTTCTCCTGCTCTCAGATAAGACATTTTCTGTTTTTATTTCTGTGCTTGCTTTTTGCATTGTTTCCTGCACTCTTGTGGAGGTCAGCCAGGTCCCCTCTGGGGGCTTGTGCTCCTCTCAGTTTATCTGAGCCTCTATTATTTGTTCATTTGCCTTTTCCAGTTTTTTCAGTGGCTGCGGCTTAGTTTTGTTAAACCAGAGAACTAATTTAGGTGGTAGAGGTCGTGTGATCTCAGGTGTTTTTGTAATTAGTAGAGTTGGTACTTTTTAGGGTTTTTTGGGGATTGCAGTAAGTTTTCCTTCCTATCCTTTTCTGTCTAGGAAGTTTGGGCCCCAACGTTTGCTCATACTATTTTCTGTCTGTGTTTGTGTTTCCTCTTGTCTAACCGCCATTACATGTTTGGGGGCTTCCTATGTTCTTTGGGGATCTGCTCCGGGGCAGATAGTTTTCCTCTTTCTATCTTTAGGTGTAGTTAGCTTCTCAGGCTGTGACGAGGCGTCTAGGACCAACGTAGGTACGCTCCACGGCTGCCTTTAGTTGTGGTGGTTAGTCAGGGTACTGCAATCCAGTAGATTCCAACCTCTCTGGTGTATTGCCGTTTTTGCCTGCTCTCCTCAGCTACCAAAACATAACAGTCTCCTCTTAACAGTTGTTGATGAGATGTGTCTGCTGCTAAAACTCTGTGTGGCATTGACCTGGTCTCTAATTTGAGCTGACTGTTAACCTGCGATTTCTGAGGCTGGTGACTCGGATAAACTTATCCTCAGAAGCAGAGGTGACTCTTGGTCTTCCTTTCCTGGGGCGGTCCTCATGTGAGCCAGTTTCTTTGTAGCACTTGATGGTTTTTGCAACTGCACTTGGGGACACTTTCAAAGTTTTCCCAATTTTTCGGACTGACTGACCTTCATTTCTTAAAGTAATGATGGCCACTCATTTTTCTTTACTTAGCTGCTTTTTTCTTGCCATAATACAAATTCTATCAGTCTATTCAGTAGGACTATCAGCTGTGTATCCATCAGACTTCTGCACAACACAACTGATGGTCCCAACCCCATTTATAACGCCAGAAATCCCACTTATTAAACCTGACAGGGCACACCTGTGAAGTGAAAACCATTTCTGGTGACTACCTCTTGAAGCTCATCAAGAGAATGCCAAGAGTGTGCAAAGCAGTAATCAAAGCAAAAGGTGGCTGCTTTGAAGAACCTAGAATATAAGACATATTTTCAATTGTTTCATACTTTTTTGTTAAGTATATAATTCCACATGTGTTAATTCATAGTTCTGATGCCTTCGATGTGAATGTACAATTTTCATAGTCATGAAAATACAGAAAAATCTTTGAATGAGAAGGTGTGTCCAAACTTTTGGTCTGTACTGTGCAGTATATACTTTTTTTTGCAAAAATCCCTGTAAGATCTAAGATATACCAATTTTATGATTGGGTGTTGGACTGATCTCTGAGAACCAGAGGCCAAAGAGGTGATGGGGCTCGAGTCCACCTCCAAATCAGCAAGGACTCCAAGAGGTGATGGGGCTCAAGTCCACCTCCAAAGCAGAAAGGACAAGAAGTGATGAGTCTCACTCCATCTCCAAAGCAGCAAGGACTTCAAGAGGTGATGGGGCTCACTCCTCCTCCAAAGAAGCAAGGACTCCAAGAGGTAATGGGGCTAACTATACCTCCAAAGCAGCAAGGCCTACAAGAGGTGATGGAGCTCACTCCACCTCCAAAGCAGAAAAGATGCCATTAGGTGATGGGTTTACTTCACCTCCAAAGCAGCAAGGACCCAATAGGTGATGGGGCTCAAGTCCACCTCCAAAGCAGCAAGAACTCCAAGAGGTGATGGGATCACTCCACCTGAAAGCAGCAAGGACTACAAGAGGTGAATTGCATCACTCTACCCCCAAAGCTGCAAGGACTCCAAGAGTGATGGAGCTCACTCCACTCCAAAGCAGAAGAACTTCAAGAGGTGATGGAGCTCACTCCACCTGAAAGCAGCAAGGACTCCCAAAAGGTGATGGGCCTCACTCCACCTCCAAAGCAGCAAGGACCCCAAGAACTTATGGGCTCACTCCACCTCCAAAGAAGCAAGGACTCTAAGAGGTAATGGGTCTCCAAGAGGTGATGGAGCTCACGCCACCTCCAAAGCAGAAAGGACTCCAAGAGGTAATGGGGCTCACTCTACCTTCAAAGCAGCAAGGACTTCAAGAGGTGATGGGGTTTACTTCACCTCCAAATCAGAAAGTACTGCAAGAGGTGATCGGGGCTCATTCCACCTCCAAAGCAGCAAGGACTCCAGTAGGTGATGGGGCTCACTATACCTCCAAAGCAGTAAGGACTACAAGAGGTGATGTGGCTCACTCCACCACCAAAGCAGCAAAGATGCCATTAGGTGATGGGCTCACTCCACCTACAAATCAGCAAGTACTACAAGAGGTGATGGGGCTCACTCCACCTCCAAAGCTGCAAGGACTCCAATAGGTGATGGGGCTAACTATACCTCCAAAGCAGCAAGGCCTACAAGAGGTGATGAAGCTCACTCCACCTCCAAAGCAGCAAAGATGCCATTAGGTGATGGTCTCACTCCATCTCCAAAGCAGCAAGGACTCCAAGAGGTGATAGGGCTCACTCCACCTTCAAAGCTGCAAGGAGTCTAAGAGGTGACGGTGCTCACACCACTGCCAAAGCAGTAAGGACTCCAAGAGGTGATGGGCTCACTCTACCTCCAAAACAGTAAGGACTCCAAGAGGTGATAGGGCTCACTCCACCTCCAAAGCTGCAAGGAGTCTAAGAGGTGACGGTGCTCACACCACTGCCAAAGCAGTAAGGACTCCAAGAGGTGATGTACTCACTCTACCTCCAAAGCAGTAAGGACTCCAAGAGGTGATGGGCTCACTCCACCTCCAAAGCAGAAAGGACTCCAAAATGTAATGGGGCTCACTCCACCTCCAAAGCAGCAAGGACTCCAAGAGGTTATGGGCCTCACTCCACCTCCAAAGCAGCAAAGACTCAGAGAGGTGATGGGGCTCACTCCACCTCTAAAGCAGCATAGACACCTTGGACTGCTAAGGGCCCATATACTGTTCTTACACAGGGGCCCTTTTCTATGTCTGCCCCTGCTTCATTGATTCTGATAATAAAGAGTGCTGCCCCCCTTTGCTGCACATTGTCGTGCTGGTCACTCCGTGTACTGGGAACTGCAGCACAACCCTATGCAAGTAAATGGGGTTGGATGCAGTTTTGTGCACAGTGGGTGGCCAGGATTGCCACTGCGCAAGTATAAAACATTAAAAGGGGATGCAATGCAAATCTAGCACAGAGTTCCCTTCAATGATGGAGAAGTAGGGTCTCAGAGATCCCCCAGCGATCATTAAATGATTGCATATCCTATTACATAATCAGATGGGGAAAAGAGGGTTATCCAATTTGGAAAGTCACTTTTTGTTAGAAAGGTGTCCTTGGTGAGACTCTAGTTCAGATCTGCTGCAGCGCCTCTGCAGGGGTTCACATTCAAAGGTGGACATAGACAGAAGAGGGTCTCTGTGCAAGAATAAATATTGGGCCCTTTGTAGTCCAATAGCTCATCATAATGCACATTTTCATCAATATTGGAGGTGGTAGTGGCCCTCTTATCTCTTGGGCCCCTGTACATCTGCAAAGGTTGCACTAATGATATGTCTGACCCTGCTTCCATTGAAATGAACCGCATGAAATTCAGAGTCCTCTGCAGCAAGAGACTTTCCGTGCACTCACTTTCTAGATGAGGGTACTGGGGCAGGAATCCCTCTCGACTCCAGATATGCTCAGAATATGGTTTTTCCAAAACAGAAAATGCCTTTAAGCATCACATGGGGCGAGTGGTGTATGCAGTTAAAATAAAAATCACACAGACATCATATTCACACTGTACTGCTGAGCAATGCAATGATACAATTGACAGTGTTGGAAGCATGTGTGCCTGGTTGGTCACAGGTAGTCGGGTCAAGACTGCCCCCTGTGGCTTCTTCTTCTTTTTTTTGTTAATGACAGGTAAATTGTGTGTTCCCCAAACACTCCATAGTTTGCAGTACACAACCTGTGATCTAGTGTGACCTGACGGAAAAGTTTGACTATGGAGCATCTGCTTCATATGGAACCATTGGGTGATCATTGTGTATTAGGCTCTGGCATCCATCATGGGAGAAGACTGCGCTCGACCTGACCAGAACCTCTTGAAACTTTTTAAAGTGACACTAACAACTTTACTATGTGATCTTACAATATAGTCTACTATGCCCTGTACGTAGCCACTTCAGACTGATAGACGCAGGAATAAAAAGTCTGGAAAATCTGTGCTGCATCTGAAATATCTCCTGTTCTGAGAAACTCTAGAAACAAGCTATTATGTGTGAATTATGGAGGTGAGTGCTTTAAGGGTTAATCCAGTGAATATCACACATAATGCTTCATTACTATCGGTAGTTAGGATATCTTACGCTATATTATGTGCGGACACCTTAATAACTGCACCCTGGAGTCTCAGCTTTCTTCTACCACCTTACTGACATATATAGGACTGTTCTAGAGACAGGAAATATTAATTGTAAATTTATTCCATCTAAAAATTCAGTGAATCTCACCTAACATTGTTTAAAACCTGAAGAAAAGTATCTTCATGAACCATGCCCATCCAAAGACTGACTATGTCATATACTAGACCTTCTGTGGTCCATGGTCCGGAATAACCTATGCTCTGTCCATGGTCCGGAGGCTATGCTCTCTCAATGGTGCTTAATAGACTCTGCGCTGCCCATGGTTCTTTGTCCATTCCACCAAATAGATTATGCTCTATCTGTGGTGTCTATGGTACTGAATAGGCTATGTGCTATGTTGCTGAATAGGCTATGCTCTGTTCATGGTGCCAGATAGGCTATGCTCTGTCTATGGTGCTGAATAGGCTATGCTCTGTCCATTACACTAAATAAACTATGTTCTGTCCATGGTACTGAATGCTCTCCCCATAGTGATGAATAGGCTATGCTCTGTCCATTACACTGAATAGACAATGATCTATCCATAGTACTGAGTGCTCTCCCCATAGTGATGAATAGGCTATGCTCTGTCCATTACAGTAAATAGGCTATGCTATGTCCATGGTACTGAATGCTCTGTCCATTACACTCGACAGACTATGCTGTGAACATTACACTGAATAGCCTATGATCTGTCCATGGTACTGAATGCTATCCCCATAGTGTTGAATAGGCTATGCTCTGTCCATAGTGCTAAATAGGCTATGCTCTGTCCATAATGCTGAATGGAATATAATCTGCACATGGTACTGAATTCTCTCCCCATTGTGCTGAATAGGCTATGCTATGTTCATTACACTGAATATGATCTTTCCATGGCACTGGATGCTCTCCCCATAGTGCTGAATGGACTATGATCTGTCCAGTACACTGAATAGGCTATGCTCTGTGCATGTCATAGAATAGACTTTGCTCTGTCCATGTCACTGAATAGACTATGCTCTGTCCATGGTACTGAATAGGCTATGCTCTGTCCATAGTGCTGAATAGACTTTGCTCTGTCCATGTCACTGAATAGGCTATGCTCCGTTCAGTACACTGAACAAACTGTGAACTGTCCATGGTACTGACTAGGCTATGCTTCATCCATTACACTGAATAGGCTATGCTCTATTCACGTCACTGAATATGCTATGGTACGTCCATTACACTGAACAGATTGTGAGTGACCTGTCCATGGTACTGCATAGGCTATGCTCTGTCCATGGTGCTGAATAGGCTATGCTCTGTCCATAGTGCTGAATAGACTTTGCTCTGTCCATGTCACTGAATAGGCTATGCTCCGTTCAGTACACTGAACAAACTGTGAACTGTCCATGGTACTGACTAGGCTATGCTTCATCCATTACACTGAATAGGCTATGCTCTATTCACGTCACTGAATATGCTATGGTACGTCCATTACACTGAACAGATTGTGAGTGACCTGTCCATGGTACTGCATAGGCTATGCTCTGTCCATGGTGCTGAATAGGCTATGCTCTGTCCATGTTACTGAATAGGCCATTACACTGAATAGACTATGCTCTGTCCATGGTGCTCAATGGACTATGCTCTGTCCATTACACTGAATAGGCTATGCTCTGTCCTTTACAATGAATAGACTATGCTCTGTTCATAGTGCTGAATGGACTATGATCTGTCCAGTACACTGAATAGGCTATGCTCTGTCCATGTCATTGAATAGACTTTGCTCTGTCTATGTCACTGAACAGACTATGCTCTTTCCATGTCATTGAATAGGCTATGCTCTGTCCATAGTGCTGAATAGACTGTGAACTGTCCATGGTATTGACAGGCTATGCTCCGTCCATTACACTGAACAGGCTATGCTCTAATCATGTCACTGAATAGGCTATGATCCATCCATTACACTGAACAGATTGTGACCTGTTCATGGCACTGAATAGGCTATGCTCTGTCCATGGTGCTGAATAGGCTATACTCTGTCCATGGTGCTAAATAGGCTATGCTCTGTCCATAGTGCTGAATAGGCTATGCTCTGTCCATGGTACTGAATAGGCAATTACACTGAATAGACTATGCTCTGTCCATGGTGCTGAATGGACTATGCTCTGTCCATTACACTGAATAGGCTATGCTCTGTCCATTACCATGAATAGGCTATGCTCTGTCCATAGTGCTGAATAGGCTATGCTCTGTCCATTACCATGAATAGGCTATGCTCTGTCCATAGTGTGAATAGGCTATGCTCTGTCCATGGTGCTGAATAGACTATGCTCTGTCCATGTCACTGAATAGTCTATGCTCCGTCCACTACACTGAACAGACTGTGACCTGTCCATGGTACTGAATAGGCTATGCTCCATTCAGTACACTGAATAGACTATGCTCTGTCCATGGTGCTGAATAGACTATGCTCTGTCCATGTTGGTGAATAGACTATGCTCTGTCCATGTCACTGAATAGGCTATGCTCCGTCCATTACACTAAATAGGCTATGCTCTGTCCATGGTGCTGAATGCTGTTCATTACACTGAATAGACTATGCTTTGTCCATAGTGCTGAATGCTGTTCATTACACTGAATAGACTATGCTCTGTCCATGGTGCTGAATAGACTATGCTCTGTCCATGGTGGTGAATAGACTATGCTCTGTCCATGTCACTGAATAGCTAAGGCTATGCTCCGTCCATTACACTAAATAGGCTATGCTCTGTCCATGGTGCTGAATGCTGTTCATTACACTGAATAGACTGTGCTGTGAACATTACACTGAAAGACTATACTCTGTCCATGTCACTGAATAGCTATGCTCCGTCCATTACACTAATAGCTATGCTCTGTCCATGGTGCTGAATGCTGTTCATTACACTGAATAGACTGTGCTGTGAACATTACACTGAATAGACTTTGCTCTGTATGTTGCTGAAATCTCTTTGCAGTGAGATATCCCAGAGCCTTAATGTAATACCATATGTCCACATAAGTTTTGCAAAGAAAAACTCTTACCTGGTCCAAAATAAGGTTGAAGCAGCCTATGCGGAGTATTCACCTTGCGTCTTGGTACAGCACTGAATAATCCACTATATCCAGTAATGCGTAAAGATACACTGGTGTATACATCCCCTGCTTGACGTCAAGATTCTGTGTTGAATTCTTCTTTGCAGATTCTCTTTCTCGATAATATACACAGCATAGCAACAAAATGATCTATGGAGTGAACTTCCTGATGCCTGGATCTCTGTCCGTAATCCCTCATCTCCCCCTCAGCTGGGAAAGTAACACAATGTCCATGCAGAGCTTATTCTTGCTTCTTTCTAATGTCTTCCAGAGCAGCAAAGTGCAGATTTCATGGCTGGGATGAGAATTTCCCTCGTATTGACAGTGGGATGTAGTGCACAGGCAGCCAATGCAGCCATATAATGACTTCCCCTATAGGCTCGGCAGGTCTTGCAATCAGTGTGAACTGTGCTCCTCCCTGCATCCAGGCATAGGATCCTCAGCATTGGGTTTCTATAGAGGGATGCTATTATTTTTATGACTGCATCAAAATTTAATTAAACTTTTATACATGACTGCATTTTTGCCTTGTTATTTTATCACGAGGAATTCATTAATTTCTGAAAACAATATTTTTTTTAGGTTTTACAGCTGAGAATTTTCTCAAATGGTTATTATTTGCAGGTTTGTGGAGTTGGGAATAATGGACCAGAAGTTTCCAAATCCTTTTATTTCCATCATGTTGGGAAAATTGCATAAATCTATATTGTTTCACTTGTAGTCCTACAGCGTTGACCCAGAGGAAGGCAACAACCCCATGTAATGAAGATGCTGAATTATTAAGGGGGAGAAAAATCAATGGATTCCAAGTATGTCACTAAGAACAATGACTAATCTCCATCAATGTGGAAGAAATAATTCACACCCATCACAATGTCCACCGGCAGAGAGCAGGGTTGGTCATAGGAGCTTACACAACCTCGGCAGCATCAGCTACTCTAAAGGCTGCTACACGCAACAGATAAAAGTATTGGTGTGATTGTCAGACCATCTAATGTCAATGGTCCCTTGTCAGAAGAGAAACGTATTGGGCGGCTTGAATTTAATTGCCATATCCTTTTGTTCTCCGTGCAGATGGATCTGGTAGCAACTTACTCCGCAGTCCCCATAGAAAACACATGAATGTATTTGGGGAGTCAGGAGAAATATCTTTTGCTTGACACCTTAGATGTTCGTCCATCTAAGGTGTATGGGAAAGATGTGTATCTTCGTACCGTGTTAGCCAGTAGATAGAAAATATTTAGACTTGAGAGTCCTCAGTGGTTGATACCTTTTAATGGCTAACTGAAAAGATGGTAACAAATTGCAAGCTTTCGAGACTACTCAGGTCTCTTCATCAGGCGATGAGTTTCTTCATCTTCGCTGATGAAGAGACGAGTAGTCTCGAAAGCTTGGATTTTTACCATTTTCAGTTAGCCATAAGGTATCAACACTGAGGGCTCTCAGTCTAAATTTTTCTAAGGTGTTGGGCATTTTAAGATGCACCATCATCTGGATTCTTCAACTCCTTCTTCAATCCCGTACTGATACTCACAAACTTACAAGTTAAAGGTGGTCGAGTCAAAGTCATTTTCATCTACATCCCATCGATTGATGCCAATCTAATCTATTTTCTATGTACCTGATTAAGTCCTGATCTTTCTAACTCAATATCTTACCGTTTTTTTTTCACTTCGTTTTGATGACATATCGTTTCAGCATTCCAGTGCATGCTGGATACTGAAAAAACCCAAGCGTCTCAAGGTGCTGAGGTGACAGTCACTGCCGTAGCTCTGCCTCCTCTGAACCATCAGTGGTGTTCATTCCAGGGGCTAGTCCTGCCAGTAATGTGCCAATGCAGCGCGCTCTCTGTTGCGGGTCAGAACAGAAAAAGAGCTGGCACAGCGCTGTCAGAAAACCCGTGTTCAGAGACTGAGCGCAGTCCCGCAATGGTCTCTGTATGCCAGGTATTTGAAACTCTCTACTGTTGGCTCTTTATGCTGATTTGAGCGAACGAGAGGGCACTGCATGTGCACATCGCCAGAGCACATTGCGCAGGTCTATCCAGCCCTTAACGGCGTCAATGATGATGCTCATTTCAGGGAGAAGGCACGAGTTGCCTGTTGATGGAGTCCTGACCTCATCACTGGGAATCTTAAATAAGAATCATCAAATAGACAAAGATAAAAATAGAACAGCAGTTAGTAGTGTAGTTGGTAAATAGGAATTTATCATTTTAAAGTTTAGATTGTAGCACTAAATAGATAGGGATTGGGGAAAATGACTTTGGACTTCAAACCACCTTAACTGTACAGATGTAGTAGTAGTAGTTTCGGATAACTCTATGTAGTCGACTGTATGCATTTATTGGGTACTTCAACAATGTTAAGTACTGTATGTTGGTATTATTAGGGGCTGTATATGGTGGGTTTTGTATAAAACAATGTAGTCTTTGCTTTCTGCATGGCACAAGATAAAGGAGGATTTAAAGGTTGATCACTACTTCAATTGTGATAGGTCATCAATATCAATTATCAATATGAGATAGATGGGGGTCCGACACCTGATACCCCAATATAACAACTATTATCATCTTCATTGACGGCTGGCTATAAGCAATGTACAGTATGTAGCTGAAGCGGCACAGTTCTGCACTCTGTTTAGTGGCAGCTATTTTCCTATTGAAGTTAATAGGAGTTAAGCTGCAGTACTGCGGAGCAGCCACGATACAGGCTATGGAGCCAGCAAATAATAGGTGTTTGGTGGGACCCCCACCGATCTGATATTAATTACCTATCCGGAGGATTAGAAGTGGTGGACTACTCCTTTATCATGAGATATTGCACATCCAATCTTGGCAGACAGCTCCATAGCCTCACCGCTCTTCCAGTAAAGAATCCTTTTAATAATGACAGTAAAAACTTCCTTCCTTTAGATATAATTAATGCCCCCCTTCAAGTTTAATACTCTCTGTTTGTAAGGTTCTTTGTCTCTGTTGACATGTTCCTTGAAACTCAGTTTTCCGTCGGCCATTTTGCTTTCTGTCTTTCTGCAGCTCTTGCCCTCAGTTAATATGGAGTTTCCAGTTTTCATGTTCCCGCCCTGATTCTTCCCTCTTGCTTCTTAAGCAGCCTCAGCTGAACAATCAGTGCTCCTGAATCAAGCCTCAGTCAGTCTGTGACCTGACTCCTGGAAACCTTGGACTTGTACTCCAGCTATTCCCTACTGAGGAACCTTGGAACACTTTTGGACTCTGGAAACCTGCTGTTTGGTGAATCCATGTTTGCAGAGGAATTACGGTACAGAGAAGAGATCCTGAACCTGCTTTGGAGAGTTTATTGTAGTGCTTGAAGTTACTCTGGCCTGCTGTGTCTCCTGTCGCTGTTCCTGCAAACTGTGTGAACTTTTCAGCATGCTTGTATGAAGTAATACAAGTCATTTCATATCAACCTATGTCTCCTGTGTTTTCCTCGCACCCAAGCACAAGACGCTATAGGAACTGTACACTATACATGACAAGATTCAGGAGCCAATGTTTAGTGTCTGCTGGGTCTGGGAAAGCCGTGTCTGCTGTGACTGTGGATATCAGATGTCCGTTTAATACCTTATGTGATGACAGTGGTTGTGACTTCTCACAACCATTCCAGGTGAGCGCATTCCTTAAAATTTTACTCTGGAGTGTTACCACAGGTAAACACTATTTTTTTTTTTTTTTCCTTTCCTCTTCTCCTTCCAGCACTTCTGCCTTAAAAGATCTGGAAGATGGAGGCCCGCATAAAGGAACTTTGCGGAGTGACTGATACAATCCTTTCAGATGTACAGACTTTAAAAACCCGTTTTGCAAGCCTACAGGACCTCACTAATCATAATTTGCAAGTGTTTGGACAGACTACCCAGGAATTGCGAGCCAGGATTGAGGCTCTAGAGGAACGAGCCCAGGCTCCTGCCATAACCCCGAGTTCTGGGATCCCCAAATTACCTCCTTTTCGTTTTGGCGGTGAACGTGAGAAATTCAGGGGATTTATTAATCAATACAATTTATTTTTCTCTGCACATGCTTCACAATTTCCCACTGAACGATCCAAAGTGCTTACTATAATCATGTTGCTTACCAATAAGGCTTTGATGTGGGCAAACCCTCTGATTGAGACTGAGGATGATTGTTTGAATCACCTTGATGCTTTTATTTCAGCCATGGGGCAGGTGTTTGATGACCCCAATCGAGGTGCAACAGCTGAAGCAGCCATGTTAACTTTGCGCCAAGGTAAGCGTTCAGTAGCCGAATATGCCCTGGATTTCAGGAGATGGGCTCTTGATACCACTTGGGACACTTCCGCTAAAAAATCTATTTTTCGGAAAGGGTTGTCTCCACTGATTAAGGATGAACTTGCTCGTGCCGACCCTCCCACTGCGTTAGGTGACTTTATTAACTATTGTATCCTATTGATGCTCGTCTGACTGAACGCAGACAAGAGAGATGGTTCGAAAATAATCGCACTAACCTTTTACTACCTCCCTCCTCAGCTAAGGAACCTTTGAGTAGGATCACAAGGGAACCAGAACCTGAACCCATGCAGGTGGACTCTTTACAAAGACGGGTTAGTGATGCACGCAAAGAACATCGTATAAAGGAAAATCTATGTTTCTACTGTGGTAAGTCAGGGCACTTCATTATAAACTGCCCCAGCCATTCTCGTAAGACTACTGCAGCAGTCATTCACTGTGAGTGTTGCGAGAGGAGCTCTGTCATGTCCGAGCCTCAGGCTCCAGAGAGATCTGCTGCAAGAGATCTTGATTTCTCGGACTTAAACTCTGTTAGTTCTGGGGACGATGACGGTATAAACGCTGCAATTTTTCAAGTTTCCTCAGCGGTGTCCCAGCTGAGTTGTAAAAGAAACAATTCTCATTGCTTCCTTTCCATCAAACTCTGGGTTGACTCAGTCTGGGTGTCTAGCTCTGCTATGATCGACTCAGGAGCAAGTGGAAATTTTATGGATATCTCCTTTGCTCTGAAACAGGGGATACGTTCAGTGAAGAAGGCTACTCCAGTACAGATGAGACTGTGGATGGCTCTCTACTGACTTCTGGACCAGTGGATCAAGAAACAGAGCCTTTGAGGGTCCTTATGGGTAAAGATCATCAGGAGAAAATGTCTTTTATGCTTATCTCTTCTCCCCACTTTCCCATTATTCTAGGGCTACCATGGCTGCAGGCGCAGAATCCTACGATTAACTGGGAGACCAAGGAATTACACTTTCCGGAGAAACAGATGAGTCAAGGAGTTTCAGCTTGCTCTGTTCCTAAAGGAACCATGTCAGTCCCTGAACTACCAGCTGTATACCAGGACTATGTGGATTTATGTGACAAGAAGAACGCTGATCAGCTTCCTCCTCACCGTCCATATGATTGTCCAATTGAATTATTGCCTGGAGCAGAGATACCTTTTGGTAAGATCTACCCCCTTGCGGGGCCCGAGCTAAAAGCTTTGAAGGATTATATAGATGAAAATTTAGCCAAGGGCTTCATACGCCCTCTTCATCTCCCGCAGGTGCACCCATCTTCTTTGTGAAAAGAAAGATGGATCTCTGAGACCCTGCATAGACTATAGGGAACTCAATAAGGTTACTATTAGAAACCGTTATCCATTGCCTTTAATCCCTGAGTTGTTGGAGAGAGTGCGGCATGCCAAAATTTTCTCTAAACTGGATCTCCGTGGGGCCTATAACTTGGTCCGTATTAGACCTGGGGATGAATGGAAGACTGCTTTCAGGTCACGCTATGGACACTTTGAATATCTAGTTATGCCTTTTGGTCTGGTACCGCCCCAGCCACTTTCCAACACTTTGTGAATGATATCTTCAGGGATCTCCTAGATACATTTGTTGTGATTTATCTGGATGATATTCTAATTTTTTCTAACTCCACAGAGGAACATCATGGACATGTGAGAATGGTCTTAGAACGCCTAAGACAAAACCATCTCTACATCAAACTTGAAAAATGTGAATTCCATAGGACCGAAATTCAATTTCTGGGTATGTACTATCTATGCAAGGGATTAGTATGGATGGAAGCAAGACCCAAGCCATCAAGGATTGGCCAATTCCTAGAAATGTGAAGGAGGTGCAGCGTTTCATCGGGTTTGCCAACTTCTATAGACGTTTCATTAAGAATTTTTCTGAGGTAGTGTCACCTATCACCCAACTTACCCGGAAACAGTCTAGGTTCTCCTGGACCCCGCAAGCTCAGGAAGCATTTTCCTGTTTAAAGGATAAATTTACCACCGCACCTATCTTAGTACATCCCAACCCCGAGCTTGCCTTCATAATAGAGGTGGATGCTTCAGACTGTGCCGTTGGAGCTATACTCTCTCAGAGAACAGGTGAGAAGAATGTCTTGCATCCCTGTGCCTTCTTTTCCCAGCAGTTGTCTTCGCTGAGAGGAACTACGATGTGGGCAATAGAGAATTGTTGGCCATTATTGCCGCCTTCAAGGAATGGAGACACCTTCTTCAGGGAGCTGCACAGCAAATAGTCGTCCTGACAGACCATCGTAACCTTGAATTTATCAGGTCGGCTAAGTGCCTGACTCCTCGCCAGGCTCGCTGGAATCTTTTCCTAAACCAATTTAATTTTGTCATTTCTTATAGACCAGGATCGCGCAATGGAAAGGCTGATGCACTCTCTAGGATTCATTCAGCAGAGACACGTCCACTTACTCCTCCTAAGACTATTCTTCCTGACTCTAGATTCCTGGGAGTGATTCATAATCAAGACCTACTTAAGGACATCAAGGAAGCATACCATGCGGATTCTTTGTTGGCTCAACCCCCAAGGGACGTAAGTCTTGTTTTTAAGAATGGTGTGTGATTCAGGGACAACGTCTGTATATACCTGAAACAGTCAGATTGAGAGTATTGCAACTCATCCACGATTCCAAGATAGCCGGGCATAGGGGAATTCTAAAGACACAAGAATTTCTTTCTCGTTTCTTTTGGTGGCCCACTTACAGGAAAGATGTCTTAAACTATGTCACTTCATGTGAAGTCTGTGCAAGATGCAAAACACCTCGCTCCTCACCAACTGGTCTGTTGCAACCTCTTCCCACCCCGTCCCGCCCGTGGGGATCCATTTCTATGGACTTCATTGTGGAGTTACCAACCTCTCAAGGGAAGAACACCATTCTAGTGGTGGTTGACCGTCTAACAAAGGCAGCTCATTTTATCCCTTGTGTCGGCTTACCCACTGCAAAACAGACATCAGACTTGATGATTAAGAATGTGTTTCGCTTACATGGAGTACCGGATGAGGTCATTTCGGATCGAGGGGTGCAATTCACTTCAAGGTTTTGGCAAAATTTCTGTGCAGCATTGGACATTAAAGTAAACCTTTCTTCTGCTTTTCATCCCCAGACTAATGGACAGACAGAACGAACCAATCAGACCCTGGAGCAGTATCTCCGCTGTTTTATCTGCCACCTACAGGATGATTGGGTGGATCTACTTCCACTGGCTGAGTTCTCTTATAACAACTCTCAGAGCGCCTCCACTAAGCAGTCTCCTTTTTACTCCAATCTAGGTTATCATCCTAATATTCTTCCTCGATTTCCCATAGATACGCCCTTGCCGGCAGTGGCTGAAAGAATCACTTCTTTACAAAAGAATATGGATCTTCTAAAAGAAAATCTAGAATTGGCTCAGGAAAGGTACAAGAAAGCAGCAGATAAATTTTGTAAACCTGCACCAGCTTTCAAGGTAGGAGATTTGGTCTGGCTGTCAACCAGAAATCTTAAATTAAAGATTCCATCGTCTAAATTGGGACATAAGTACATTGGACCTTATAAGATCAATAAGATTATAAGTGCTGTTGCTTGTCGTCTTCAACTGCCCAGAACTATGAGAATCCACCCTGTCTTTCATGTATCCCTACTAAAGGCTGCAACACCCAATACGTTTCCTGGACGTTCTTCTCCTTGCCCTGACCCAGTGCTGGTCGATGGTCAGGAAGAATTTATGGTGGAAAGGATTCTAGATTCCAGGTTGTACAGAAATCAGTTGCAATATTTGATTAAATGGCAGGGCTACCCAGTGGAGGACAACTCATGGGAACCAGTCAATAATGTAAATGCTCCTCGCCTGCTCCGCCAGTTTCATCAGAGGTACCCTGACAAGCCTGGTCTGAGGTCATCCGGAGGTTATCCCTAAGGGGGGAGTAATGTAAGGTTCTTTGTCTCTGTTGACATGTTCCTTGAAACTCAGTTTTCCGTCGGCCATTTTGCTTTCTGTCTTTCTGCAGCTCTTGCCCTCAGTTAATATGAGTTTCCAGTTTTCATGTTCCCGCCCTGATTCTTCCCTCTTGCTTCTTAAGCAGCCTCAGTTGAACAATCAGTGCTCCTGAATCAAGCCTCAGTCAGTCTGTGACCTGACTCCTGGAAGCCTTGGACTTGTACTCTAGCTATTCCCTACTGAGGAACCTTGGAACACTTTTGGACTCTGGAAACCTGCTGTTTGGTGAATCCATGTTTGCAGAGGAATTACGGTACAGAGAAGAGATCCTGAACCTGCTTTGGAGAGTTATTGTAGTGCTTGAAGTTACTCTGGCCTGCTGTGTCTCCTGTCGCTGTTCCTGCAAACTGTGTGAACTTTTCAGCATGCTTGTATGAAGTAATACAAGTCATTTCATATCAACCTATGTCTCCTGTGTTTTCCTCGCACACAAGCACAAGACGCTATAGGAACTGTACACTATACATGACACTGTTGCTAATAAACTCAAACCATTTCTTTAATTACGTTTCCCTTCTTCTTCTGCACAATCTTCAGCTTTGCTAGATTTGTCTTATACATATGGAAGATTCCTTAAACTGCAGACAATATCCCATGGGTGGATAATTTTTGGACTCTGCATAAAGCCTCAGGTTAGTTGACTACTCTTCAATCATAGTCCAGACTTCAATCTCTATTTCTTGTTGCCAGAGCCAGGGCAGCTGATCTAGATTTCCATTTTTGTAGTTGGGAAAAGCACCCCCAGGGTTGAAATGGGTGGAAAGGCCTAATTAATCAAACGATTTCATGCTTATTTTCTGTCTTAAAGGGTATTGATCAATTTTTATTCTTTTTGGTTATTTTATTTCCCTTTAAGCGTGTTGTAGATAAATGTGGGTGAGGGACATGAGACTCTCATTGATCACTCAAAAAACTGCTGACAAGTGCTTACTTCTGCGAGCGGCCGCGCTCAGCTTCTGCATAAGTGTACAAACAGAACGACGTACATATCCAGAAGCTGACTATTAAGCCCATACACTGTCCTATCCAAGCGCTTATGCAGAAGCTGAACTCTGCTGCTTGCTTGCTTGCAGAAGTGCTTGCGAGCAGTCTTTTAAGCAATCAGTGGGGTCTGAACACCAGAAAACAACACATTTAAGGGGGGAATAGCATATAAAATTGTTAACATGTTTCTTAAACAAAGCTCCACTTACACTGTGTCACCAAGGTTTTGTCCCTCGGACAATTTTGAGTGCTCCTGATAGATTTTTTTCATGCTGATTTCAGAAATGACTTCAGATTTTTTATCACGTAAGGTTTTTGAGAAATGATACGAAACATTATAATATTCTGTTATAATTCTAAAAACTCATATGAACTTTTTCTGAAACAGTATATTCTAAATTTTCCACTGAAATCACATAAATTGCTGATCTGCACATATGCAAGCACTTATTATGCGAATTCTGCGCAGGCGCAGTGAATCATTTGGCTGACCATGTACAGAGCATACCACATCTCCTGGGCAGGGGAGGAATCGAAAGACAATACTGACATTACAGCAGGTGATCACTGAGGATTCATTTTGTGAGGTAAAATATTTCACTGATTGTTTTTAAACAATATTTTACCTCACAAAATGTATCCTCTGCGATCTCAAGAGAGCACAGATGGGAGATGTCAGCACATGGGGAAAGTGAGAGTGGATAGGTGGTTGAGCACATGGGGGGAGAGATTCTCAATGCTTCAAAGCCTGCCCCCATCGTGACATTACCACCCTCCCAATGCGATAGCATCGGGCATCCAGCTAGTTACTATCATATATGCGATTCGCCTGAATACTTTTGATTGTAAAAACTGAAGATTTATTTCGAAATGTCGCGTCTGTGTCTCAACAGCAGTGATAATTTCTGCTACATATGCAAAGAATATACAATGAAAGCACAAAAGACGGAAATGACTCCACTTGTTAAGAAAGCATATGAACTATACTTTGAATGTTCAATTGGAGATCAGGACAAACAGTGGGCACCTCATATATTCTGTGCACCTTGTTCTAGAAGCCTTAAAGCATAGCTGAATGGATCACGACCTTCAATGCCGTTCGCTATCCCAATGATATGGAGAGAGCAGAGAGATCATGTAACAGATTGCTACTTCTGCCTTACAAATATAACAGGATATTCAGCAAAGAACAAGAAATCAATAGAATATCCTAATCTTCCCTCAGCCATAAGACCAGTGCCACATGATGAAAGTCTTCTTGTTCCAAAGCTGCCCAAAGTATGGACAATGGAGGACGACAAAGATGAACTAACAATGTCAGTGGAAAATGAAACTGCTGCAGACCCAGACTTTGAGCCTTCTACATCTAATCCACATCTGTCCAGTCAAGCTGATCTGAGTGACTTTGTCAGGGATTTGAAATTGTCAAAGAGGCAGGCAGAATTATTGGGATCAAGGCTACAAGATCGGAATCTCTTATAGAGTTTCTGTCTTTTTGCAGTCGTCAAGAAGATCTTAATCAATTTTTCAACCATGTCGACAGTTTAACCTTTTGCAACGATGACTTGGGGTTGTATGGTGCTCTTGGATGCAAACATGACCCGAAGGAATGGCGACTGTTCATTGACTCGTCAGTTTTAAGTCTGAAGGCTGTTTTACTACACAACGGAAATATCGATCCTTCTATACCTATTGGACATGCCGTACACATGAAAGAAACGTATGAGAATATGGAATTACTGTTGACCCACATTAATTATAGAAATTATAACTGGAACATATGTGGTGATCTAAAAGTTGTTGCACTTCTTCTTGGACTGCAGCTTGGATATACCAAGTATTGTTGTTTTACTTGTGAGTGGGACAGTCGTGCATGAGAAATATGTGATACAGACTTTTTAAGCACAAATTAATGTTCAGCATATCAAAATCTATAAGATACAATAAAATTTTCTCAGGGACAAGAACTTCCCTGAAATTTGTTGCGCAGTGTTATCTGATCTCCAACAGAGCCATAGAGCTCAATGATACCATTTTGCCTGCTTGCAGCCACCACTAGGGGGAGCTTACTGAATACTGAGCTAATATTGAGTCCAATGTATGAACAGTATGCAGAAAGCTCTTAAACTCCCCCTAGTGGTGGTTAAGTGTAACCAGAATTTTATCATTAAAATTTTACCATAGTTTTAGTAATTTTTATCATTTTAGGGAATTGCAGGGGATTAAGGGATTTGCATAAAACAATGGAAGAAAAGATAAAGAGAATCATTTTTCCTGTTTCTGATTTATTCAGTTTATTTTTTACCATTGGAATTAACATACCGTATGTATTATTTTCTTCCTTTAAAATGATGAAAAATCTACTTATGGACCTCTCATCACTTTAAGCAGGGCACATGATCTATTTTTTGTTCCATTAGTAGCAGGGGAAATTCAAGATACTTCAGATCATCACAGCAAAAAGAAATTATTCTTAGAGAAAAATGGCATAAAAAAGGAGCCATTGTTATATGTTATGTCTTTGATGTGAAACTAAACAATAATGTGATGATGACATAACGTAAATCTAAGCTCAAGGACACCCTAGAACATTGTGAACTATGGCACAAGTTTTGCTCCAGTAGTAATTTCAGTGGCATTTTCCAACCACAAGATTGAAAAGAAGAAAAACAGGAATTATTTTTATTCCACTTCATTAGCCATATACTTCACAGTGGGTTTTGTTCTCCTCTGAATCAATACACAATGATGCAGAGCATCAAACTCCCTAATCTACTTCACATAGTCATAAAAGTATATAATAAAATTCTGGCTGCCGGCAGCCACCACTAGGGGGAGCTCACTGCAGATACATATTAATTGGCACTCACAAAGCTCTTTAGCTCCACCTAGTGGCAGCTTTCAGCAGAATTGTATTACTGTTCTTCAAACACGTCTGGGACATTATTGGTTGATAATTGCAAAGGGAGCTGCCAGCAGCGGTTCTTGATGATTTGTCCAAATACATTTAGGTCAGCAGAACATTCCTCAGACAACCATTAATAACCTAATATATCATATAAGTGTAACTCCAATTTAATAAAAAAAAAATAAGACAAATGTATTTAAACACAATTAACATTGTATTGGGATAAACGACTTCACAGTCAAATTAAAATGTAAAAGTTAATAGTAAAAACAAGGAACAATGAAAGCAAAGGGAGACCGATGAGAGACACAAAATAGTGAAAATTACAATGCAAAGGGTAACTAGTGCCACCAGATGGCAAAACTCTACCAAGGAGCAATGAAAACAGGTATGTGTAGGTGTATATATATATATATATATATATATATATATATATATATATATACAGTGCCTACAAGTAGTATTCAACCCCCTGCAGATTTAGCTGGTTGACACATGCGGAATTAACTTGGCATTGTGACACTTGTACTGTAGATCAGCCTGGAAGTGGGAAATGCACTGCTGCAAAAATTTTTGTTTTAATTTTTTTTTTTTTTTTTAAAAACGTTAAAAGTTAATTTAGAGTGTCATTTATTATTCAACCCCTCAAACCACAAGAATTCTGTTTGGTCCCCCTAAAGTATTAAGAAGTAGTTCAGGCACCAAGAATAATGAGCTTCACATGTGTGGATTAATTATCTCTTTTGCCAGCCTTTTCTGACTATTTAAGACCCTCCCCAAACTTGTGAACAGCACTCATACATGGTCAACATGGGAAAGACAAAGGAGCATTCCAAGACCATCAGAGACAAGATCGTGGAGGGTCACAAGGCTGGCAAGGGGTACAAAACCCTTTCCAAGGAGTTGGCCCTACCTGTCTCCACTGTTGGGAGCATCATCCGTAAGTGGAAGGCTTATGGAACTACTGTTAGCCTTCCATGGCCTGGACAGCCTTTGAAAGTTTCCTCCCGTGCCGAGGACAGACTTGTCCGAAGAGTCAAGGCTAACCCAAGGACAACAAGGAAGGAGCTCCGGGAAGATCTCATGGCAGTGGGGACATTGGTTTCAGTCAATACCATAAGTAACGTACTCCACCGCAATGGTCTCCGTTCCAGACGAGCCCGTAAGGTATCTTTACTTTCAAAGCGTCATGTCAAGGCTCGTCTACAGTTTGCTCATGATCACTTGGAGGACTCTGAGACAGACTGGTTCAAGGTTCTATGGTCTGATGAGACCAAGATCGAGATCTTTGGTGCCAACCACACACGTGACGTTTGGAGACTGGATGGCACTGCATACAACCCCAAGAATACCATCCCTACAGTCAAGCATGGTGGTGGCAGCATCATGCTGTGGGGCTGTTTCTCAGCCAAGGGGCCTGGCCATCTGGTCCGCATCCATGGGAGGATGGATAGCACGGCCTACCTGGAGATTTTGGCCAAGAACCTCCGCTCCTCCATCAAGGATCTTAAGATGGGTCATAATTTCATCTTCCAACAAGACAACGACCCAAAGCACACAGCCAAGAAAACCAAGGCCTGGTTCAAGAGGGAAAAAGTCAAGGTGTTGGAGTGCCTAGCCAGTCTCCCGACCTTAACCCAATTGAAAACTTGTGGAAGGAGCTCAAGATTAAAGTCCACATGAGACACCCAAAGAACCTAGATAACTTGGAGAAGATCTGCATGGAGGAGTGGGCCAAGATAACTCCACAGACCTGTGCCGGCCTGATCAGGTCTTATAAAAGACGATTATTAGCTGTAATTGCAAACAAGGGTTATTCCACGAAATATTAAACATAGGGGTTGTATAATAATTGACCCACACTTTTATGTTTAAAATTTATTAAAATTCAACTGAGCAACATAACTTTTTGTTTTGTAAGATTTATGCTTCTGTTAATAAATCCTACTCTCGTTTGCAGTTTGAAGGCTCTAACTTATTTGCATCTTATCAAACCAGCTAAATCTGCAGGGGGTTGAATACTACTTGTAGGCACTGTATATATATATATATATATATATATGCAAAGATAATTAATTACAATGCAATTTTGTAAGTTATAAAAAAAATAAAATGAGTACTAAAAAAATAAAAATACTTTATAATCAGACATACTCCCAAAAATAATAATAGACATCAGCCGCCACCTAAGACTCCATAGGAGTCTTCCAACCAGTAATAACTTCTCTGATAGCAGCCAAGTCTAGGTGCGGAGACACTTCTGTGCTTGGCGCTCATGTCCATGCTGAATAAGTCAAGATGTTTAGAAAATGTTGTTCCATTTTTTCATTATTGGCATAACAGTAACTTGTCTATCCATCCTGTAATTTCCATCATTCCACGACTTCTCCTTCTTGGTTGTTGTAGGGCACTTTAAAAAAAAATGTCTTTCATTGTAAAATTAGATGTACCCTTTGAAAAACCTCTGCGGAAATGACATCTCTATGTAAGTGTCCATAGACAGGTGATTCTTCTCATCCTGTTTGCGTATTCGGATGGGGATAATTTGCACCTTTCATAATTTTGTGTTCGTCTACAAATCCTTTGATGTGATTGTTAAAATGCTAGAAAAACATTTAATGCATATGAGAAGATTAACTGTTTTCTGATCACTATTAAATCTGCATCTTGCAGTGATTTATGAATCCGAGGACAGCGATAAACCGCTTAAAATATAGGCGTCATTTAATTTTCCGAACATTCAGTGATACATTATGTTACATACACGTATGGGATTGTGTTCAGTCTTCCCTATCTTTTCTTTTTGTGCTTGTTTACAGCTGCTCAAAGATATTAAATAGAAGAAACTTCACTACAGCCCTTCCAGGACCTTACATACAGTTCTGTCACAGTGATAGGGGTTGTCTGGACATTAATATTGATAGCCGTCATCAATGTCTGATCTAACAAATAAAGTTGCACCTGTAGCGCTATAGCATGTAAACAGGAAATATTTTCCATTTTAATTTAGACTCAGTACAGAATTTGGCCAATTCATGCGTGCCCAGCAACCAACGACAAGGCGATCTCATTTCACTGGGGACCTATCCAAAAGCGAATCCTCTCCTAGGCTGAAGACTACGTTATATGGGTAGGTAGGAGGCTGGGGGAGGGAGTGCACATGAGATCGATATGAGCAAAATGAGATTACAGCAGGAACCTACCTACCCATATAATGTAGGCTTCAGCCTAGGAGAGGATTCATATTAGGATAGGTCCTCAGCAAAATGAGATCGCCTTGTCGTTGGTTGCTGGGCACACATGAACTGGCCAAATTATGTGCTAAGTTATCTCCATTTTTCCTATTATCTAGAGCAGTAAATCAATTCAAATGTCATATATTTCAGGTTTTCATGCTATAGTGCTACCTTATTTGTTAGTTATGTATGGAGATGCCTACTCTTAGTACGCACCTGTACACACCAGTCTTCTGTTTGGAAGTGACAGTGTTTTGTTACTTATCAATGTCTGATACAGCGTCCCTGATGATCGGCTGTTCCCGTCCTGTGCCAGTGATGGCCGGAGCTGCTCATTTGCGGAGCTTCACAGCTCCATTAACTGTATAGTGATCGAGGTCGGGTGCTGCCCATCCACCAAATATTCAAATCAATAGTGAACAGATATGCAATACCCGTCCGCATCCAGTATTCCGTCTACAGAGCTGTGCAGCTCTGCAACAAAGTAGTTGTAGCTGCCACCAACATCGGAAACAGCTGATCAGTGGCTGTCACGGGTGTCACACCCTCACCGATCAGACATTGATGATCTATCCTAAGGATGGGCCATCAATGGTAAAGTCCCGAACAACGTCTTTACACAGTAATTTTCATTTTAATTTTTATTTCATAAATCAATATTACACATAAAAATAAGCAACTTTGTAATATATCTGATCAGAGCAGTACTCAGGACTAATCCTTAATTCTCAATTAATGATAAAAAATCTGTAAAATCTGTATTTAGTGAAGATAAGAGATTGGAGATGACAGTTGGTACTTTTAAAAATCTATGGAGATAGGAGGAGGAGCCAGACTCAGACATGTTACAGTTCTCCATAGAACTTTATGAGCACCAACTGTCATCTCCAGATTTTACTTGTGAATTGATCATTTTGAGAGGGAATGATCTGTCCAGGAGGAGAGAGAATCTGATTTCTCTGATAAGATGTATTACATAGTTTCTAAAAGTTCACATGTACTTTTGATTTATGGAAGAAAAATTAAAACAACGGTTACTCTTTAAGCATTTTATCAAACATTTCAATATTTGTATTCTGCTATAAGATTCTTCTAAGCATGGCCACCCCATATGGCAGTTGTTATATTCCAGCATGCCTTCTTACAAGGCTTGTACACACAGTGCTTTATTTTATGAGTTTGGTAAGATTACAAAAAACTGTTTTCCCCTTTTTATTTTAGAGTCTACAGCGCTTCCAGGGTATTTTATACATTGCTGTCACAGCGTAGCAGTCTATTGGAAATCATTTTTATATTTTTTACTTTGCAAGTTCGTTCTCGCATCTGTGTGAAATAAGAATTTATTTTTTTTATTAGAAGCTGCAACCCTTTTGTTTTGCTATAAGTATCTTCTAGGTACGGCCATCACATATTGCAGTTGTTGTATTACGGCAGGTCCTCGTTCACACGGTAGGATTTTTTAATAGGTTATTTGAGTTTAGAATAAAAAGTTTGCTCTTTCTTTTCAGAAACAATGCCACTTTTTTCAGCTCAGCTTTCCAACATTTGAGCTGCAATACCAGATGCTGCCTTTAGAAAAGAGTGGTGCTGTCTGGAAATGTGTGCCATTTTGTTGGTCTCCTATGGTCCTATATTCTGCATTGTTTTAAAATCTTTTATTGCTTCTTAGAGGCTTTTTTCAGCCTAGAGCAAACTGTTGGCAGGCAATTCTGCTTGCTGAGCACTGTGTGTGATGTGCATACTGTTAGGATTCCGCTCTTCTAGCCGGTTCGAGCAGTCATCACGTGAATAGTCATTATTAATTTATTGAGAGGTGGATACGATGCTAGTTGGGATGTGGCCGCAAGTATGCAAATTGTATTTGCAATTGAGCATACGCACCTCCCCTCTATTCATTCTCTATGGCACCACCACAGATATCTGAATTATCGGCTAGTCTTTGGCACTCACATTAAGAATGAATGGAGTGGAAGTGTAGATGTTCTGCTTCATTCAGACTGGGGATTTCAGAGCCCCGTTTTGGGATCGATAGGGGTCCAGTGGTCAGATCCCTGTGATCCGGAAATTATCCCTTATCCTATGTATAGCACATGAACACTAACAGTGTGTAATATGCACACTGTTAGGATTCACCTCTTCTAGCCAGTTGGAGCCATTATTGCCTGACTGCTCATTATCAATTTATTTAGAAAAGCGGACAAAACGCTAGTCGGCACATGACCGCAGGTATATACATTTTATTTGCAGTTGAGCATGCGCACCTCTACTCCATTCTTTTTCTATGGGACCACTGGGGATAACTGAGTGCTACACTTGACTGGTCTGCAAAAACAATATTCACTGCCGATCGTGTTCAGAACCGAATTCGAACAAATTCGCCCAACTCTAGTCTTCGGCACTACCATTAAGAATAAAGTAGTCTAGGCGTGGGGGCACAAACTACACTTCTTTTGAGCCACCTTGGGATGGCGGGGTCCCAATGGCGAACCCAAGATCGGGGGAAATTATCCATTACCCTTGGGAGGGTTTCACTCTCTCTGGTAACATTAGCTATATTTGGGGTTTACACAGGCAAGCAGTTTTAGTTCAAGACATGCATTTTTTTTTTTTCCAAAGGGTTTTGGGCAAACCAAAACATACTCATATCCTAGCGTTGTCCACCAACTAAAAAAACGGGGCCTTTTACTCCCCGTCTGAGCTACCCCCCTCGCAAACAAACTGACACTTGCAGTTTCTCTATGGTTTTGCAGACTCTTTTCAAGAGGGATTCGGGTTGTCCTCTTTTTACTTCAAGACCCAAAACCACTGGTCAGCTTCCCCATTGACTGCCATAGTAACACCTAGCCATTATATGCAGGGGCCCGCCGGTCACTAATCACAGTCGCAGAGTTTGTATTTAACCCCACCTACCGGCATTCTACACTACGTAACCCATAAACACTAACGGGTGTAAAGCACAAAGTTAGGATTTTGGCTCTTTTAGTTGGTTTGACCATCATCACTTGACTGATTATACAATTTATTTAAGAATGGGTGATATGCTTTTTGGTACGTGACTGTTTTTAATTT
>JARQOD010000007.1:116126444-116201653 GCA_033576555.1 Oophaga sylvatica | reverse complement strand
CATGAAATTAATGTCAGCATATCAAAATCTATAAGATACAATAAAATTTTCTCAGGGGACAAGAACTTCCCTGAAATTTGTTGCGCAGTGTTATCTGATCTCCAACAGAGCCATAGAGCTCAATGATACCATTTTGCCTGCTTGCAGCACACCACTAGGGGAGTTTACTGAATACTGAGTAATATTGAGTCCAATGTATGAACAGTATGCAGAAAGCTCTAAACTCCCCCTAGTGGTGGTTAAGTGTAACCAGAATTTTATCATTAAAATTTTACCATAGTTTTAGTAATTTTTATCATTTTAGGGAATTGCAGGGGATTAAGGGATTTGCATAAAACAATGGAAGAAAAGATAAAGAGAATCATTTTTCCTGTTTCTGATTTATTCAGTTTATTTTTTTACCATTGGATTAACATACCGTATGTATTATTTTCTTCCTTTAAAATGATGAAAAATCTACTTATGGACCTCTCATCACTTTAAGCAGGGCACATGATCTATTTTTTGTTCCATTAGTAGCAGGGGAAATTCAAGATACTTCAGATCATCACAGCAAAAAGAAATTATTCTTAGAGAAAAGTAGGTATAAAAAAGGAGCCATTGTTATATGTTATGTCTTTGATGTGAAACTAAACAATAGTGTGATGATGACATAACATAAATCTAAGCTCAAGGACACCCTAGAACATTGTGAACTATGGCACAAGTTTTGCTCCAGTAGTAATTTCAGTGGCATTTTCCAACCACAAGATTGAAAAGAAGAAAAACAGGAATTATTTTTATTCCACTTCATTAGCCATATACTTCACAGTGGGTTTTGTTCTCCTCTGAATCAATACACAACGATGCAGAGCATCAAACCCCTAATCTACTTCACATAGTCATAAAAGTATATAATAAAATTCTGGCTGCCGGCAGCCACCACTAGGGGGAGCTCACTGCAGATACATATTAATTGGCACTCACAAAGCTCTTTAGCTCCACCTAGTGGCAGCTTTCAGCAGAATTGTATTACTGTTCTTCAAACACGTCTGGGACATTATTGGTCGATAATTGCAAAGGGAGCTGCCAGCAGCGGTTCTTGATGATTTGTCCAGATACATTTAGGTCAGCAGAACATTCCTCAGACAACCATTAATAACCTAATATATTATATAAGTGTAACTCCAATTTAATAAAAAAAAAATAAGACAAATGTATTTAAACACAATTAACATTGTATTGGGATAAACGACTTCACAGTCAAATTAAAATGTAAAAGTTAATAGTAAAAACAAGGAACAATGAAAGCAAAGGGAGACCGATGAGAGACACAAAATAGTGAAAATTACAATGCAAAGGGTAACTAGTGCCACCAGATGGCAAAACTCTACCAAGGAGCAAAGAAAACAGGTATGTGTAGGTGTATATATATATATATGCAAAGATAATTAATTACAATGCAATTTTGTAAGTTATAAAAAAAAATAAAATGAGTACTAAAAAAATAAAATACTTTATAATCAGACATACTCCCAAAAATAATAATAGACATCAGCCGCCACCTAAGACCCCATAGGAGTCTTCCAACCAGTAATAACTTCTCTGATAGCAGCCAAGTCTAGGTGCGGAGACACTTCTGTGCTTGGCGCTCATGTCCATGCTGAATAAGTCAAGATGTTTAGAAAATGTTGTTCCATTTTTTCATTATTGGCATAACAGTAACTTGTCTATCCATCCTGTAATTTCCATCATTCCACGACTTCTCCTTCTTGGTTGTTGTAGGGCACTTTAAAAAAATGTCTTTCATTGTAAAATTAGATGTACCCTTTGAAAAACCTCTGCGGAAATGACATCTCTATGTAAGTGTCCATAGACAGGTGATTCTTCTCATCCTGTTTGCGTATTCGGATGGGGATAATTTGCACCTTTCATAATTTTGTGTTCGTCTACAAATCCTTTGATGTGATTGTTAAAATGCTAGAAAAACATTTAATGCATATGAGAAGATTAACTGTTTTCTGATCACTATTAAATCTGCATCTTGCAGTGATTTATGAATCCGAGGACAGCGATAAACCGCTTAAAATATAGGCGTCATTTAATTTTCCGAACATTCAGTGATACATTATGTTACATACACGTATGGGATTGTGTTCAGTCTTCCCTATCTTTTCTTTTTGTGCTTGTTTACAGCTGCTCAAAGATATTAAATAGAAGAAACTTCACTACAGCCCTTCCAGGACCTTACATACAGTTCTGTCACAGTGATAGGGTTGTCTGGGACATTAATATTGATAGCCGTCATCAATGTCTGATCTAACAAATAAAGTTGCACCTGTAGCGCTATAGCATGTAAACAGGAAATATTTTCCATTTTAATTTAGACTCAGTACAGAATTTGGCCAATTCATGCGTGCCCAGCAACCAACGACAAGGCAATCTCATTTCACTGGGGACCTATCCAAAAGCGAATCCTCTCCTAGGCTGAAGACTACGTTATATGGGTAGGTAGGAGGCTGGGGGAGGGAGTGCACATGAGATCGATATGAGCAAAATGAGATTACAGCAGGAACCTACCTACCCATATAATGTAGGCTTCAGCCTAGGAGAGGATTCATATTAGGATAGGTCCTCAGCAAAATGAGATCGCCTTGTCGTTGGTTGCTGGGCACACATGAACTGGCCAAATTATGTGCTAAGTTATCTCCATTTTTCCTATTATCTAGAGCAGTAATTCAATTCAAATGTCATATATTTCAGGTTTTCATGCTATAGTGCTACCTTATTTGTTAGTTATGTATGGAGATGCCTACTCTTAGTACGCACCTGTACACACCAGTCTTCTGTTTGGAAGTGACAGTGTTTTGTTACTTATCAATGTCTGATACAGCGTCCCTGATGATCGGCTGTTCCCGTCCTGTGCCAGTGATGGCCGGAGCTGCTCATTTGCGGAGCTTCACAGCTCCATTAACTGTATAGTGATCGAGGTCGGGTGCTGCCCATCCACCAAATATTCAAATCAATAGTGAACAGATATGCAATACCCGTCCGCATCCAGTATTCCTCTACAGAGCTGTGCAGCTCTGCAACAAAGTAGTTGTAGCTGCCACCAACATCGGAAACAGCTGATCAGTGGCTGTCACGGGTGTCACACCCTCACCGATCAGACATTGATGATCTATCCTAAGGATGGGCCATCAATGGTAAAGTCCCGAACAACGTCTTTACACAGTAATTTTCATTTTAATTTTTATTTCATAAATCAATATTACACATAAAAATAAGCAACTTTGTAATATATCTGATCAGAGCAGTACTCAGGACTAATCCTTAATTCTCAATTAATGATAAAAAATCTGTAAAATCTGTATTTAGTGAAGATAAGAGATTGGAGATGACAGTTGGTACTTTTAAAAATCTATGGAGATAGGAGGAGGAGCCAGACTCAGACATGTTACAGTTCTCCATAGAACTTTATGAGCACCAACTGTCATCTCCAGATTTTACTTGTGAATTGATCATTTTGAGAGGGAATGATCTGTCCAGGAGGAGAGAGAATCTGATTTCTCTGATAAGATGTATTACATAGTTTCTAAAAGTTCACATGTACTTTTGATTTATGGAAGAAAAATTAAAACAACGGTTACTCTTTAAGCATTTTATCAAACATTTCAATATTTGTATTCTGCTATAAGATTCTTCTAAGCATGGCCACCCCATATGGCAGTTGTTATATTCCAGCATGCCTTCTTACAAGGCTTGTACACACAGTGCTTTATTTTATGAGTTTGGTAAGATTACAAAAAACTGTTTTCCCCTTTTTATTTTAGAGTCTACAGCGCTTCCAGGGTATTTTATACATTGCTGTCACAGCGTAGCAGTCTATTGGAAATCATTTTTATATTTTTTACTTTGCAAGTTCGTTCTCGCATCTGTGTGAAATAAGAATTTATTTTTTTTATTAGAAGCTGCAACCCTTTTGTTTTGCTATAAGTATCTTCTAGGTACGGCCATCACATATTGCAGTTGTTGTATTACGGCAGGTCCTCGTTCACACGGTAGGATTTTTTAATAGGTTATTTGAGTTTAGAATAAAAAGTTTGCTCTTTCTTTCAGAAACAATGCCACTTTTTTCAGCTCAGCTTTCCAACATTTGAGCTGCAATACCAGATGCTGCCTTTAGAAAAGAGTGGTGCTGTCTGGAAATGTGTGCCATTTTGTTGGTCTCCTATGGTCCTATATTCTGCATTGTTTTAAAATCTTTTATTGCTTCTTAGAGGCTTTTTTCAGCCTAGAGCAAACTGTTGGCAGGCAATTCTGCTTGCTGAGCACTGTGTGTGATGTGCATACTGTTAGGATTCCGCTCTTCTAGCCGGTTCGAGCAGTCATCACGTGAATAGTCATTATTAATTTATTGAGAGGTGGATACGATGCTAGTTGGGATGTGGCCGCAAGTATGCAAATTGTATTTGCAATTGAGCATACGCACCTCCCCTCTATTCATTCTCTATGGCACCACCACAGATATCTGAATTATCGGCTAGTCTTTGGCACTCACATTAAGAATGAATGGAGTGGAAGTGTAGATGTTCTGCTTCATTCAGACTGGGGATTTCAGAGCCCCGTTTTGGGATCGGTAGGGGTCCAGTGGTCAGATCCCTGTGATCCGGAAATTATCCCTTATCCTATGTATAGCACATGAACACTAACAGTGTGTAATATGCACACTGTTAGGATTCACCTCTTCTAGCCAGTTGGAGCCATTATTGCCTGACTGCTCATTATCAATTTATTTAGAAAAGCGGACAAAACGCTAGTCGGCACATGACCGCAGGTATATACATTTTATTTGCAGTTGAGCATGCGCACCTCTACTCCATTCTTTTTCTATGGGACCACTGGGGATAACTGAGTGCTACACTTGACTGGTCTGCAAAAACAATATTCACTGCCGATCGTGTTCAGAAACCGAATTCGAACAAATTCGCCCAACTCTAGTCTTCGGCACTACCATTAAGAATGAATGTAGTCTAGGCGTGGATGCACAAACTACACTTCATTTAGAGCCACTCTTGGGATAGGCGGAGGTCCCAATGGTCTGAATCCCAGAGATCGGGAAGTTATCCATTATCCCATTGTAGGGTTTCACTCTCTCTGGTAAGCATTAGCTATAGGTTGCGTTCACACAGGCAATGCAGTTTTAGTTCAAGGACATGCAGTTTTTATTGCTTTCCAAAGGTTGGACAGAACCAAAACATACTCATATCCCTAGCGTTGTCCAGGCTCTAACTAAACAATACAGACCTTGGCTACTCCTCCGTGGCTGAGCTACCCCCAGCTCTGTCAAACAAACAGTGACACTTGCAGTTCTCTACTCATGGTTTGTGCAGACTCTTCTCAAGAGGGATTCTGGCTTGTCTCTCTTTTCAGCTTCAAGACACATCCAGTCTGGTCAGCTTCCCTGAGTTGACTGCCATAGGTGAACACCTAGCCAGTTTATATGCAGGGCCAGCCAGGTGCACTAATCACAGTCTGCAGAGTTAGTATTTAACCCTAGCCTACCTGGCATTGCTACACTACGTAAACCGGATAAACACTAACTGGGTGTAATATGCACAATGTTAGGATTTGGCTCTTCTAGTTGGTTTGAGCCATCATCACTTGACTGATTATTATCAATTTATTGAGAGAAGTGGATGATATGCTTGTTGGTACGTGACTGTAAGTTTACACATTTTATTTGCAGTTGAGCATGCGCACCTTTACTCCATTGGAGACAGCTGAGTGCTGCACTTGACTGATCTTCGCACTACCATTAAGAATGAATAGAGGATAAGGGTGGATACACGACCTACACTCCATTCAGAATCACTCTCGGGATCAATAGGGTAAAAGATCAATCAGTAAGTTATAAGTTATCCTATAAATAGGTGATGAACACAATGAGCAATATACACACTGTTAGGATTCGGTTCTTCTAGAAAGTTCAATCAGTTGTCACCTTAATGCTCATTGCTATTTTATTGAGAGAAGCAGATGAGAAACTAGTCGGTAGATGACCACAAATATGCAAATTGCATTCTTGCGGTCTCTGATCACCACACAAAACGGCTAACAGAGCAGAATCCTAATTATGTGCAAATTACACACTATTAGTATTCCACAAGCTGCACTGCTTGCTGAAAGTTTGCCCTGGGGAGGATCTCAAGATGTCTTCATGCCAGACAGGACGCCCCACTCCTAGTGGATGAAATATTACCATTACCACTCCTGAGAAATCTTGCATCTATAGGGAACGATACAGCAACATAGACAACGCTGTTGACATGATTGTTCCCATTACACTGGATATTTAATGTATACAGCGCGTGACAGAAGACAAGCTCCATGCTGACACCTTTACACTTAGCAAAGGTGAATGCACAGAGCAATTTCCTTTTCTATCGGAACGTACACAACTCCTATTCCGATGCATGATGTGAACGGCGGATGTAAAATACGCTCTTATACATATTTATTACAACTTTGCACCGTACTGATGACACCTGGGACAGTTTGAAAAGAGCAAGGCTCATGGAGTCATTGTGTCCTCCTGCTAATATGTTATGCATTCAAGCGAATATTTCATTTTTAAGGTGATTGAAAAAATTTCCCTAAATGAGAACTCCGAAATGAAAATAAATGAACCCATTCCTGCCATCCTTCTAAATACAAACCAGAACCAAAAGGCAATTATAAAGGTTGACTTTTGTGAAAAGGCTCAGAAAATAAAAGAAGCAATAGTCACGTTACTGTACTTCCGCCACTTCCGTTCCCCCATTGCCCGCTCCCTGACAGTCTCTACTTGCTGCAGTGATGGCATCCAGTAGATGTCCAGCCAGTCACTGGCTGAATCTGGGCACCGATGTAGTCACTGATTGGTTGAAGAGTCATTTCCTGTATGTCGATGGGGACCTGGAAGTAGAGAATGGCTGGGGACCCAGTAAGAATAGTAAGGAACCCAAAAAAAATCAGAACTGGTGCAATGCGGGGGTTGATGAGGTATGACGTATGACATCTTTGAACCTTAGTTAAAAAATTGTAAAACGAGACATACCTTTTAAAGAAGTTGTCCAGTCTTAAAGAGTTGTACTAAGTTTAGAAGTTACCCTGTTATGATTTGGTAGCCGAGGAGGACAGTAGCCAAAATAGCCAAGGCAACCAGAAACCCAGGGAGGTTGGTAACTAGCAGATTGCAGACCCCTAAACTAACTGCACAACTAGAAGCAGCCGTAGGACGTACCTACGATGACCCAGATGCCTCAACACAGCCGGAGAGTTAACTAAGCCTAAAGAGAGAAAGGGGGAAAGCTAACTGCCCCGGAGTAGCGCCTCAAAGGAATAGGTAGCCCCCACACATATATTGGCGGTGAGACAAGATGAAATACAAACACAGGCAGGCAGAAAATAGAGCAAGCAAACGCTGGGACTCAAAACTCTCTAGATAGAACAGGACAGGAAAGAATACTGTCTGCAATCCAGCAAAAACCCTAAGAAAAATTCCATCATGTCTGATTTCCAAAAATACTGAGACCACATGATCTCTCCCCCGCTAGATCAGAACTCTGGTGTGAACTGGTAGCTAACCAGCAGATCCTGAAATAATAGGGACTGAACACATAAACAGTGGTAAATGAGAAACAGAGACCAGCGCAGGCCCCAGCCGGGGAACCTGGCTGATCTCACTCCAGAAGGGCAGAAAACAAAAGGAAAACAAAAGCCACAGAAACAAGCAGCAAATAACTTATGTGAAGGTTGCAGGAAAAAGCAGGAAGCAAGCTGACTTCCATATGGGACCAGGAAGAACAAATCACCAGCGAGGATCATGGGAAGGTTGCTCACTTATATCTCCCCAGTCAGAGCCACCTGATTGCCAATCATTGCCCCCAGCTGATAGACTTGTGTTAGCCAAAGCAGCTTCATTACTATCAGCAGCCACCAGGGGGAGCCCAAACTCAGAAGTCAGATCCAGAGCGTTCACAACATTACCCCCTATCCATGGAATAGGGATAAAGTCTTGATCACTGGGGGTCTGATGGCTGTGACGCCCCTAGAACAGACCATGAAGAACCTTGTCTGAAAAATGTTGATCATGTGCGCCCCCCACTCCATTCACTCTCTATGGGACCGCTGGAGATAGCCGAACATTCGGCACATCCTTTAACAATGAAAGGACTGCGGGTGTGCATGCTCGACCTCCACTCCATTCATATCGGGCTCTTCAGAACCTAATTTTCATTATTAGTGCCCCTATATGCAGGGCCGTGACAGTGTAAACTCAATGACGTGCTTAATAATAATAATCAAATCCCTATCAGTCCAAAGCTGTAATAGGGCTAACAGGTAAATTCCCGGTGGTTTAGGGCAGTCAAAATGACTGTGTTAAGAAAATAACTTTTTGTATCAGAAAATAAATTATTGTTTTACCAGTTTTTATGTTAAATGTAATAAATAAATTGTTTTAAATCAGATATGTTTTGGTTTTTAAACTGACTGCTAGACCAATATCCAAGACTGGTATTTCATGTTCTGTACAGAAGACTTTTTAGCAGTCTCATAGTCATCACAGACAGAAATAGGATGACAATTAGCATCCACTGCATATATACAGCTGAACACACAGGATCCACCATTCAGAATAGGCGATGTCACAGCTCACCTCCTCCTGTACAATGACTGATAACACCTCTATATACAGTAGATAACACAGGATCCACCATTCACAATAGGTGATGTCACAGCTCACCTCCTCCTCCTGTACAATGACTGATAACACCTCTATATACAGTAGATAACACAGGATCCACCATTCACAATAGGTGACGTCACAGCTCACCCTCCTCCTCCTGTACAATGCTGATAACACCTCTATATACAGTAGATAACACAGAATCCACCATTCACAATAGGTGATTTCACAGCTCACCTCCTCCTCCTGTACAATGACTGATAACACCTCTATATACAGTAGATAACACAGGATCCACCATTCACAATAGGTGATATCACAGCTCACCCTCCTCCTGTACAATGACTGATAACACCTCTATATACAGTAGATAACACAGGATCCACCATTCACAATAGGTGATGTCACAGCTCACCTCCTCCTCCTGTACAATGATTGATAACACCTCTATATACAGTAGATAGCACAGGATCCACCATTCAAATAGGTGATATCACAGCTCACCTCCTCCTCCTGTACAATGACTGATAACACCTCTATATACAGTAGATAACACAGAATCCACCATTCACAATAGGTGATGTCACAGCTCACCTCCTCCTCCTGTACAATGACTGATAACACCTCTATATACAGTAGATAACACAGATCCACCATTCACAATAGGTGATGTCACAGCTCATCTCCCTCCTGTACAATGACTGATAACACCTCTATATACAGTAGATAACACAGAATCCACCATTCACAATAGGTGATTCACAGCTCACCTCCTCCTCCTGTACAATGACTGATAACACCTCTATATACAGTAGATAACACAGGATCCACCATTCACAATAGGTGATGTCACAGCTCACCTCCTCTCCTGTACAATGACTGATAACACCTCTATATACAGTAGATAACACAGGATCCACCATTCACAATAGGTGACGTCACAGCTCACCTCCTCCTCCTGTACAATGTCTGATAACACCTCTATATACAGTAGATAACACAGAATCCACCATTCACAATAGGTGATTTCACAGCTCACCTCCTCCTCCTGTACAATGTCTGATAACACCTCTATATACAGTAGATAACACAGGATCCACCATTCACAATAGGTGATATCACAGCTCACCTCCTCCTGTATAATGACTGATAACACCTCTATATACAGTAGATAACACAGGATCCACCATTTCACAATAGGTGATCACAGCTCACCTCCTCCTCCTGTACAATGTCTGATAAACCTCTATATACAGTAGATAACACAGGATCCACCATTTACAATAGTGATGTCACAGCTCACCTCCTCCTCCTGTACAATGCATGATAACACCTCTATATACAGTAGATAACACAGCATCCACCATTCACAATAGGTGATGTCACAGCTCACCTCTCCTCCTGTACAATGACTGATAACACCTCTATATACAGTAGATAACACAGGATCCACCATTCACAATAGGTGATGTCACAGCTCACCTCCTCCTCCTGTACAATGACTGATAACACCTCTATATACAGTAGATAACACAGAATCATCATTCACATTAGGTGATATCACAGCTCACCTCCTCCTCCTGTACAATGACTATAGCACCTCTATATACAGTAGATAACACAGCATCCACCATTTACAATAGGTGATGTCACAGCTCACCTCCTCCTCCTGTACAATAACTGATAACACATCTATATACAGTAGATAACACAGGATCCACCATTCACAATAGGTGATTTCACAGCTCACCTCCTCCTCCTGTACAATGACTGATAACACCTCTATATACAGTAGATAACACAGGATCCACCATTTACAATAGGTGATTTCACAGCTCACCTCCTCCTCCTCTGTACAATGCATATAACACCTCTATATATCAGTAGATAACACAGAATCCACCATTCACAATAGGTGATTCACAGCTCACCTCCTCCTCCTGTACAATGACTGATAAACCTCTATATACAGTAGATAACACGGATCCACCATTCACAATAGGTGATTTCACAGCTCACCTCCTCCTCCGTACAATGACTGATAACACCTCTATATACAGTAGATAACACAGGATCCACCATTCACAATAGGTGATTCACAGCTCACCTCCTCCTCCTGTACAATGACTGATAACACCTCTATATACAGTAGATAACACAGGATCCACCATTCACAATAGGTGATGTCACAGCTCACCTCCTCCTCCTGTACAATGACTGATAACACCTCTATATACAGTAGATAACACAGGATCCACCATTCACAATAGATGATGTCACAGCTCACCTCCTCCTCCTGTACAATGATGAACACCTCTATATACAGTAGATAACACAGGATCCACCATTCACAATAGGTGATGTCACAGCTCACCTCCTCCTCCTGTACAATGATGATAACACCTCTATATACAGTAGATAACACAGGATCCACCATTCACAATAGGTGATGTCACAGCTCACCTCCTCCTCCTGTACAATGACTGATAACACTCTATATACAGTAGATAACACAGTATTACTATTCACATTAGGTGATGTCACAGCTCACCTCCTTCTCCTGTACATATATGATCACCTCTATTTACAGTAGATAACACAGATTCATTCACATAGGTGATGTCACAGCTCACCTCCCTCCTGTACATATACTTGACACTCTATATACAGTAGATACACGGATCACCATTCACAATAGGTGATGTCACAGCTCACCTCCTCTCCTGTACAATGACTGATAACACCTCTATATACAGTAGATAACACAGAATCCACCATTCACAATAGGTGATATCACAGCTCACCTCCTCCTCCTGTACAATGACTATAACACCTCTATATACAGTAGATAACACCGGATCCCCATTCACAATAGGTGATGTCACAGCTCACCTCCTCCTCCGGTACAATGACTGATAACACCTCTATATACAGCAGATTACACAGGATCCACCATTCACAATAGGTGATGTCACAGCTCACCTCCTCCTGTATAATGACTGATAACATCTCTATATACAGTAGATAACACAGTATTTACTATTCACATTAGGTGATTGTCACAGCTCACCTCCTTCTCCTGTACAATTATGACACTCTCTATATACAGTAGATAACACAGGTATCCACCATTCACAATAGATGAAGTACAGCTCACCTCTCCTCCTGTACAATGTAACACTCTATATACTAGGTCACAGTACATGGATTCACCGTCCTACCAAATAATCACTTATATAAGGTAGATAAGGATCACATCACAAGGGTGATATCACAGCTCACCTCCTCCTCCGGTACAATGACTGATAACACCTCTATATACAGTAGATAACACAGGATCCACCATTCACAATAGGGTGATGTCACAGCTCACCTCCTCCGTACAATGACTGATAACATCTCTATATACAGTAGATAACACAGTATTTACTATTCACATTAGGTGATGTCACAGCTCACCTCCTTCTCCTGTACAATTATGACACCTCTATATACAGTAGATAACACAGGATCCTCCATTCACAATAGGTGATGTCACAGCTCACCTCCCCCTCCTGTACAATGACTGATAACACCTCTATATACAGTAGATGACACAGTATTTACTATTCACATTAGGTGATGTCACAGCTCACCTCCTTCTCCTGTACAATTATGACACCTCTATATACAGTAGATAACACAGGATCCACCATTCACAATAGATGAAGTCACAGCTCACCTCCTCCTCCTGTACAATGAGTTATAACACCTCTATATACAGTAGGCAATACAAAACCCTCCATTCACAATAGTTGATGGTCACAGCTCACCTCCTCCCTCTCCTGTACAATGATATGAAAGAAGATATATAAAATATATTTACTATAAAAACCACATTTAGACATGTTTTGATGGCATTCCACTGAATGTAGTTTGTGTTTTCCTCCTGTAAGATTGCGGCTGAGGGTCTTGTCCTTTGAAACCCCTAATAAACTGGGGTCTTTGACAAAAGGTCAGTTTGCCTTCCCATGACACTGACATGTTCCCTGGGAAATTGATACGTTTATTTTTTATATATTGCAATGTGAAATGTTGTGTAGAGCACATTGTCTTTATAGTATTGTTCTGCTTGCAGCTCCCCATCAGACGTGCACTGGTAATATACTGGTACCAATCCAGTGACATGGAAATTCACTCTGGTCCTTAAGACCAAATAATCCATTCTCATTAAGGAGAATTAGACCTTAATAAACCTTTTTATTTTTGCTCTTCTTGCTTTGGGCTGTACAAAGAATGATAGTAATAAGAGAAGTAATAAGTAAGAAATTCTGCACCTTGGAGAAAAAAAGAAGCAATTTAATTTATTTTTTTTACATTATTTGCTCTGCAATTTGATTTTTTTTATTCTTGCAATTCCAGAAAGAAATTAATCAAGCATTGAGTTTAGTTAGATATTTCTGATTAAACTCAAAGATCCTAATTCAGCAAATAGTTTTTGTAGGAATTGTGGTGTAAAAGTTTGAAGTGTCGCAATATATATTCTGCAATGTATATGGTAGATGGGCAAAAAAAAGTTGGTGGTGCTTAGCTGGGAAGAGAGTGGTCAATCAAGGCTGACACATTCATCATAATCTTGTACCATAGAAGTTGTGTAAATTATGCAGAAATTTACTTTTAGTCCCTGACCGGAGTACATTTAATTTGCTGGCGCACATGAACAGAAAGATGGACCAAGCTCACTGAGAGGTGCGTGTCTTTTAAAGGGGTCCTCTGTGAATCTGTTACAATACTGGAGATACCAGGAGTGATAAAGTAAGAAGAGGCTGCTCACACTGCTGTACACCATGTCTATCTGATCTAATACTGGAGGTACTAGGGGTGATCAGGTAAGAAGAGGCTGCTCACTGTCCTCCATGTCTATCTGATCTAATACTGGAGGTACTAGGGGTGATCAGGTAAGAAGAGGGTGCTCACACTGCTGTCCTCCATGTCTATCTGATCTAATACTGGAGTTACCAGGGATCCTGAGGAAACAAGAGACTGCTCACACTGCTGTACACCATGTCTGTCTGATCTAGTACAGTAGATACAAGTGGTGCTGAGGTAAGAAGAAGCTGCTCACACTGCTGTCCACCCTGTCTATCTGATCTAATACTGGAGGTACTAGGGATGATCAGGTAAGAAGAGGCTGCTCACACTGCTGTACACCATGTCTGTCTGATCTAGTACAGGAGATATGAGGGGTGATCAGGTAAGAAGAGGCTGCTCACACTGCTGTCCACCATGTCTATCTGATTTGATACTGGAGATACCAGTGGTGCTGAGGTAAGAAGAGGCTGCTCACATTGCTGTCCACCATGTCTATCTGATCTAATACAGGAGATATCAGTGGTGCTGAAATAAGAAGAGGCTGCTCACACTACTGTCCACCATGTCTATCTGATCAAATACTGGATATACCAGGGATAATGAGGAAAGAAGAGGCTGCTCACATTGCTGTTCACTCTATCTACCTGATTTAATACTGGAGACACAAGGAGTGATGAGGAAAGAAGAGGCTGCTCACACTGCTGTCCACCAAGTCTATCTGATCTAATACTGGAGATACCATGGGTGATGAGGTAAGAAGAGGCTGCCCACTCTACTGTCCACCATGTCTATCTGATCTAACACTGGAGATTACAGGGATGCTGAGGCAAGAAGAGGCTGCTCACACTGCTGTCCATCATATCTTGCTGACAACAATCCTTAGTCTGGGTTTTTCCAGGTACAGTACAGTGCAGTATTAATTAATATAGAAATTGGATGGTAAATATGGCGGCTTTTTCAGTTATGTTTTAAAATATCACACCTTAGAAATTCAATTGTGATTTGCTAATTAAAGTTTTTGATTTTTTTTATAATGGCATTCCTTGATATACAATGGAAAGAAATCCTAAATGACACCTTATTTTTACACGATGAGAAACCTGTCCTAAATGGAGGACGTATAGCTACCAATGAGCAGTGTGTCGACCCCACCACAATTGGATCAGCGGCAATGGGTTACTCAGTCCGAGCCCATGGAAGTCTAGGGATTTTCACAGGTAGCTTTGCTCGGTCTGTGGCCCGGGCGGATTGGCGTAATTAGGGGATATATTTACGGATAGATTTATTACAGTTCGTGAAGCCCCTGTAATATCTGGTAATTTGTAACACAGCGCTGCCTGTAGTCTCTGAGGGGATGGTGATGCAGTCTATATGTCTAGGTCCCCTTACACGTTGGGACACTGTAATTTCAGGTCGGATAGTTAGGTAGGGATTGCAGGCATGCAATAATATCATTCTCACAGGTCACTCATTTCCATACCTTATTGTAGATGTTAAGGCGAGGTCCAGGAGCTGTCCAAGGAGAGTGTATCTTGGACAGCAGCTGGACATAGGGGCTTCCTTTAACTTTCCACACAATGATACAACCAGCCTGAAGCGTAGTTCCCTCAATAATCAGCTACATATATAGGTAACCGCCCAAGCAGCTTTGTGTTAGGAGCCTCCAGCTGGCAAGGTACAAATGATCTTTCTGGTCTGCACTTCCAAAGTCTTCACTTCCCCCGACCCCAGATTACGATAGTGGGCTATCAGGGCTGTTTGCCGGACCTAAGTCCGGTAAATTCCTGGTTTTCTACACTATGCTTGTAAAAATAGTGATCCATTCGTCCCAGTGACCGGTGGGATGTGCAGGAATTTCAAATCGTAACACTATTCCAATAAACCACTGTGCCTTTCGCCTGTCCATCGCCTGTAACATAAGCACTCACACTAGCCAAGGGTCGAGCAGTCACTTCTTTCTTTTCCTTCACTTCAAAGTTAGTTACAGATGCTCAGTTATCAATAGGCAGGAGCACGTCTCTGAACCTTTTACCGTCCTTTAGACAGGATGCTGAAGACTTTCTGCACTAAACTTCTTCTTTCCTTCCAATGTATTCTGATGAGGTACAGCTCTGACTAGACTAAGGTGAATTACACCACCTATACTAGACTCCACTTCCCCGAACTGATGATAGAGCAATCTGGACTGCTTCCTCCCTCCAGACGTCCTCTCTCTCTGAAGTCTGGACACCGACTAAATCACTCAAACACATACACCTTGACCACTCCCTCAAGAGTAAACTGCACTACCCTAAGGGTGTGTCTAGTATATGTTGAGTGAATGGATATTTAGCATTAAACTGCTGTCTCGCCACACACTCTCCAGGGTACTGCGTGTGCCTAACACCAGGGCTACACACATGTGCAGTAGAAGCTCTGCTGCTGTGACCTGGTGATACCTATATTAGGTCACAGCAGCAGAACTTACCATTGCTTATGCTCATGTTCACCGTCACATGTCATATCATAACAAGATTGTACTGTAATTCTAAAGTCATTACCTCCCTAGAGAAAGCAAACTAGATTTGCTAAATAAAGGTATTTATTCATAATGACATTGTCTTTAAGAATCCCCTTAAATATACAGTGGGTACGGAAAGTATTCAGACCCCTTTAAATTTTTTCACTCTTTGTTTCATTGCAGCCAGTTGGTAAATTTAAAAAAGTTCATTTTTTTCTCATTAATGTACACTCTGCACCCCATCTTGACTGAAAAAAAACAGAAATGTAGAAATTTTTGCAAATTTATTAAAAAAGAAAAACTGAAATATCACATGGTCATAAGTATTCAGACCCTTTGCTCAGACACTCATATTTACGTCACATGCTGTCCATTTCCTTGTGATCCTCCTTGAGATGATTCTACTTCTTCATTGGAGTCCAGCTGTGTTTAATTAAACTGATAGGACTTGATTTGTAAAGGCACACACCTGTCTATATAAGACCTCACAGCTCACAGTGCATGTCAGACCAAATGAGAATCATGAGGTCAAAGGAACTGGCCAAGGAGCTCAGAGACAGAATTGTGGCAAGGCACACATCTGGCCAAGGTTACAAAAGAATTTCTGCAGTACTCAAGGTTCCTAAGAGCACAGTGGTCTCCATAATCCTAAAATTGTAGAAGTTTGGGACCACCAGAAGTCTTCCTAGTCCTGGCCATCCAGACAAACTGAGCAATTGGGGGAGAAGAGTCTTAGTAAGAGAGAGAAAAGAAGAACCCCAATATCACTGTGGCTGAGCTCCACAGATGCAGTAGGGAGATAGGAGAAAGTTCCACAAAGTCAACTATCACGGCAGCTCTCCACCAGTCAGGCCTTTATGGCAGAGTGGCCCAACGGAAGCCTCTCCTCAGTGTCAGACATATGTTAGCCCGCATAGAGTTTGCTAAAAAACACATGAAGGACTCCCAGACTATGAGAAATAAGATTCTCTGGTCTGATGAGATGAAGATAGAACTTTTGGTGATAATTCTAAGCAGTGTGTGTGGAGAAAACCAGGCACTGCTCCTCACCTGTCCAATACAATCCCAACAGTGAAACATGGTGGTGGCAGCATCATGCTATGGGGGTGTTTTTCAGCTGCAGGGACAGGATGACTGGTTGCAATTGAAGGGAACATGAATGCGACCAAGTACAGAGATATCCTGGATGAAAACTTCTTCCAGAGTGCTCTGGACCTCAGACTTGGCCGAAGGTTCACCTTCCAACAAGACAATGACCCTAAGCACACAGCTAAAATAACAAATGAGTGGCTGCAGAACAACTCTGTGACCATTCTTGACCGGCCCAGCCAGAGCCCTGACCTAAACCCAATTGAGCATCTCTGGAGAAACCTGAAAATGGCTGTCCACCAACGTTCACCATCCAACCTGACGGAACTGGAGAGGATCTGCAAGGAAGAATGGCAGAGGATCCCCAAATCCAGGGGTGAAAAACTTGTTACATCATTCCCAAGAAGACTCATGGCTGTACTAGCTCAAAAGGTGCTTCTACTCAACACTGAGCAAAGGGTCTGAATACTTATGACCATGTGATATTTCAAGTTTTCTTTTTTAATAAATTTGCAAACATTTCTACATTTCTGTTTTTTTCAGTCAAGATGGGGTGCAGAGTGTACATTAATGAGAAAAAAATGAACTTTTTTGAATTTACCAAATGGCTGCAATGAAACAAAGTGAAAAATTTAAAGGGGTCTGAATACTTTCCGTACCCACTGTATACTGGTCCATCCTATGCGTTATACATCAGGTGTTTGCCTATTATAATTATTGTTGCTGTATATTTCATGAATTTACCAACCGCAGTTGGAATGATATTTGGCATGAAAATCAATTACAAGTTGATAAAATGAGACAGTTCAGGTTTCCCAGGAACAGGTCAAAGTAGAAATATTGGAAATCGTTATAATGAAGCAGTGACTATTATACAAATGTAAGTACATGTCACTACCTTGTACCGGCACATCCTGTATTGTCACATTGATTTGCCAAAGTTTTGAAAAATAAGCGTCAACTCTGTAACTATTGAGTCTTTACATAAACTTGATGTATTTGTCAAGAAAAGTTTTATAAACTCATGAATAATTTGTACATAGAAACTTCTGACTCAAGATCCAAACACACTGAAGTAGCAAACTTTGAGAAAATCAAAATTTGTGTCGGTCTCAAAACTTTTGACCATGACTGCAGAGACGAGTCTCTTTGTCTGGAGGACCAAACGCTTCCAAGTAGTGATGAATCGGAGATGAATTAGGAGTCACTTGCCACTAGGGTCCGTTTCTTATGGAATGATTCACAAATAACCTATCACCCAACGTATAAATAAATATAGAATTGAATTGATGGACAGCTATGATTTCTTTGCCTGTGTGAATTGGATGGGTTCTTAGTGACATCCGGTGAGAATTCCATGTCAATTGCACCTTTAGAAATATGTTTACTTAGAAAATGGGTGACGTGTTCAATACTTATTTCACTTGTTGTATATAGCAACTGTATGGACAAAAGTATTGGGGCACCTACACATTACACATACAAAGCTTGTTAAGATGTCATTTTAAAGCCTCAGAAATTAGAGTACTCCTCCTCCTCCTCCTCTGCCTCCTCCTCCTCTCATCAACATTTTTATCCTCTTGATACATTGCAATCATCACATTATACAGCACTGTATAGTTACAATTGCTCATTTTTCCTTTCTACCCAGTTTATTCTTCTATTTTCCAGTAGGTCTGTGACATCACGTGATTAATCAAGTAGAGAAAAACAGCCGCACTCAATATTGATCTTGAAGTGAAATTGGTTCCATTTTATTATAGCAAAAAAATATATACATGAGCCACGACTAGTGTGGTTGAACGGACAAGAGAAGATGGGTTAACGTTTCGCTGCAGCCACTGAACGGATCGCTCCTATCTGCTTCTCACTACAGCCTAGACGGACATTGTCCCTCTTCAACCCTTCTCTTCTATACCCTGCATTTTCAGTGAGGTTTTGAGAAAGACCACATACGTCGAAACGTTAACCCCATCTTCTCTTGTCCGTTCACACCACACTATCGTGGCTCATGTATATATTTTTTTGCTATAATAAAATGGAACCAATTTCACTTCAAGATCAATATTGAGTGCGGCTGTTTTTCTCTACTTGATTGGTCATTTGGTTCAGCCAGCACCAACCACTGACTTCACAGTGTGCACATCATTTATCTACTATCACGTGATTAATAACTGACGAGCTGATTCCTTCTAAGCTCTAGGTATGAGGTCAATTTTCCCTGTGTGAGTCATCAGTCACTGCAAAAGTCCCTGCTTGGGGGGAGGAGGGAGCAGATGGGTCTGAAGTTGAAGAGGGAATTATTTCTGCAGGGACAAGAGACTTCCTGTTTCTACATAGAGCAGAGAAAAGAGAAGAATTAGCTGGGTAGAAAGGCAAAATGAGCAATTGTAAGTACACAGTGCTGTATAATATGATGACTGCAATATATTAAGAGGATAAAAACTTTGATGGGAGTGCTTCTTTATATAGTTGTTCCCCCTTCTGAGGCTGAAACAGCTTCCACTTTCCTAGAAAGAATTTCTACGAGACATTGGAGGTGTCAGTGGTAGTTTTCCCCATTGATCCAGAAGAACCTTTTTGAGATCAGACCCTGATGTTGGAGGAGAGGTCGGGCTCACAATCTCTGTTCCAGTTCATCCTGAAAGTGTTGGATGGAGTTGAGGTTGGGGCTCTGTGCGGCTGGTTATGTTCTTCCACACCACACTCACCCGGTCATGCCTTAATGGTCCTTGTGCACTGGTCACAGTCATGGGGCACAGAGAAGACCCTTTCTCAAAGGCGTTCCCACAAAGTTGAAGCCATGCAATTATGCAAAATTTGTGTGCTGCTGAAGCATTAAGGTTTCCCTTCGCTCAAACTGAAAGGGCGAAGCTGGCCACTGAGAAACACCCCATAGCATAATTCCACACACCCATAGCATAATTCCACACCCCCATAGCATAATTCCACACACCCATAGCATAATTCCACACCCCCATAGCATAATTGTATCTCCATCAAACTTTACACATAGTATAATGATATGAGGCAGGTAACGTTCTCCTGGAATCACCAAACTAAAATTCATCCATCAGATGTCAGATACATCACTGCATGGAAACACGTCTCCTCCAGAGTCCAGTGGTGGCGGCTTTACACCACTCCATCTGACGCTCAGCATTGTGCTTGGTGATGTACGGCTACATGCAGCTGCTTGGCCATGAAGCTCCCGGCAGCGGCCCAGTGTTTTTTGCTGATGTTAATACCAGAGGATGTCTGGACGCTGCTGTTATAGAGTCAGCAGAGCAATGGTGACTTTTCTGCCCTTTGCTCCTCAACACTTGGTGACCCCGCTCTGCAACTTTACGGGGTCTCCATTTTGTGACTGAGCTGCTGCCGTTCCTTTGACTTCTCACAAGTGACGGTGGAATATTTAGGAGCGAAAAAATGTCATGAGCAGATTTGTTATAACAGGACCCCACTGGTATCAGTAAGCGCTTTACCACCAGAGATTCTAAGATCCATTAGTTAGGGTTGACGGCGAGGAAAGGGGCCAGATGTTATTCCCCGGGGTAATGGGACTGAAAAATCCAAATTCAATGATTAAGACGTGTGTCTGAGAATATTTCTGTCCATTTATAAACACATTCAGTACAATATTAAACATGCCCTTTTAATGGAAGGGTCAAGTGTTCTTGATCACAAAGCACAAACCATGAACGCTTTAATAATAAATGACTGATCCCGATGTGTCCCATGAGATGCTTTCGTAAACTGCTTGGCTGGTTAAGCACAATTTAATTTTTCATCCGCAAGTATATAACGTGCGGTTTACAAGAGTATATTTCTGGACGTCTCAATAACAGGATTGCGGCTATTTGAGCGCGTCCTGATAAGTTCTCCGTAGACATTTGAACGATTGCTTTCTCTAACAATTTAGCGTTATGCGATACAACTCATCGCCAAAATGTGTGCGTCTCACTGGACGCTTATTGATTTAGAAAAGAGGTAATTTCTGTTGACATTACCCTGATTGAAGACTATTGATCGGGCCGGAGCTTTTACTCTGGAGGAATAACACAGTTAAAAATGAATTTGGTGGAAAAAAAAAGAATAACTAATACAATTCTGTAATTTAGAGCGGAATTTATTTTTAACGTACAGGATGTAATCGCCGGTACGAACTATGGACGTAGGTATCACGCTACAATGTAATCAGATTAAGGTGGAACTCCGCTCCCACTAATTTTACTGCCCAAGTAAATTTCCCGGATTTGATGGATCTAAACTAGTTTGGTTCAATGCAATTTTTTTGTGTTGATTCACAAATCAGATTTCTCATCCGATCTAAGACCGGTCATACAAATTGGATGAGTCAATCGTCTCCATGATGAAGAGAGAATAGAGTCGTTTATGGTTTCCATAATGATTGACAATTGACGTAATCACGAGACCCCATTTTTTTATACTTTAAGACGAACCGTCACTTGCCATTAATATATAATTGCTGTATCTGGCGTAAGTGTCGTTGTTCTTTTGAATCTGGTGATCCTTATTTTTTTGTTCCTGTACCTCTCCACAGGGTTGGACTGGCCCACCAGAGAACCGGAGAATCCTCCGGTGGGCCCTGGATTCTTCTTCAGGAGAGTTCATAGTGCAAACCTTACAGCTGCTATGGGGCTCTTGAGTGGGGGAGAAAGGTGGGCCCTCAGAATCAAATCCTCTGGTGGGCCCAATGTTCTTCAGTCTGACACTGCCTCTCCATACCTGATATATGGCTCTGAACAATAAAGGTCAAAAAATGGTAGGTCAGCTCACCAATCTGGATAAATAGGCTCAATCGTTTCAGGAATCCACGCACAGACCGGTCGGAGCAGCTCAAAGAGTAATGATCAATAGGTAAGGGAAGTCCAATGTGGTGAAAAGCCAAAAAACTTCACATTTATTGTCCACAGTTAAAAAATCTCCATTGGTTAGGGCGGTAGTGGACCAACGCGTTTCACGTATAGCTTACAGGTATCCATACACATTAGGGTAATGACGGATGAACCCACCGCTATCGATGGGTTTGGCCAACAGTCTAGTATGTATGGAGGCACCGGCCAACTGATCATCGGAAGAGATGTCGATCAGACATGATCGATTTCGGATTGTTCTCCTGGAGATAAGCCGCTGACTGACGTGTCAGCCGGTGGCTTTCTCTTGGAGATCATATTAGCGCTCGGCCAAATAAGCACTCCTATGTATGCGAGTATCGGATGAGATGGCTGTCAACCAAACAACTGACCGACAGACATCTAATGGTTATGGCCAGCTTTACTCATGCCATGAGATTGGACTCTTTCTTCTCTGTGGATAAATCTGGTTTTATTAGCCAACTAGGCATGGTCTCAATAAAGGCTCAGATAGAGGACAGCCCACTTGGCTATCAAAATTATATTTATATAGAAGGAAGATAGAAATGTTATCGTTACATGTTGCCCTTGTTGTACTCCAAGACTAAGGACCCTCTGGATTGAGAGTCTGTATAACACGGGACTTATTTTGTATCAGACTAATAGCCTATTAAACGCTCAATCACGGTATACTGCTGTTTCAGTCTTTCAGCAATAATTAATGCTTAATGTTTGTATGAAGTATCAGAGCTGCACTTGTGTTCCGCATCAGTAAATCCACTAACAGGGATAACCTTGATGGTGTGAAAGGGGTGTTGACTGCTAGTATGGAGAATAGTATTTCCCCAAACCTCTTTTCTATGAGTTTTAATTGTTATTTAATGACCCGGAACGTTGAATAAATGAATTTTAATCCAAAATTGATTGAATTTTGCCAAGAAGCATAGGTATAAATTGTACAGACTGCAATTGATATAATTAATAAGTGGTGGCATGGAGACGCATGGACCCTCAAATAATCAGTAGGTCATCAATGTATCTGCAATCAGAAAATGATTACCTGCACTGGTGAATATTACCCTTCACATCATGCCAGTAGGAGATTGGCCGAAGACGAGGAGTATTTCGCTGTCATTGAAACACCTCTACCTTGGAGGTAAAATCGTTCTTTCAAAAGATGATCCAAAACAATTCGAGCTTCCCTACTGTATGTGAGATACAAGTATATAGGGAGATGATGTCACACCCGAGGCCAAGACTACTCATGGAGCTACCCAAGATCATGGAAATTGTGAAGAATATCATACGTGTCCTGTGATTCTCCAGGATCAGACCATCCAGCTGTAGCCCCAAGTCTAGAGAACACAACACCTAGAGAACCAATTCCCACGCCGTCAAATTGCCCTTGTGTGGTTTAGGTAGTATTTGTAATACTGGATTAGTTGTCAGTAAATATTCCTCCTATATAGTGTCAAGAACACCCAAGAACGTACTATCCTTACAAACCCATAGAAAAGGTTTGTAAATCAAATAACTTGTCTTCAACCCTGGTAATGTAGTCAAGTTAAAGAAGTTTTCGACTACTCAATCCCTATGTTTTCCCCAGTAAAATAATAGAATCATAGAATCATAGAATAGTAGAGTTGGAAGGGACCTCCTGGGTCATCTGGTCCAACCCCCTGCTCAAAGCAGGATTCTCTAAATCATCCCAGACAGATGTCTGTCTAACACCTATGCTCACCTCTGTGAGCAGTGTCCGCACTGGCTCTCCTAGGGATTGCATGACATGGTTATGTCACGCGATCCCTGTGACCAATCAGTGCTGGCTTCTCCCTTCAGCCACAATTCTCACGTCCTATGGATGTTTAATTTGTCTCAAGCCAGCACCGATTGGCTCCAGAGACCGAGTGGAGGGCCAAGAGCCAAGTGCGGTCACCACTGCAACGGTGCCGGTGTTATTGTTTTACTGTGGGGGTGGACATAGGATTTGAGATGTAGTGGACAACCTCTTAAATTCATAACTACGACCAAACTGCTCCTCCTTGAAGCAATGCATTGAACATGTCTTAAACTCAATGGACTATTCTTCGATGTCATAGTAGTATCATATAAATTTTTCAAGTCCCGTTGAATTTTTTCCCGGAATCGATCCCGCACTTCAATATGGGCCTGAAACTGGATAAAAGTGAGAGTTAGGTGTTCTAGATCTGTCATTTGTATTAATGATATCATGTTTTGTATTTTCTGATTGAAAGTCCATAAGAGATTTTAAAGACTACTGCTCTTTGAATAAAAGTGATTTAAAGACATTTTCATATTTGTCAGATACCATCTTCATCTCACTGGAGTCATCCTGCCAGAAATGTCTTTTAACTACAAGTTTATGGATGAAAAATTTCACAGATTATAGCTGATTCGCTGGAAGTCCTAAAACAGGTATTGTACATAGATGAAAGGCGTCTCAATAGACATGATTGAAAATGGGCCTCCATTTATAGTATCAGGATTTGTTACCCAAGCACAGAAGACCTTGGTGTTTGTTTCCTCCTGCAGTAACTTTGGACCAAATCTTCACCAAAATTCAGTTTCTATCCAGAAGGGAGACCTCTCATCACCCAGTATTAGAGAGAACCAACTAAGAACCTTATTCAAGCTGCGTGGGTTCCTCTAGGGCGTGTCTCCACCAGATGCCAGCCAATGGGAGAGAGAGTCATGTTTCCAGCTCTACAATTGGCAGGATATATTTCAATAGCAATTGAATTCCAGAATATTCTGAAGGATGTAGCACCTTTCCTATTATTTACTCATAGGCAGTTTTTAAGATTTAGCTCATTTCTATTCTGGAACAATATTAAGCTAATAAACATCTGTCTGACCTAAAACTGTTTCTACAGTTTTTTTTGTGTGTGGATGGGGATAATTAATTTTTCTTGCCTTTGGCTCTAAATATGTTCAGTGTCAAGCCACACAAGATTGCTCAAAAAACAATACAGTGGTACAGAGCCATAAGGGCATCTCCATTGTTGGATATCACTCCTACAAAGCTACACATGGCCGTCCAGCTGTACAGAAGCAAAATATAACTGCGTCTGTGATCACTGATTTTTCCCTCGGAGAGTTTCTAGATAAGAATTTCCCTTGGTAAATTGTTAGTTCCCTTTTTTTCGGCCTTGTGCTATTTTTATGTGAGCACATCCACCTTCCCGCTGTACTGCAGTCATCAATAGATGTTGTGCAGAGACACAAGGACACAATACAATGTATGCCGCTATGGGGGCAAATCATTACTTTTATGTAAAAAACATCATTTTAAGACAATTGAGTTTTTAGGTTCCATATTTAAAGAGAACACGTTTTCACATATGATATGATGTTAGGCTCTGCTTGTCCCCCAATACGAATCATTTTTTGCAGAGATCTGATGTGCCAGTTATGAGAAATCTAGCTAATAAGTCATATGTAAATCAGGCTGGAGGTGGACTGGGGGCGTATCAATGCATCTTGATTGCTTCTTTCAAAATGTTTTGTCACGCCCCCAGTGCACTCCCTGCCTGATTTGCCTATGGCTTCTATGTTAGATTTTTAGTGCATGGTACATCTGAGAGACAATGACTTATACAGCCACACTTCTACATCCACATGTAAACACATGCCAAAGAAGCCCTTTAATTTAAATCAATATTTCTGATACAGTGTCACGCTGTGACGGTCTTCGGAAAGAAAGGTGGGCCTCAAACTGTCCCTGGAACTGGGACCCTAACTATCCCTGTCCCGGGGGCAGGGTTGAACCTAGCCTCTCTGCTGCCTGAGGCGAACTGCAAAACGGCGACCCCCCCTTTGTAAAATCAGTACAAAGCTCCGCCCCCTTCTGAACGCGCGGTGAATCCGGAGTGCTCATTGAACACATCCGGAATCACCGCAGCGCTACACAGCTCTGTGTATTTCCCTTGTCGGGAGATCATGTTTTCAAGTCCCATATAGTAACTTAAGTAGTTGCATTAATAACTAGTCACCGACCTGACTTCTCCTAACTCTGGACATGAGGGAGGGAGTCACAAGGATATCAAGGAAGCAGCACCGTGCGCCAGCAGGAGCAGGAGCATGGGCGTACCCAGGATCAAAACTAGGGGGCAAGCCAATGTCACACATCATTACATCATATACACTGTACATTATCCTGCATATTAGGTATGAGCATTAGAACTGGTGTATATTGTATAATACAGCAGTGTATGTGACACTACGCTGTATATACCATATATTATACATGGCACACTCACCTCTATACAAAGAATAAGAGGCATTATAACCTGTATATGAAAAGTATAATACAGCAGTGTCTATACACTCTATATACCGCACACGATGTGTATGACCTGTATACACCATATACTACACTCTATATACCGCACACGATGTGTATGACCTGTATACACCATATACTACACTCTATATACCGCACACGATGTGTATGACCTGTATACACCATATACTACACTGTATATACCGCACACGATGTGTATGACCTGTATACACCATATACTACACTCTATATACTGCACACATGTGTATGACCCTGTATACACCATATACTACACTGTATATACCGCACACGATGTGTATGACCTGTATACACCATATACTACACTCTATATACGCCACACATGTGTATGACCTGTATACACCATATACTACACTCTATATACCGCACACGATGTGTATGACCTGTATACACCATATACTACACTCTATATACCGCACACGATGTGTATGACCTGTATACACCATATACTACACTCTATATACCGCACACGATGTGTATGACCTGTATACACCATATACTACACTCTATAACCGCACACGATGTGTATGACCCTGTATACACCATATACTACACTCTATATACCGCACACGATGTGTATGACCCTGTATACACCATATACTACACTCTATATACCGCACACGATGTGTATGACCCTGTATACACCATATACTACACTCTATATACCGCACACGATGTGTATGACCCTGTATACACCATATACTACACTCTATATACCGCACACGATGTGTATGACCCTGTATACACCATATACTACACTCTATATACCGCACACGATGTGTATGACCCTGTATACACCATATACTACACTCTATATACCGCACACGATGTGTATGACCTGTATACACCATATACTACACTCTATATACCGCACACGATGTGTATGACCTGTATACACCATATACTACACTCTATACCGCACACGATGTGTATGACCTGTATACACCATATACTACACTCTATATACCGCACACGATGTGTATGACCTGTATACACCATATACTACACTCTATATACTGCACACATGTGTATGACCCTGTATACACCATATACTACACTCTATATACCGCACACGATGTGTATGACCCTGTATATACCATATACTACACTCTATATACCCGCACATGATGTGTATGACCCTGTATACACCATATACTACACTCTATATACCGCACACAATGTGTATGACCCTGTATACACCATATACTACACTCTATATACCGCACACGATGTGTATGACCCTGTATACACCATATACTACACTCTATATACTGCACACGATGTGTATGACCCTGTATACACCATATACTACACTCTATATACCGCACACGATGTGTATGACCTGTATACACCATATACTACACTCTATATACCGCACACGATGTGTATGACCCTGTATACACCATATACTACACTCTATATACTGCACACGATGTGTATGACCCTGTATACACCATATACTACACTCTATATACTGCACACGATGTGTATGACCCTGTATACACCATATACTACACTCTATATACCGCACACTATGTGTATGACCCTGTATACACCATATACTACACTCTATATACCGCACACGATGTGTATGACCCTGTATACACCATATACTACACTCTATATACTGCACACGATGTGTATGACCCTGTATACACCATATACTACACTCTATATACTGCACACTATGTGTATGACCCTGTATACACTATATACTACACTCTATATACCGCACACGATGTGTATGACCCTGTATACACCATATACTACACTCTATATACTGCACACTATGTGTATGACCCTGTATACACCATATACTACACTCTATATACTGCACACGATGTGTATGACCTGTATACACCATATACTACACTCTATATACCGCACACGATGTGTATGACCCTGTATACACCATATACTACACTGTATATACCGCACACGATGTGTATGACCCTGTATACACCATATACTACACTCTATATACCGCACACGATGTGTATGACCTGTATACACCATATACTACACTCTTATTTTGAAGTTAAAAAAAAAAATAAACAGGAACAAACACAATACTTAAAATAAAGAACAAGTAAAGTTAAAAATCAACAAACTTACTGGTATTTCAGTGGGAACTATGGGCCTGCTTTTGGCTAATGAGATGGTCAATGTTCGGTTCCATATTTGTCACAAGTGAAGCAATTTTTCTCTTTCTTGATATCATTATTTCCTAGGGATTCCAAATTGCTATTAGTAAAATACCAATATATATACAGCGCTACAAAAACAATATACCAGCAATAAAACTGCCCACACAGAGACATACAGCCTGCACTGCCATCACTGCAGCCTTGCCAATCCTTATCATTTCATCCTCATCAGTGCACATATTGGCGCTCAGGCTCAGACTGGTGTGGTGCGAGAATCCCTAATAGGCAGGTAAATGTCCCCAATAGGCAGCATTGGTCCCCAATAGGCAGCATATGTCCTCAATAGACAGCATATGTCCTCAATAGACAGCATAGGTCCCCAATAGGCAGCATAGGTCCCCAATAGGCAGCATAGGACCCAATAGGCAGCATAGGTCCCCAATAGGCAGCATAGGACCCCAATAGGCAGCATAGGACCCCAATAGGCAGCATAGGTCCCCAATACGCAGCATAGGTCCCCAATAGGCAGTATAGGTCCCCAATAGGCAGCATAGGTCCCAATAGACAGCATAGTCCCATAGCAGCTAGGTCCCCAATAGCAGCATAGGTCCCCAATACGCAGCATAGGTCCCCAATACGCAGCATAGGTCCTCAATAGGCAGCATAGGTCCCCAATATGCAGCATAGGTCCTCAATAGGCAGCATAGGTCCCCAATACGCAGCATAGGTCCTCAATAGGCAGCATAGGTCCCCAATACGCAGCATAGGTCCTCAATAGGCAGCATAGGTCCCCAATACGCAGCATAGGTCCTCAATAGGCAGCATAGGTCCCCAATACGCAGCATAGGTCCCCAATACGCAGCATAATCCCCCATAGCCAGCATAATCCCCCAATAGCCAGCATAATCCCCCAACAGCCAGCATAATCCCCCATAGCCAGCATAATCCCCCAATAGCCAGCATAATCCCCCCATAGCCAGCATAATCCCCCCATAGCCAGCATAATCTCCCAATAGCCAGCATAATCCCCAAAAGCCAGCATAATCCCCCAATAGCCAGCATAATCCCCCCATAGCCAGCATAATCCCCCAATAGCCAGCATAATCCCCCAATAGCAGCATAATCCCCCAATAGCCAGCATAATCCCCCATAGCAAGCATAATCCCCCAATAGCCAGCATAATCCCCCCATAGCCAGCATAATCCCCCAATAGCCAGCATAATCCCCCCATAGCTAGCATAATCCCCCAATAGCCAGCATAATCCCCCAATAGCCATCATAATCCCCCAATAGCCAGCATAATCCCCCAATAGCCATCATAATCCCCCAATAGCCAGCATAATCCCCCAATAGCCAGCATAATCCCCCCATAGCCAGCATAATCCCCCAATAGCCAGCATAATCCCCCAATAGCCAGCATAATCCCCCAATAGCCAGCATAATCCCCCAATAGCCAGCATAATCCCCCCATAGCAAGCATAATCCCCCATAGCAAGCATAATCCCCAATAGCCAGCATAATCCCCAATAGCCAGCATAATCCCCCATAGCCAGCATTAGTCCCCATAAGCCGGGCCCGGCGTTAAAAAAAAAAAAAGTCAGTACTCACCTATCTCCCCCGCAGCTCTGAAGAAGCGCGCTGGACTCCGTCTTCTCCTGGCACAGGCGGCGTGACGTCATCACGGCGCGCAGGCGGCGTGATGACGATCACGTCGCCTGTGCTGCATATGGAAGGCCACAAGGCCTTCCTCACTCACAGCATTCCGCCCGCGATTAAAGGGCCCGCCGGCACTGAACTGTCAGTTCAATGTCGGCGGGCCCACGGGCCTTTTCATTCACTGTGCGCCCCTGCTTTGCCGCCCCCTAGCTGCCGCCGCCTGAAAAAGAGGCTCAAATCGCCTCATTATAGCGGCGCCACTGCCCGTGGGTACTCTTGAAGGTAGAAAGACCCGAGTCTCTGACCTTACTATGCTTCTGTTAAACCCTGATCTGTCCACTCCCTCACCCCATAAGCATGGGACAGAAATGGAAGGTAAATAAAGACACAAAGACAAAACAGGGATAACAGAAAACAAACCTCTATCATACAAGAGCACTAACAACAATAGGGAGGAGGATAGGGACTGGGAGGAATAAACTGTATGGGAGCAGGGAACAGGAGATAAACACACACATACAACAGCAAAGTACAGATCACTACAACTCTACTCCAACCACTTAGCTTTAGCACTCAGCACAGGAAGACAAATCTTTCACTGGCAGGGTCTGACCAGTTTATATAGGAAGAGGTAATAATGATGACCAGATCAGAAGCAGCTGAAATGGAGCTGCATGTTTCTGACCAGCATAGAAAGGGTTGTTAACCTCTTCAGCATGGAGGAAAATCCATTTAATATGGGACACAAATCACACCTTCTCTAAAGTTTACCTGGTCTTCCAGGGCGATGTGACACCCTTGTGACATACAGAGATCCAAATCCTCAACAGTTAAAGGGAATCTGTCAGCAGGATTGCATACCCCAAACTATTTATATGGGCATGAAGCTCTTGTAAAGGAAAGTTCAGCAATACCTTTACATGTCAAAAATGTTTCTCCATTGCTGAGAAATCAATGTTTGGATTGATATGCAAATGAAGCTGAAGAGCTATGGTAGATCTGAACGTAAGTATTAGAGTGGAAGCAAATGGCTACTTTCTTCCAGAAAGAGCACCACTTTTATTCATAGGTTGCGTTACAGGGTTACCGCAACAGAGAGGAGCCAGAAAACCGCAGCATCTGGTTGCTCCTACTCCTGCGCTGAAAAGAAGCACTTCACCTTTTTAAATGGTGTTAATTTCTTTTGGCAGTACAGGGGTTAATCGGCCATGTTGGAAGCTCTGGGAGTCTGGGCCCTCAGCTGAGCTCGGTTAGCCACTCCTACCCCTTTTATAATCTGGGTCCTGATTGAGGCACATGGTCAGAGCTAGCTTATGCTGCATGGCTTGGAGGAGAGGTGTTTTGGTGCTTATTATGAGAAGGAGTTTGGAGGAGTTATCTGTGACTGTTGCTTGGGTTTGTAAATGTGATAATTCCCTTCCCTCCTCTTACTTTGGTTTTTCCCCATCCTCCACTCCCCGGTGCATTCCTCTGGTATTTGTGAGTGAATATTCCTATGCCTGGTATTTTAAGTTGCCCTTCTATGTGTTACCTTGTTCGTCTGATTGGTGTACTGCAGTGCACAGTTGCTCCCCTCTTTCCAGGGAGGGAAAGAGAACAGACAGAGGGCGGATACAGGAGATAAGGAAAGGTTAGTGGCCCGGCATCTTCACCTTCAGAAGTCACCGGGGAATAGGGCGAGCTAGGGCGCCCCCTAGTGTCAGGGTAGGAGCCCCTGGTTTTGGGTCACCTGACAACCGAGTCGTGACAGGCTTTGTCCTGTAGATTGTGCACCCTTGCGGACAGTGTCCTCTCTCCTTCTGTACTTGTGTGTGCCTTGTATTGCTCACGTTTACTGTACTTGTCTATATTTGCCCCTTTACACATGTAAAGCGCCATGGAATAAATGGCGCTATAAAAATGTATAATAATAATAATATTACAAGTGAGTCTACTTTACTTGATGTATGAATTATTACTATATGCTATAGATCTCAAAAAGTACTTAAAATCATAATATTCTCAAATATTTTCTGTTGTGAATGTGCTAGAAATGAATTCTGAGCAGAAGCTCCCTCTGGTGGTTACAAACAATACTGAACTATCCAATGAAGATTGTGAAGATTGGCGATCAGGTGTTACTGACTGGTCTTATATAAGGGAGGTTCCCTCCCATCAGGGTTGCCGGTGATCAATTGTTCTGGTCTCATCTTTGATTCCTGTTCACTTTGTAGCTTGCTGTTTCGTGCCTGCATCTTCTGCTAACAGATAAGACATTTTCTTCTTTTAGTTTTTTGTGCTTGCTTTTTGCATTTTGTCCTGCACTTCTGTGGGGGTCTGCCGGGTCCCCTCCGGGGGCTTGTGCTCCTTTCAGTTTAGTTCAGCCACTGTTGTTTGTTCATTTGCCTTTTCCAGTTTTTTCAGTGGCTGCTGTTTAGTTTTGTTACACCAGAGAACTAATTTAGGTGGTAGAGGTCGTGTGATCTCAGGTGTTTTTGTAATTAGTAGTGTTGGTAATTTTCAGGGTTTTTTGGGATTGCAGTAAGTGTCCTTCCTATCCTTTTCTATTTAGGAAGTTTGGGCCCCAACGTTTGCTCATACTATTTTCTGTCTGTGTCTGTATTTTCCCTGTTGTCTAACCGCCATTACATGTTTGGGGCCTTTCTATGTTCTTTGGGGATCTGCTCCGGGGCAGATAGTTTTCCTCTTTCTGTCTTTAGGTGTAGTTAGCTTCTCAGGCTGTGACGAGGCGTCTAGGACCAACGTAGGTACGCTCCACGGCTGCCTTTAGTTGTGGTGGTTAGTCAGGGTACTGCAATCCCATAGATTCCAACCTCTCTGGTGTATTTCCTTTTTTGCCTGCTCTCCTCAGCTACCAAATCATAACAGTATCACCGGCCCAAAAACTGATATTTGTATGGTACTCACAGAAGGGAAAAATAGTGTTAAAGAAAGAAGATTGTCAGAGTTGTCAGAGATTTTTTTTTTTTTTTTTCCCTTTGTTTCTCTGAATGCTGAGGAGGATTTTTTTTCTCTCAATGGAGTTTGCACAGTTGTCTGGCCGTGTGGATCAGCTTGCCACTGAAGTTCGGAGTATTGCTACCTATCTTGCAGGGTTACCTGTTGTGGAACCTAGGATTCCCATGCCAGATTTGTTTTTAGGGGATCGAGCTAAATTTCTGAATTTCAAAAATAACTGTAAGTTGTTTTTTGCCTTGAAATCTAAGTCCTCAGGGAACGCAGCACAGCAGGTTCAAATTGTCATCTCTCTCCTGCGCGGCGATCCTCAGGATTGGGCTTTTTCCCTGACACCTGGGGATCCTGTTTTAAGTAATGTTGATGCATTTTTTCAGGCTCTGGGGTTATTGTACGATGAGCCTAATGTCACTGCTCAAGCTGAAAAAGCATTGTTGGCATTAAATCAGGGGCTTGAGGACGCTGAGTTATACTGTCAGAGATTCCGAAGATGGGCAGTCCTGACCAAATGGTATGAAGATGCTTTGGCAGCCCTTTTTCGGAAGGGTCTGTCAGAGAATGTAAAGGATGTTATGGTGGGATTCCCTGTCCCCTCTGGTCTCAATGATTCTATGTCATTAGCGATTCAAATTGACAGACGTTTGCGTGAACGTAGAGGTATGCGTGGAACAGTGTTGCCTTGTGAACCAGCTTCTGAACCCATGCAGTGTGATAGAGTGGCTTCTGGGGCACAGCGTCATGAGTTTCGTAAACGCAATGGGTTATGTTTCTACTGTGGTGATGCCTCTCATGCTATTTCAGTCTGCCCTAAGCGGGGAAGACGTTTTGCACGTTCAGTTGTCTTGGGTAGTGTTCAGACTAAATTTTTGTTGACTGTTACCCTGATTTGCTCCCTGTCCACATTTTCTGCTCAGGATTTTGTTGATTCGGGAGCAGCTATTAACCTGATGGATTTTGATTTTGCTAAACGTTGTGGGTTTCCCTTGATACCCCTACGGAAGTCTATTCCCCTACTGGGGATCGATTCTACCCCTTTGGCTGAGAATAAACCTCAGTTCTCTACTCAGGTGATAATGAGGGTTGAACCTGATCATCAGGAGAGTTGCAAATTTTTGGTGCTGTATAATCTGCATGACATTATCGTACTGGGTTTCCTTGGTTACAGTCTCATAATCCTGTTTTGGATTGGAAATCTGTGTCTGTAACCAGTTGGGGCTGCCAATGTGTTAATAACAACACTCCTGTTTTTTCTGCCTCCCCCCAGGCTCAGGATGTTCCTGACTTTTTGACTGATTTTTCTGATGTGTTTAGCGAAAGTAAATCTGCATCCTTGCCCCCCCATAGGAGCTATGACTGCGCTATTGAATTAGTGCCTGGTAGTAAATTCCCTAAAGGTCGCCTTTTTAACTTGTCTGTACCTGAACATGACGCTATGCGGTCTTATATCAAGGAGTCATTGGAGAAGGGTCATATCAGACCATCCTCTTCACCCTTGGGTGCCGGTTTTTTCTTTGTGGCCAAAAAGGATGGTTCATTAAGGCCGTGTATTGATTATCGTTTCTTGAACAATATCACTGTGAAATATCAATATCCATTACCCTTGATTTCTGACCTGTTTTCCAGGGTGAAAAGTGCTACTTGGTTTACCAAGCTTGACCTCAGGGGGGCATATAACCTTATTCGCATTAAGCACGGGGATGAATGGAAGACGGCATTTAATACCCCAGAGGGGCATTTTGAGTACCTAGTGATGCCCTTTGGGCTCACTAATGCTCCTTCTGTCTTCCAGTCCTTCATGAATGACATTTTCAGGGATTTTGTGGATAAATTTCTGATTGTTTATTTGGATGATATCTTGATTTTTTCCAATGACTGAGACTCTCATGTGAAACATGTTCGGACTGTGTTCCAGATTTTGAGAGAGAATGCTCTGTATGTGAAGGGATCAAAGTGTCTTTTTGGCGTACAGAGGATCTCATTTCTGGGATTAATTTTGTCCCATCTGTTATTGAAATGGACCCGGTCAAGGTTCAGGCCATCTGTGATTGGGTCCAATCTACTTCATTAAAGGCTCTTCAAAGATTCTTGGGTTTTGCCAATTTTTATCGTAAATTTATTGATAATTTCTCTGTTATTGTTAAACCATTGACTGATTTGACCAAAAAGGGTTCTGATGTGGTGAATTGGCCTCCTGAGGCAGTCTCTGCGTTTCAGGAACTTAAGCAGAGATTCACTTCTGCTCCTGTTCTACGGCAGCCTGATGTTTCTCTGTCATTTCAGGTGGAGGTTGATGCCTCTGAAATTGGGGCAGGTGCTGTTTTGTCCCAAAGAGATCCAGAGACCTCTAAAAGTAACCCTTGTGCCTTTTTCTCTCGAAAATTTTCTCCAACTGAACGTAATTATGACGTGGGTAATCGGGAGTTATTGGCCATGAAGTGGGCTTTTGAAGAGTGGAGACATTGGCTGGAGGGAGCCAAACATCAGGTGGTGGTCCTCACGGACCATAGAATCTGGTTTATCTGGAATCAGCCAAGCGACTTAATCCTAGACAGGCCAGGTGGGCCTTGTTTTTCACACGTTTTAATTTTGTGGTTTCCTTTCTTCCTGGCACTAAGAATGTTAAGGTGGATGCCCTCTCGAGGAGTTTCCTTGCGGACTCTCCTGAGTTATCTGATCCTGCTGTTATTTTGAAAGAGGGTGTAGTTCTTTCCGCCATCTCGCCCAATTTGAGATTGGCTCTGGAAGGGTGTCAGGAGGATAAACCCGAGCGCTGCCCTATTGGGAAATTGTTTGTCCCAGACCGGTGGAAAAAGAGTGTGATGTCTGAGATTCATTGTTCCGCGTTGGCCGGTCATCCCGGAATTTTTGGTACCAGAGACTTGGTTAGTCGGTCCTTTTGGTGGCCTACTTTGTCTCGTGACGTCAGGGAATTTGTGCAGTCCTGCGGGACTTGCTCTCGCTCCAAGCCTTGCTCTCGCTCTAGTGGTTTGTTGATGCCATTGCCTGTGCCCAAGAGACCATGGACCCATATCTCTATGGATTTAATTTCCGACCTCCCTGTTTCTCAGAGAATGACCGTTATTTGGGTGATTTGTGATAGGTTTCCCAAAATGATACATCTTGTGCCATTACCTAAGTTGCCTTCCTCCTCTGAATTGGTGCCTTTGTTCCTTCAGCACGTGGTTCGGTTACACGGCATCCCTGAGAACATTGTGTCTGACAGAGGAGTCCAGTTTGTTTCCAGATTTTGGAGGACTTTTTGTTCTAAACTTAGTGTTCAATTGTCTTTCTCCTCGGCTTTTCATCCTCAGACCAATGGACAAACTGAGAGAACAAACCAGACATTGGAGACTTATCTGAGATGCTTTGTGTCTGCTGATCAGGATGACTGGGTCTTTTTTTGCCTTTGGCTGAGTTTGCTCTTAATAATAGGGCTAGCTCTGCCACTTTGATGTCTCCATTTTTCTGCAATTTTGGGTTTCACCCTAGATTTTCTTCAGGACAGACGGAGGCTTCTGTCTGTCCAGGTGTTGACTCTGTTGTGGAGCGCATGCAGCAGATTTGGGACCAGGTAGTGAGAGAGGTTGTCCCTCTCTCAGGAGAGGGCCCAGCGGTTTGCCAACCGGCATAGGACTGATGGTCCTCGGTTTGAAGTGGGGGACTTGGTCTGGTTGTCCTCAAGAAATATCCCTATGAGAGTTGCATCTCCTAAGTTAAGCCTAGGTTTATTGGACCTTATAAGATCATGGAGATTCTTAATCCTGTTTCCTTTCGTTTACTTCTTCCAGGGACATTTAAGATCCATAACGTGTTCTACAAGTCCTTATTGAAGAGGTTTGTCGAGCCAGTGGTTCCTATGGCTGTGCCTCCTGACCCTGTTTTGGTTGAGGGCAATCTGGAGTATGTGGTTGAGAAAATATTGAATTCTCGTTTTTCTAGACGGAAACTCCAGTATTTGGTTAAGTGGAGAGGTTATGGTCAGGAGGACAATTCTTGGGTGTTTGCTTCGGACATCCATGCTAGGAGACTCATCCGTGAGTATCACAGAGCTCATCCTGACCGACCTGGTTGCTCAAATGAGGGTTCGGTGACCCCTCCTCAAGGGGGGGGTACTGTTGTGAATGTGCTAGAAATGAATTCTGAGCAGAAGCTCCCTCTGGTGGTTACAAACAGTACTGAACTATCCAATGAAGATTGTGAAGATTGGCGATCAGATGTTACTGACTGGTCTTATATAAGGGAGGTTCCCTCCCATCAGGGTTGCCGGTGATCAATTGTTCTGGTCTCATCTTTGATTCCTGTTCACTTTGTAGCTTGCTGTTTCGTGCCTGCATCTTCTGCTAACAGATAAGACATTTTCTTCTTTTAGTTTTTTGTGCTTGCTTTTTGCATTTTGTCCTGCACTTCTGTGGGCGTCTGCCGGGTCCCCTCCGGGGGCTTGTGCTCCTCTCAGTTTAGTTCAGCCACTGTTGTTTGTTCATTTGCCTTTTCCAGTTTTTTCAGTGGCTGCTGTTTAGTTTTGTTACACCAGAGAACTAATTTAGGTGGTAGAGGTCGTGTGATCTCAGGTGTTTTTGTAATTAGTAGTGTTGGTACTTTTCAGGGTTTTTTGGGATTGCAGTAAGTGTCCTTCCTATCCTTTTCTATTTAGGAAGTTTGGGCCCCAACGTTTGCTCATACTATTTTCTGTCTGTGTCTGTATTTTCCTCTTGTCTAACCGCCATTACATGTTTGGGGCTTTCTATGTTCTTTGGGGATCTGCTCCGGGGCAGATAGTTTTCCTCTTTCTGTCTTTAGGTGTAGTTAGCTTCTCAGGCTGTGACGAGGCGTCTCGGACCAACGTAGGAACGCTCCACGGCTGCCTTTAGTTGTGGTGGTTAGTCAGGGTACTGCAATCCCATAGATTCCAACCTCTCTGGTGTATTTCCTTTTTTGCCTGCTCTCCTCAGCTACCAAATCATAACAATTTTCTTTCCATAGGGTAGCACATATAAAATACCTCCCAGCTTTGAAAGACAGGAAAGAGGGACACATGTTTTGGCGTTCACAGAACGCCGCTGCAATTTCTATATTACATTCTCTAATCTTGCACAATCCTTAATTAGTAATCACACAGAGAAATGGCTTCTAGCAGAGGTGTAGCTAGGGGTACAGCTCAGGGTGTGATGAAACATCTGAGTGGGCTCCTAACCTGTAACCCTGATTACAACTATGGTGGCACCCTGATATTACCGCCATATGGTGACATACAGTGGTAGATACCAGTCCTGCAGAACATGCAAGTGATTAATGCAGTTATATAGAGTAACTTACAGCTGATGTTCTTTCTAATGGAGCTGTTCATTTTTCCCGTCTTTTCCATCTGGCCCAGACTGACATGACATCTTTTTCCAGCTACGATTCATCTGCTGAGATAATAACAAAGACAGATCTGACTTCTCACATTTCCAGCCCCGTCCCCATCTATTCCCAATCTGTACAACTACCTCATCCTACTGATACCCCAATACTGAGCCGCTGCTGCCATATGTGTCCCTATTACTGCACCTGCTATTTGGCACTATAACAGCGCTCCTCTTAGTGCCCCACATAATAATGCCCACCACTGCGCCCCTTACATTGTAATAATGCCTCTTTTGTACCCTCTAGATGGTAAAATTGCAAATGCCCTAGAAAACAGTGTTCCACATTTTAGCTCCCACGCTGTATAATGGCCCCCACATTAGCTCCCATGCTGTATAATGGCCCCCACATTAGCTCCCGCGCTGTATAATGGCCACTTCATTAGTTCCCGAACTGTATTATGGCCACTGTATTAGCGCCCAAACTATTTAATACCCCCACACTTCATAATTGCCCCCACAGTAGTCCCTATAAAGTATGAGGTCCCTCCCCCTTTTCAGGACAAGTATTAATATACTCACCTAATCCACTATCCTGAGGAGTCCTCTGAGCGAGCCAACACGATGTCATAGTGGCAATGAACAGGACATCAGAGTTCCAACGGGGCATGATGACGTCACTGCGCCAGGACTTTGACATCCTGTGAGTGCGTCGGCGTCTCGGCCTTTCTGTAGAACGCAGGTTCAAATCAATCTGCGGTTTACAGAATGGAGAAGCAGTAATGTGGGAAGATCGAGTCTTCTCCCTGCCCTACCGCATCTTAACAGTGTAGGTGAGCTACACAGGCCGGTACATTTAAGGGTAGCATACCTTCCGGTGTGCCCCTTTGAGTGTGTGGCCTGGTGTGACCATACCCTCTGCCCCCCGGTAGCTATGCTAGTGAAGTGGTACCACAACGTATGCTACAACTGATGCCTCCCACAGTACATTCCCCTACACTCATGACCCTACAGTACATGCCTCCACAAAAAGTATGATGTCCCCACAGTACATTCCCCCACACACAGTATGATGTTCCCACAGTACATTCCCCCACACACAGTATGATGTCCTCACAGAACATTCCTCCCTACATCATATGATGTCATCCCCACAGTACATTCCCCCACACACAGTATGATGTCCCCACAGTACATTCCCCCACACACAGTATGATGTCCCCACAGTACATTCCCCACACACAGTATGATGTCCCCACCGGACATTCCTCCAGTACATTCCCCCATACACAGTATGATGTCCTCACAGAACATTCCTCCCTACATCATATGATGTCATCCCCACAGTACATTTCCCCACACACAGGATGATGTCCCCACAGTACATTCCCCCACACACAGTATGATGTCCCCACAGTACATTCCCCACACACAGTATGATGTCCCCACAGTACATTCCCCCACACACAGTATGATGTCCCCACCGGACATTCCTCCAGTACATTCCCCCATACACAGTATGATGTCCTCACAGAACATTCCTCCCTACATCATATGATGTCATCCCCACAGTACATTCCCCCACACACAGGATGATGTCCCCACAGTACATTTCCCACACACAGTATGATGTCCCCACAGTACATTCCCCCACACACAGGATGATGTCCCCACAGTACATTCCCCACACACAGTATGATGTCCCCACAGTACATTCCCCCACACACAGTATGATGTCCCCACAGTACATTCCCCCACACACAGGATGATGTCCCCACAGTACATTCCCCCACACACAGGATGATGTCCCCACAGTACTTTCCCCCACACACAGGATGATGTCCCCACAGTACATTCCCCACACACAGTATGATGTCCCCACAGTACATTCCCCCACACACAGTATGATATCCCCACAATACATTCCCCACACATGGTAAGATGTCCCCACAGTACATTCCCCCACACGGTAAGATGTCCACACAGTACATTACCCCACACGGTAAGATGTCCACACAGTACATTCCCCCACACACAGTATGATGTCCCCACAGTACATTACCCCACACACAGTATGATGTCTCCAAAGTACATTTCCCTACAGTACATTCCACCATATGCAGTACATTTCCCCTACACCCTGTATTATGCCAGCACAGTACATGTTCAGAAACATAGTGTGATGCCCCCACAGTACATTCCCCCCACACACAGTATGATGTCCCCACAGTACATTCCCCCACACACAGTATGATGCCCCCACAGTACATTCCCCCCCAAACAGTATGATGTCCCCACAGTACATTCCCCACATAGTATGATGACCCCACTGTATATTCCCCCACACAAAATGATACTACAAAGAGTTAATATGCTTATCTTCATTATAGGTACTATGTGATTGCCACTTATAGGGGGGCATTGTGGCGGGTGCTGCATAGGAGCACAGTTATGGTGACTCTGGTTGGCTCTCTGATGTTATGGGGCCGCGGTTCTAGAATCATTGAGGCTGGTACTGTAAGTGGACACTGGCCACACTGTTCTAGCACAGCTATGGGGTCACTGCTTGTATTTCTTGTTATTAAGTAATCAGCTATAATATATACGATTATTTACTTCTATGTTTTCTATATAATCGTATTGTAAACAAACATTACTTCAATGACATTCTTAGAAAATCGTTTTTTATATATATTTACCTTTTAGGTAACAGGTAAAGGTTAAATAGTTTTTAGTGATATTACGCTGAAGGTCATGAATGTGACATGCTTACACACAGAATTAATGGTTCACATGTAAGAGAGATAGGGTGGCCACCATCTGCAGCGGTTATCTCGAGTAGCCATACAGCAGATCATTTGAATTTTTTAAGCATTTTCTGACTATTTTGTCGTCGTATGGCTAAAAAACACGAACATTCATTTAAAGTCTGTCATTTCTTCCTGTTAATCTCCTTCTGGAAAAAATAAATATATTTATTTGGAATAAATATGGGTACAGGGATGAACCATTTTGTCCGCTATTTAGAAACCTAATTCTTGTATACTCTACTGCCACTACCTGGACAAAATGAGAAATGCGCTTTTAAAAATAATTTATGAAGCGCGGTCACTTACTCCAAGAAATACATATTGGGTGCATTTACACCCACCTCCAATTTCTGCTCTTTGTTGTGTACTTGACTGCGGGGATGTCATTCTGTACACCTAGCGTCTACTGCAGCCAATCATTGGCCTCCGCGATCCCTTTAAAGAGGACCTGTTTTTTGTCCTAAATTATTTATTTTTATTTTTTTTTACTGGATCTGAATGCCGCTGTCCTCCTGAATCCGGCGATATTTTTCTTTTGTTTCTGTGCCTCTCCGTTCCTGAGATATGGCCTCCTCTTCCCCATATAAAAATTTAATCTTTTTTAGCCAAGTGGGTGTAGCCTCAACTTTTCTCTACGCGCATCTTCTTGGGGGAAACACCCAGTTGTCTAAAAAGACAAAATCTATATATAAGGATAAGTTGGCAATATCTCAGGAACGGAGAGGCGCAGGAACAAAAGAAAAACAACGCCGGATTCAGGAGAACAGCGGGTATAAAAAAATTGCACTTTTATGATAAGTGAATGGTCATCTTTAAATATAGTTTTCCAATTTGGACAATACTTTTTATTTTCATAGTTGGATCCCCCAACAATAAGTCTTTCTGTTTTATTCTATGGGGAAACCCACTTCTAGTGTTCAACTTTCCAACAGTGCCCCCGCTGGAGAAAAGATATATTACACAGTGCACATTAAAATCAATGGGTTGTCCATGTTATATATAGACATTCTGGGTCCTCCAAAGTAAGATTCGCTCTTTATAGACACTTTTATCTCTGTCTAATAAATCAGGGTCCAAAATCCAGAATATCCTTCTCTATTGACCAATAGGAGGTTTGAAAATGGATTTCCTACACTAGACCTTCCCTTTAAATAAAAATTCTAGACCTGCAGAATTGTTACAGAAGATTATTGGTAGGGCAGTAGGGACCTTCTCGTCTTACCAATTATCATTTAGGCACTATACGCTCAGCTTGAGCTCTTTAGAAAGTTCTTGTCTGTCCTTCCACAGGTATTTCAGCCGCAGAAATATTATTCCTTCCATACAAGAATGCGAAGACGAATCATTCCGACTGGATTGTTCTCAGGTTAATGCCTCCGATTTACATTTGAGAAATCATTCTCAGCGTTAACTAAAACCGCTCATTAAAGACGATTCATCCATCAGGCATGTAATGATGGGATCCCCCGGAGATAGAGAAGATGTAGCAGCTCCGCTCCTAGGGATCAGATAGGAGCAGTGGGGTGCATTCGTATTCAGACATCCTTTCTCGACAAATACAGAATAATGAGAGTAATGGAAATGTTACCCGACAAATGTCATGAAACGCGTCGGAGCGACGGTCCAGGAATGGAGAATCTGAGTCACACAATGTTCTTTGTCACGGACCCTTTATACATTTTTTCTCCTTGTTACCCTAAATGAGATTTTGGATTCAGATGTCTCCGTATCCTCATCATGCATGTTAAAGTGATTGCTTTGGCAAATTTGCAATTTTTGAATGAGAAAGAAAGCAAACGATCAATATAGAAAGGTTACATTTTTGCCTGAAATTGAAAATGTCAACTTTCCCTTTTAATCTGTGAGTCTGAAAGTTCTGATGATGGATATCGCCAGCAGTGGTAGGCACCCCAAAGGTTTCTCACGTTGGGAACTAAAGAGGAATTCATTGAGTATTTAAAAAAAGGAGATAAAAAGTTGCTATAAGCAGAGAGAAAAATAACTAAACTGTTGATGATTCTTTCTAGGCTACTCAACTCTGGCTCTGGTTGATATAGATGAGAATAGCTGTCATTTAAACTATGATGAGCTCACTGTAACACCAGAAAACTGCAGCTGCATCCCCCTCCACTCCCTCTTTTCTTCTCTAGCTACAGTTTAACATTACTTTAAAGGAAATCTGTCACCAGGTTTTTGTCACCTTATGTGAGAGCAGGATAATGTGAAGGCAGAGACCATGATTCCAGCGATATATCACTTACTGGGCTGCATGCTGTAGTTTTTATAAAATCATAGTTTTATCAGCAGGAGATTATCACTAGAGGACTAGTACATCTGCTGCCAGGTAGTCCAACCCCGCCCCACTGCACAGTGTATACAGGAAGCAGCCAATCAGTGGTGTGGGCGGGGTTATACAGAGTTCAGCATTCTAAGAACTGGTAGATCTGCAGCAGATAAAACAGTTTTTAATCAAAACGGCAGCACCCAATAAAGTAAGTGACACATAGTTGGAATCAGGGTCTTTGCCCCTACGGCATGCAGATGGGATAACACAAGCCTTGTGATAGATTTCCGTTGGTGACTGAGAGGATTTCTGAGCATTGACAGAGAGTCATTGGTGATGCTTAATCATTCAGACACTCTTCAGAAATAACGATGGCCGCCACTTTATTAGCATTTGCATTTCTGTGTGTGGAATGAACGGCTAATTATCAATTGTAAAAATAATTCACTTTAGACGGTGACTATATCCCTAAACCAGAATGACTGTTTAATATAAGCCCCAAAATCCAAACATGGAGCCTAATAGACATTGTTGTCATTGCTCTACTGGAGCCGGAGAAGAACGTATGAGACGACGATGAAGTTAGATGTGGACAATGTTTAGATCTGGTCACCAGCTACTCGTACATCTCTCGTCTTGAGACCTCCACGGAGGAAATATTGATGTCATTGAGAACCTGCACTTTGGTTATGGCAGTGAACTGCTTCATGCGGTGTCGATACTGGATGACTTTACTGTCATCTACAAAAACTTGGAAGTTCTCTCTGTCTGAGAAAATTTCAATCTAAAATAAAAAAAAAAGAGAGAACAGAAATTAACATGGAGTAAAAAAAATAAAATAGTAAATGTGATAGTGGAAATTTCTCAAAATATGTCACAAAAGCAAAAAAAATATATTCTAACAGCTACTTACCTACAGCAACATAAGCATGAATAGCCATGAACACGCAGGCCTGTGGCGGCCACTTGGTGTCTGTATCTTGTCTATCTTACGACTGACTGTTGTCAAGTGCAATCTGCCTCCAGCAGCAGAGACGCTGAGAGGGATTACAGGCAGTGATGGAGGGTCTTTCTATAGTAGGTAGGGGGATTATTTGGCTTTGTAGAAGAAGTGATGGGGATATTGTGGTTTCTTCAGGATTGGAGAAGTCTTTGTCTCTTGAGAGGAAGTGAAATGAAGAGGGTCTACGGCTTTCTAGAGAAAGTAGTGGTGGAGGATCTTTGTCTCTATAGGAAGGGCTTTTTGGCTTTGTAGGAGAAGTTGTGGAAGCTTTGGCTTTTTACAGGAAGGGAAGTGGGGTGGGGTCTAGTCTCTCTATAAAAAGTGGGGTGTCTTTAGCTTTGTTGAAGAAGTGAGGGTGATATTGTGGTTTCTTCAGGATTAGAGAAGTCTTTGTCTCTCGAGAGGAAGTGAAATGGAGAGGGTCTTTGGCTTTCTAGAAAAAGTAGTGGTGAAGGATCTTTGTCTCTATAGGAAGGGCTTTTTGGCTTTGTAGGAGAAGTTGTGGAAGCTTTGGCTTTTTACAGGAAGGGAAGTGGGGTGGGGTCTTAGTCTATAAGAAGTGGGGTGTCTTTGGCTTTGTAGAAGAAGTGAGGGGGATATTGTGGTTTCTTCAGGATTAGAGAAGTCTTTGTCTCTTGAGAGGAAGTGAAATGGAGAGGTTCTACGGCTTTCTAGAGAAAGTAGTGCTGAAGGATCTTTGTTTCTATAGGAAGGGCTTTTTGGCTTTGTAGGAGAAGTTGTGGAAGCTTTGGCTTTTTACAGGAAGGGAAGTGGGGTGGGGTCTTAGTCTATAAGAAGTGGGGTGTCTTTGGCTTTGTAGAAGAAGTGAGGGGGATATTGTGGTTTCTTCAGGATTAGAGAAGTCTTTGTCTCTCGAGAGGAAGTGAAATGGAGAGGTTCTACGGCTTTCTAGAGAAAGTAGTGGTGAAGGATCTTTGTCTCTATAGGAAGGGCTTTTGGCTTTGTAGGAGAAGTTGTGGAAGCTTTGGATTTTTACAGGAAGGGAAGTGGGGTGGGGTCTAGTCTCTCCATAAGAAGTGGGGTGTCTTTGGCTTTGTAGAAGAAGTGGGGGGTATTTTGCTTTTTACAGGATAGGAGAGGTCTTTGTCTCTCTAGAGGAAGTGAAATAGAGGGGGTCTTTGGCTTTCTAGAAAAAGTAGTGGTGGAGGATCTTTGTCTCTATAGGAAGGGCTCTTTGGCTTTGTAGGAGAAGTTGTGGAAGCTTTGGCTTTTTACAGGAAGGGAAGTGGGGTAGGGTCTTCGTTAGAGATGGTCAGACACCTTGATGTTTGAGTCCGGCTGGTTCGACCGAACAGTTACAAAAAGTTGGGTTCGGGTACCAGAGCAGTACCCAGACCCGAACCCAAACCCCATTCACTTGAATGGGGGGCTCAAACATCCAGTGTTTGCCACACTGAGTGTGGTAAACACGCTTCTGATCGGCGGTAAAATCAGACAGCCACGTTCCTCCGTAGAAGTGTGTCCCTTAATGCTGGGTATACAACCTGGCGTTAGGGCACAGGTCTTGGGTACCCAACGCTATCAATGCCAATGAATCAACCATAGACTTTCTTTGGTCTAAACTTACCTGGAAAGGTTCGTTTGCTTCCATGGGAAAAGTATCAGTGCGCTCCTCATGGCCCCAGTGGCTGGACAAAAAAGAGTTGCAGATAATGCTGCCCTCAGGAAAACGAGGATTAAAATGAAAAGCGATCTGGTCCCCGGAGTCGGAGAGGAAGTTGATTTCAAAGCTGTTTATGAAGAAAACAGGTCAAACTCTGCGCTGAGAAGATGCAGCATTATTATACCTATTAATATGTCTCCTTGCTCCTCACATCTGCAGCATGTAATGCTAAAACATCTATATTTATTGTCCCTTTTAGCAAGCTTTGAAAGTATTTAGATTGATTGACTTTTATGGAAGAGAGCTTGCAGTACCATTCACGACCACTACACATTGTAAGGCGCTATGCCGCTTCCTTGTGCGCCATGGCCGTCATCAATTTGCTGATTGGTGGATTCCCACTTACATGGATAAATTATCAATATTAAAGCTCTGGAAACAAACTTAAAGGGGTGGTCCAAGATTAGATCAAGGAGTGGAACAGGCTGCCACGAGAGGTGGTAAGTTCTCCTTCAATGGAAGTCTTCAAACAGAGGCTGGACAGACATCTGTCTGGGATGATTTAGAGAATCCTGCTTTGAGCAGGGGGTTGGACCAGATGGCCCAGGAGGTCCCTTCCAACTCTACCATTCTATGATTGATTCTATGATTCTAGAAAAGCATGGCTGCTTTCTTCAAGAAACAGCGCCACTCCAGACCATTGGTTCGCACGATATTGCAACAGAGCTCCAATAACTTCAATAGGATTGAGTTGCACATTTCGGGGCCAGACATAGATCTCCCTGAAAATCTGCCTCCAGAGCTTATTTTGAATGAAAGGGGGCGTTACCAATGTGAGACATGTAATGACTGACAGTCTGCTCTCCTGGTCTACATTTATCAGACTGGTAACTTCATTTAACATAAGCTCTGGAGCCAGATTCTCAGGGAGATCTATGTCCAACCCATAGATCTTAACAGCTCATTTACATATTAATAAAAATGTGGATTTCTTAGGAACCATTCAACGGATCGCAGATATCAAGGTATCATTTTATTCCGTTTCCTATGACCTACATTCCATACAGACGGCTCAGGAGGGTTGATCCTACTACCACATTCCCTTTAAATGATAAAAGAGTGAATCTGGAGCTCCCTATCTGTCAAATTGAGCTTTGACCTTTATAGAGATATATTTCAATCAATTAGCCTTGATTTTGGCCCTATGGAGCATGGAAAGTAACTGATGGAGGTACCAGTGAATTAGTGGCTCGGCTGTCACATGTAAAAGTTTATAAAAAGTCTGATCACGGTGAAATGATCTTACTCGTTCTCAGCGGAGCTCGTCTCCCCTTTTATGATTATACTCCATCCTGGACACAGTCCCTGAGGACAGGAGGCTTCAAACTGCAGGGTAAGCAAAATAACAGAGTGAAAACACAATCACTGGGCTAAAAAAACAACATTTCAGATGTTTTCAGGTTAGAGATGTTGTGTGACCTGGGAAGACCCTGCAGTGCCACTTGTCCATTCATAAGTGCTAGCGCGGGATGTGAATGTACTCGAGATTAGAGATTACTCCACTTGGACACAATATGACATTTGTGCTGATTTTCCCTAATGCTTAATTTTTCTGCCACATTTTTCCACGAAAAAACTGGATATACCACCAATGTCTGAGTCCACGTGGGGTGATATGGTTAGAAAAATGTGATTCTGCCATTGTTTGGCTTTTTGGGGGGGGCTTTTGTTTTTACGGTGTTCATTGTACAGTAAAAAAATGACTTGACGTGATTCTTCAGGTCATGACGATTATGGAGTAACCAATTATTTTCTTACAATTCACAACTAAAAAAACCTTCTGAAATTAAAAAAAAAAAATAGTTTGTGTCTCCTTTTCTTAGATCTGTAACTTTAATCTTTTTTGGGTGATGGACCTGTTTTTTGGATGACGAGCTAACAATTTTATTGGTATCATTTTGGGGCACAGATAATATCTTGATTGCTTCTTATTGAAATTTTGCCAAGGGTTGTCATGATTGAAAAATGGAATTTTGTCTTTTTGATACTTTTTGCCTCTTCACACTGTTTACTGTATGGATTCACGCAACTGCCCTGTATGAAGCGGCTGTAGATAGCGTACGTGGAGCTTGGGAAGGTGTCGATATCGGTGAATAGGCTGGCATGACACGTACCAAGTATAATAGGAGGACAGAGAGCTGCGTACACAAAACAGCATGATACTCTTAATGAAGATTATGTAACACCCATGCTGACGCCCCTGCACGGTCCCCCTTTCCCCTCCATGCAGGGATCCCAACATACTCACAGCAGCGGCCGCACCGTCACCCCCATCTCTCAGCACTTCTCTCAGCTTGTCTGTGCATGCCACACAGGTTTCCCGGTGGCGCGCCTAGTGCGTGCACATGACTCGCACCACAATTGTGGATACCAGGGCTATGGGGTACTCGGAGCCGAGCCCATAGAAGTCTATGGGAGTTGTCACTGGCAGCAGGACTCGGTCCGTGGCCCTGGCGGTCATGCAATGGGGGATATTTACAGGGGATTTGTAGGTAGTTCGTGACACCACCTGTGGTATCTGATCAATTGGACCAGCGCTGCTATAAGGACCTTCACAGGGGATGTTATGGGGCAGCTGGGTGGTAAGTCTCCCACAGGTGAGACGGGTCCCTGGAAGTCTATGGTGATGATGATGCAGGGTGTAGATAAGAATTCAGTCACACACAATGCAGCTTCTTTTCATACCTTTACTGGTAGATGGTTCAAGCAGGTCCCGGGGAGCTGGTCGGGGTAGAGAGTGCACATTCGGGTAACCGCTGAGCAGGTTAGAGGCCTCCTTTACTTCCATATACATGTGAGTCCAACTTGCCTGAAGCGAAGTTAACTCTGAACTCTCCAGCTTTCTCAATAGCTGTAATGCCCGGCCAACATTGTGGTGGAGCCTTCTAAGTGGTGAGAACTAAGTCCTTACTTTTGTCTGCGCTTGACTCAAAGTCCCCGTTCTCCCTGACTCCGGTTACATATTGACGCTTTGGGCTGCACTCTGCGACCTGTAGTCCAGATGCCTCCGGTTTTCTTGTTACTATGCTTGAAACACTAGCAACGCTTCGGACCCCGGTGTCCGGCAATTTAGTGCAGGTAATCCGATACCTGTAGCACTTCTCTCTGCTTCTCCACTGCGCCCTTCGCCCTGCTTCCCGCTCTTAACATAAGCACTTGTAGCTTCGATGTGAAAAGTCAGCTTGTCCAGAGCTCACTGCACAGCTCTCAGTATCCTCCAAGTCCAGACTGGACTGAGACTGAACTGCCCTGCACTCAGACAGGAAACAATGAACTTAAACTCTCTCCTCTCCTGAGCTTGACTGAACTCCCTCTGCTACGTGTCACTCCCCCTTATATCTCAGATGGGTGTGTCTGAAAGAGTGAGTGACGTGAATGGATATCAAGCGTTGCGGTTACCTTCCTGTGCACTCTCCTGGATTTTATGTGTGCCTGCATAGCTGGGCCACACATCCCCCCTTGGTTAAACACAGCACTCCCGGGCTGTAAAAGAGAAAAAGAAAACATTTTTGTTTTGCATTAAACATAAACATTTTAACTCATCCCATCCGGGAGGTAAGATTCTTGAACGTTACAATTTGTACAAGGAAGAATACAAAAGTATCAAAGTATAAAAATATCAAACATTTTCATTAATACAAGATACTTGTGGAGGACCCGCACCAAAAACCTCCCACGTGGGTCCTGGGTGGGCTGCAGGACTTTCTTGCAGACCTCACTCTAGGCCACACCATACGGGTTTTTCTTCAGAGGTAGATAGATAGTAGTGGTTTCGTGTAAAACCAAGATAATGCACCGTAGCGCAACTATTTACAAAGAAAGTTCTTGGGCTGGCACAGTCCACAGCCTCTCAGTCCATTGGCATGGTTAAACACACAGATAAAAATTTTAGAAATCAAGTATTCACATATATCTCAATAACTCACTTTACTTGCTTTACCCAACCAGGGTATTCTATGCAACTATGCAATCTACACATTTCTTTTTAACTTTTCAAATTCTCTTCCCTTGTACCCAGCCGGGTATTCTACTCAATATGTAAAACATCATTATACACAGTAATAAAGTGCAAAAATGGCAAATCTTCTTTTATCAAACTTTATACAATTTTTAGATGCGGTAAACCCCTGTCTGGGTCCTACCGGTCTTCACTTTTCTTGCAAATTTTGATGACGTCTTCCACTCCTGGGGCTGGAACGACGCGATGTTCCTTAGAACGCATTACAAATATGTCATGGCCCGCTATCAGTGTTTGAGTAGCCACAGTTCTCATTTTAACGGGGGACCCAACGGGTATGTCCTTGCTGTAAGACGCTGATTGCGTCGCTGCAAGGGCCACATTAACTTGCGATGCAGAGTAGGGCGATGCAGTGTAGGTCGCCGATTGCGATGCAAGTAGGTCGCCGATTGCGATGCAGAGTAGGTCGCCGTTTGCGATGCAGAGTAGGTCGCCAATTGCGATGCAGGGGGCGATGCCAGGGCACGGCCTGGTGCGGTGAGAGCTTGGGACTGAGACGCTTCGGTACCGGCGTCGGGGACGGGGTCACTGACGATGGAGACGTTCAGGGCATACCACCCCTTTAAACCCCAGTGACGGGTGTAGCTCACTATGTCCCCATTTATCAGGTCCCTCCCAGGATGACCGATGGGCAGATGGGACTCTACGTCCCGGCGGCTTACAAAGACCCCCTGATAGAGGCCCGGCTCGCGGATAAAGCCCCAGCCCTTGCGGAGCTGAAACTCTGTAACGCACCCCTGCCGCCGCGGTTTCCGTCGGGTACCTTTGTCTCTGCGGACTGTTTCTTTATCAGCGATGAACTCCTCATGCTGTTTTTGTCGGGACCGCTGTATGTTTCTCTCTTCCTCCTGCTGCTGTCTCACTCTCTCGCAGTGCTGCCAGGCGTTTCCGGTTTGGAGGTCGTAAGTCACGTCGTCCAGACGCTCCATCTCATCCCAGTCAATTTCCGGCAATGATGGCTGGGACCCCTCCGGTGACCTTACCGGGGAACCGTACTCTGCTGTGGCCTCCTGGCCTGACTGGCGCTCCGGACCGGGCAGGACCTCCTCAGCCTCCTTCTCCTCCACCTCCGCATCGGTGGGATCAGGTACAGCACTTTTGGGGGCTACCTCCGATCTCTCCATAGCCTTTTTCAGCAGGGAACTTGGGAAATCAGGAGACGGCGTTATGCTTGTGGGAGAGAACACCGCGTCCCACAGCAGCCGCTGTGTCTGGGCACGCCAGCGTCTCTCCGTCTCCTGCAAATCTGCATGACTCTGGAGCTTCCTTCTTAGCTCCGCGTTCTCCTTTTGCAGCTTCAGCATGGCGGGGTCAGTGTCCCGATCCGGGGACAGCTCCGGCACAGGTAGGAAATCTTCCGGTAAGCAGGACTTGTATGCCTCCGGTCCTCTGCACAGATTCTCCTGTCCTTCCGCCATCTCGTCCCAGGCCAGACTGTAGTTTCCATCAGGAACAATCTGGTCTCTTCGTGGAGGCGGGATTTGCGTCTCCTCCTCTTCGCATAGAGGATGAAGAGGAGGCGGATTTCTTTAGCAGTGGGGCAGGACCGCACATTATAGTAGCATTTGGAGAGGGCGGCCATATCTTTCGCGCCACAGGGGGGGTACACGCCCACGAATGCACGCCCACCTTCTTCACCAGCGCCTCAGGGCGCCAATCTGGCGGTAAAATGGCGGTATTTGGCGCCAAATGCAGCAAACAGTCTTTTTCACCAAACAGTTCAATATAGGCACACAGGACTCACAATTGCAAGTTTCGCATCCTGTTCGTGACGCCAAGTTTTAGTTGACTCGCACCACAATTGTGGATACCAGGGCTATGGGGTACTCGGAGCCGAGCCCATAGAAGTCTATGGGAGTTGTCACTGGCAGCAGGACTCGGTCCGTGGCCCTGGCGGTCATGCAATGGGGGATATTTACAGGGGATTTGTAGGTAGTTCGTGACGCCACCTGTGGTATCTGATCAATTGGACCAGCGCTGCTATAAGGACCTTCACAGGGGATGTTATGGGGCAGCTGGGTGGTAAGTCTCCCACAGGTGAGACGGGTCCCTGGAAGTCTATGGTGATGATGATGCAGGGTGTAGATAAGAATTCAGTCACACACAATGCAGCTTCTTTTCATACCTTTACTGGTAGATGGTTCAAGCAGGTCCCGGGGAGCTGGTCGGGGTAGAGAGTGCACATTCGGGTAACCGCTGAGCAGGTTAGAGGCCTCCTTTACTTCCATATACATGTGAGTCCAACTTGCCTGAAGCGAAGTTAACTCTGAACTCTCCAGCTTTCTCAATAGCTGTAATGCCCGGCCAACATTGTGGTGGAGCCTTCTAAGTGGTGAGAACTAAGTCCTTACTTTTGTCTGCGCTTGACTCAAAGTCCCCGTTCTCCCTGACTCCGGTTACGTATTGACGCTTTGGGCTGCACTCTGCGACCTGTAGTCCAGATGCCTCCGGTTTTCTTGTTACTATGCTTGAAACACTAGCAACGCTTCGGACCCCGGTGTCCGGCAATTTAGTGCAGGTAATCCGATACCTGTAGCACTTCTCTCTGTCTTCTCCACTGCGCCCTTCGCCCTGCTTCCCGCTCTTAACATAAGCACTTGTAGCTTCGATGTGAAAAGTCAGCTTGTCCAGAGCTCACTGCACAGCTCTCAGTATCCTCCAAGTCCAGACTGGACTGAGACTGAACTGCCCTGCACTCAGACAGGAAACAGACTGAACTATAAATGAACTCTTCTCCTCTCCTCCTGAGCTTGACTGAACTCCCTCTGCTACGTGTCACCCCCCTTATATCTCAGATGGGTGTGTCTGAAAGAGTGAGTGACGTGAATGGATATCAAGCGTTGCGGTTACCTTCCTGTGCACTCTCCTGGATTTTATGTGTGCCTGCATAGCTGGGCCACACACACACTTGCATTATGCCCCCAGCCAATGGCTAGGAGGCATCTAGTATAAAAAGCACACTGCCCAATAGGGAGGTGTCAGTGCAACGTGGTCCATTAGTTAGAGTTCGTGCAACTAGTGAGTTGCCAATTCTCAGTCTCTGAACACCTGGTCCTTGTAAGCCCAGGGCCTAAACCCGAACCCTGGTCCTTGTGTGGCCAGGGCCTGAATCCAAACCACTGGTCCTTGTGTGGCCAGGGCCTGAACCCGAACCCTTGGTCTTTATGTGGCCAAGACCTGAATCCTGTAGCAGCACTGGCGGTACATGAACCCTGAAGCCGCACCAGAGGTATCCTGATTTGGAACCATTCCCTCAGTACTATAACCTGTCAGAGCCTGTTTCAGTATCCAAATATAGTCCTGTCTTTGACTCCGTGTCAGTATCCATTCTGTGTGGGGATCCAGTACCTGTGAAGTCAGAACAGAGTCTTGCCAAGTACTTCGAGCCCAGTCCTTGTCAGCGTAAGTGACCCTTGTGGTCAGCAACTGCAGTACCGGGGACCGTCTACTAGTGGTGACTGGCTGCTACCTGCAGCTCAAGTCTGACTCCACCATCAGGAGCTCCAGGTAGCCGCTTAGCTGCACCCCTTCCTAGGCAGGCCCGACCCTGTGGACAGTGGGTCCACAAACCTCCTGCACCACCTGCAGGCGTGACAGATTATTTTCAGAGTTGCAAAAGCCTTATAAAGTTGGGGTTTTTTTGCAAAGTGGAGAGAATTTGCAAGTGTCTACAGGTGATATAAAAATGCATCATTTAGGATGTAATAAATGTAGTGGAAATTCCTATTAGCACGGTGGGGTTACTGCACAATGGCCCAGCAGATCTGTGCTATGGTTGATCAGAGAACACAAAGTCTAGCAATGAAGCACCGGGCAGCCTAGGATTTGTACTTTTTCTAATCTGCCGTATAGAAATACAGCAGCTGTGAACTGCTGCCGCCTCGCTGGCGACATACTGACACTGGGCACTCAAGTGTTCAGAATCCCCTGTCAGCTCTTCTGCAAATCCACGCGAACAAACCCTTTGATTTCCTAAAGCTTCATCCATGGAATGTGCCGCTGGTTTGCAGTTTTTTGGGGATTCTTTGCTTCTCAGCTGTTGTGAGCTAAATGTAGTTTTAGGGGAGATGGAACCTCATTCCATGTCAAATGATCGCACCTGTGTAAGGGTAAGAAATCAACTATCGACAATGATTGGGCCGTCCATGCTCAGGGAACAAATGTTTTGGTGGGTCCAAGGATCTCCAACCCAACATTGATATCTACAAAAAAAAACGTGATAGAGAAAACAAAGAGGAGTCCAGAGATTGGGAGAGTGAAGCAATGGGTAACGTCAATGGGTAAGCATCAGGGAAAGTCTCAGGGCCCACTGTGCCTGGGGGGCCACTCTGCCCCATCACCACTGGTGACATCCGGCGTTCATGTTTGATGGAAGGGTTTACAGCTCAAGAGCTGATCCTGCTCAATACAGTGAGGGTGCCATCTGTTTTATACAGCCAACACCCAAATCTAACTGCTGCGTTCATAGCTTGTTCCAATCACGGCAGTGTAACCCCCTTCGATGTCACTGTCATTCATGAAGTTAGGACTGGGGGTGAGGTGTGCCTTTCGGTGCTCATCAATCTCCCCACAACTTTGTGCCTTATAGGAGATCGGTAATGTTACAGTACACTGCAATATTATAGTATTGTAGTGTATTTTAGAAGAACCAATTAAGGACAGGTTTAAGAACACTTGGAGGGACTAATAAAAAATGCAACAAAACAATGAAAAATTTATAAAAAATATATAAAAAATAATAAAAAAAACATATATAAAAAAATCAATGTAAAATATAATAATTTGAATATTTGGCATTCTCCAAGCACATAAAATATTATAATATTTATTGAATATGATGAATACCAAACTGAAAAAAAAGATAATCTTTCCATTTTTTTTGTTCATTTTCCCTCCCAAAAAGAAAATAGAATGAGATTAGTAAGTCGTATGGACCCCAGAAATGGTAATGACAAAACTAAAGGTAGTAACACAAAGCAAAACACAAGCCCTGATACAAGGCTAACAACCAGAAAACAAAAAATGATATCTCTTAGAAAACAATGAGGGAAGGTAAAAAACGAAGTCGTCACCCAACAATCAATAAACCTGGAACGGGCATAAAGCTGTTGTCCCAGACTATTTTTTTTTCACTATGGGCCTAAGTACTAACATCATGGGAGTTGTTAGCTACCTGGCAATTGTGCACGGCGCTGATCTCTATCGACACAGAGCGGCCACTGACGGCTCCTGCCGTCTACTAAGCGGCTCCTGCTGACGTCATGTCAACAAAGCAGTGGGTTCTCTTCTGCTCTGTTGACGGGGTGTGACGTCATGCTGATTTACAGCTGGCTCCCCACTGACTCACTGCAGGGAGCCGGCTGTCAGTCAGCATGATATCGTCAGGAACGCCCCATCAACTGTGCAGCTGGGAAGATGTGAAGCAGCTGAAACACCAGCAGGAGCGGCCAGCACCAGGCAGAACAGGCAGGCAGGTTACCTGCATGTTAGTTTTTGGCCCATAATTAAAAAAATAAAATAGTCCTGGAGAAAGCATCCAAATGAGCCCATGTGGATTACTGTATCTTTTCAGCTAAGTCTCCTGCTGAACTACTACTCCCAGCCAGCTAAATATTGTGCAGTACGGCAGCGCAAGCAACCATGTATTCAACTAGTGAGCCCATACAGTCAACCGGCAACCATACCGGCACAATACGGAACCATAGATGAAGAAAAATCCAACCTCCCCATGATAGACCCCACAAAGTGCAAGTGGGTGTATGCTACTACCCTGTGACTGCTACCCTCATTCTCTCACGGTTTGTGTAGTACTAACTTCTATAAGAGGTTATTACAGAGTAGTGCCTTCTGTGATGTCGACTTTTTGTTTTTTTTAAGTTGATAAAATGAATCTAGAAACTGTCAGTACGTTGCTGTTGACGGATCTTCTGCAGTCAGGAAGCTGCAGTCTTGTTTATTAACCCGTCTGTCCCCATTGCATGTCAGGCTGATAATAATTATAATAAACCTATGAGTAGATCTGTCAACAGCAGCTATCCTGCTTGTTGATGGTTTCCAATTAACCACCTAGAAGCTGAAAAAACGGAAAATAGAAAAATAGATTGAAAAATATGCAAATCCTGATCATCACTTACCCGTAATGACATCTCACCGGCGCTCAGCGGATTTGCAGGGCAGACCAAACAGAAGCCCCTCATATACCATCGGGTGCATCGGCCCACCACGTACCGGAGATTAACAGCAACACAATGGTTATTTGCTGGGCTGAGATGCTGATCTCGGTCCGTGCTGCCAGGAACTTTCTGTGAGTGAGACATTCCTAACAAGACCTGGATTAAGTGATGTCACATTGTGATTTTAGCTCCAGTGGAATCTGCTGCAATCAGCATTTACCAGGAGGGAACAACATGTCAGTTCTGTTACCGCACAATCAAGTAAAGCAGGTCAGTCCTGTACAGCCCTAAACTTTTCCTTTTTCCTTAGTTAATTTTAAAGTAAAATTCTGTTGTTTTTTTTTAATTTATAAATTAAAAATCCCTTGCTGGTCAATTTCTTAGGTTGGCGCCTCAGTTTTCTGATACAGCGCTCCAAATTCCCAATATAGATATAAAAAGTAAAATTAAAGCTGCCTGCAGCCACCACTAGAGGGAGCTAATGAGCTAACTTGCATACTTCATGCTGATTAGGCAGTAGGCTCATACACTCCCCATTGTGGTGAATTCAGGCAGTCAGAATTGCATCATTTACTCAATATCATGCATCAAAAAAGTGTTAAATGTATTTTTGGGAGATGGTTTTAGTAAAACAAGTCTAGTAAAAATTAGTCATCAAACAGTTTAGGGTAACGATGATGATGTATTAAAGATGAATATGACACATGGACAGGGCATTGTAAGATTTAATCTGTTTATATGTGGAGGGGTCTCTTGCATGAATCCCCACATGTATTCAGGCTGTCTAGCAGTCGCAAATCATGCAACATAAACTAAATCTCCGAGCACTTCCAAATACTCGGAGACCACCTGAGTATGCTCGGGAAAACCCGAGCAACAAGCATACTCGCTCAACTACCGACCACCACCATGCTGCAGAGAAGGCATCACCAAGCTTGACTGTAGATATCACTGAACCACCACCATGTTTCAATGTAGACATCACTGAGAGACCGTCATACCTGACTGTAGATACTGGCCTACTGGCCACCGCAATGCTTTACTGTAGGCATCACCAAGACACTGCCATACCTGACTGTAGATATCACTGAGTCACCAACATGCTTTACTGTAGGCTGGTTTTTTTTCAGAGTGTCACTCTTCCTCCTCCAAACATATCGCTGATCCCTGTGCCAAAAAAGTTGCACCTTTGTTTAATCACTTGACTGAGCAAAACCACAAAGGTTCTTTTGCTTATTCATATGTTTTTCAGTATACCGAAGCCAATTTTTCTTATGCTTTTGGATCGATAGGGAAATGAGTCTTGGAGTTTGGGCATGGAGACCTTCAGCACTTACCATGCACCTTAATGTGCAAACAGAAACCTCTGGACCTGCTGCCAGCAAATCTTTCTGCAGTTCATTTGCAGTAATTCGAGGGTCTTTGACCACTTGCCTCCTCAGGAATCTGGTGGTGGCCGGTGGCAGCTTCCTCTTTCTGCCACGTCCAGGTATTGTGCCAGTGTTCCTTGACAACTCTTCAATCTGTATCTCTAGGAACATTCAATGCCTTTGTATCTTTTTCCTTGGTTGTGTAAGTTGTCTTGCACCATTTACATGTTTCTTCTTTGATTTGTTTCTTGCAAATGGCAGAAAGTTTGTAAATTTTGCTGGTAAGTCAAATTTGCAATTTCAGAAGACAGTTTTGCAACTGTATATCCTCAGAAGATGATATGACCATTGCATATTCCTGGACGCAGGTTACTTGCAATCATGGTTGCTATTAATAATGAAGGATATGAAGTGTCGGGGAGGTCACGGGCGGCTGTGAAGACGTGACAGCGCCGCACATTGTAACTATCACAACAGGAAATTGGAGGGCGACGCGTAAATTAAGCAAAACAAATCTAATATTAGAAATACAGGAAGCGGACGAAAAATTAAGGAAAATCAAAGAAATGCAGAAAACAAGGTCACAGCTGTGATTTCGCTAGTTAGAAAACCTGACCCTTTACCCCGTAAAGATGTCTTGTAAACACTACTTAACTTTTTCTGACATTGGCATGTCTTATCTTTGTTACCCTGAGCCTGAACTAAGATGGAGCCAAATGTCATGGTCATTTTTCCGCTTGGCAGAACCGACCGCTATTTCCTGTGGCTCGCGACTAAACCCCTGTGTAACAATGTGGGATTAGGGTATTAAGTCACTTCTTCGTTTTCTGGTTCGGATTAATGCGCTTTTTGTACTGGGAATAATGTGGGTGTCAGATGCCAATGAATAGGTCACATGAGCGAGTCGCCATGCCGTGAGTACCAGGGGAATGGGCGTATTAGGAATTAAGTACATTCTATGATGGAGAACTTTGTTTAGATTTCTCTCTGTATGTTTTTCAGGTTTCTATTTCTTGACTACGTTGGATTTCCTGGACTATGCTGCACCTGCATGGGATTTTTTAGTTAATAAATTGCTGAACGAAGGATAGTGTGTGGAGTCTTTATTTTTAAAAATTGTTTTTTTTCTGTGTGTTTTTTTTATTACTGGGTTAGTAATGGGGTGCCTGATAGTAAACCGAGGGGTTGATATCAGCTGTGATTTTTGACAAATCACAGCTGACATCAACCTCAACTACCATAACCCCGATTGTCACTGCACCAAGGCAATCGGGAAGAGTAGGGCAAAGCATCAGATTTGGGACATCTAATGTGATGCTCCTCTTCTGGGGCAGCTGAGGGCTGGTATTTTTAGGCTGGCCCAATAACTGTGGACCATCCTAGCCAGATAACATCAGCTCACAGCTGTCTGCTTTACCTTGGCTGCTTATCAAAAATAGGAGGGAACCCATGTTTTTTTTTCGTTTACTTATTACCTTAATATATGAACAGTAAGCTACAAATGCAAGGCACTAATTATATATCTCACGGCTATCTATCTATCTATCTATCTATCTATCTATCTATCTATCTATCTATCTATTATCTATATATACAGTGGGTTCGGAAAGTATTCAGACCCCTTTAAATTTTTCACTCTTTGTTTCATTGCAGCCATTGGTAAATGCAAAAAAGTTCTTTTTTCTCATTAATGTACATCTTGATTGACAAAAAACAGAAATGTAGAAATTTTTGCAAATTTATTGAAAAAGAAAAACTGAAATATCACATGGTCATAAGTATTCAGACTCTTTGCTCAGACACTCATATTTACATCACATGCTGTCCATTTCCTTGTGATCCTCCTTGAGATGGTTCTACTCCTTCACTGGAGTCCAGTTGTGTTTAATTAAACTGATAGGACTTGATTTGTAAAGGCGCACACCTGTCTATATAAGACCTCACAGCTCACAGTGCATGTCAGACCAAATGAGAATCATGAGGTCAAAGGAACTGGCCAAGGAGCTCAGATACAGAATTGTGGCAAGGCACAGATCTGGCCAAGGTTACAAAATTTTTTTTGCAGTACTCAAGGTGCCTAAGAGCACAGTGGCCACCATAATCCTTAAATGGAAGAAGTTTAGGAACACCAGAAGTCTTCCTAGACCTGGCCGTCCAGCCAAACTGAACAATCGTGGGAGAAGAACCTTGGTAAGAGAGGTAAAGAAGAACCCCAAGATCACTGTGGCTGAGCTCCACAGATGCAGTAGGGAGATGAGAGAAAGTTCCACAAAGTCAACTATCACTGCAGCTTTCCACCAGCAGGGTGTTTATGATAGAGTGGCCTGACGGAAGCCGCTCCTCAGTGCCAGACATATGAAAGCCCGTATAGAGTTTGCTAAAAAACACATGAAGGACTCCCAGACTATGAGAAATAAGATTCTCTGGTCTGATAAGATGAAGAGAGAACTTTTTGGTGATAATTCTACGTGGAATGTGTGGAGAAAACCAGGCACTGCTCATCACCTGCCCAATACAATCCCTACAGTGAAACATGGTGGTGGCAGCATCATGCTATGGGGGTGTTTTTCAGCTACAGGGACAGGACGACTGGTTGCAATTGAAGGAAACATGAATGCGACCAAGTACAGAGATATCCTGGATGAAAACCTCTTCCAGAGTGCTCTGTACCTCAGACTTGGCCGAAGGTTCATCTTCCGACAAGACAATGACCCTAAGCACACAGCTAAAATAACAAAACAGTGGCTTCAGAACAACTCTGTGACCATTCTTGACCGGCCCAGCCAGAGCCCTGACCTAAACCCAATTGAGCATCTCTGGAGAGACCTGAAAATGGCTGTCCACCAACGTTCACCATCCAACCTGACGGAACTGAAGAGGATCTGCAAGGAAGAATGGCAGAGGATCCCCAAATCCAGGTGTGAAAAACTTGTTGCATCATTCCCAAGAAGACTCCTGGCTGTACTAGCTCAAAAGGTGCTTCTACTCAATACTGAGCAAAGGGTCTGAATACTTATGACCATGTGATATTTCAAGTTTTTCTTTTTTAATAAATTTGCAAAAATTTCTACATTTCTATCTATCTATCTATCTATCTATCTATCTATCTATCTATCTATCTATCTATCTATCTATCTATCTATCTATCTATCTATCTATCTATCTATCTATCTTATATCAATTTACCCCATATTTATCTATCTACATCTTTGAACATTTTTAACACCTAAAAATCTGTAATTTCTATTCAGGTACGTGTCACACAGACGGCAAAAAGATGTCACACCTTATTCCGAAAAAATGGACATGTCTACGCATAGTCACATGGTCCTTGTGCGAAGGTTATATTGGGTCTACGTGTGTAAATGTCTCCGAAACATCTGAGAAATGACACCACACGTACCGGAAACACGGAGGTGTGAAGGGGGCCTTAGATAGCTTGATATCCGATGCATAAGTAGTTATTAGTGGACACTTAAAGCAAAGAAAGTTTTGCTTGAATCTTTGTATCTCATGTCACAAGGCATTTTATGAACTGGGTGTCTGGTGCTTGAAGAAGTGTTTGATAGACACCAGATGGCGCAATGAAACCATCACTAAGAATTTTCCGTATTAAGGGGGGGAGAGATAAGCCACCGCCAGTAACCTCAGTTGCGTTAATAGTCCATAGGTCCAATCCTTGTTTCTCCCCACCTAGGTTCATGAGGAGATATGTGAGGCACTAGAGGTGTTTTATCCTCGGTGATCATACGTTGTGGTGTAACATGACGTCTATTCAGATGAACAGGAGATCATACCATACGTGCCTGCAGCGACCCTACACAGCAGCCTGCCTTTACAGCTGCTCTTGCTTCTAGTTAAAAAGTCCATTCAGAAAAAGGTTCCTCTTCCGTGGCAGTTTTCCCTTTAAAGGGAAAAGTTTTTTTTGTGTTATAAGCATTTAAAAAAAAAGTTGCCATTGTCTTTTTTTCATATTACAATCTTGCAATTCTCACATTGGCCACTGGAGATTATTTAGACTCTGACTATTTGTCTTTTCAGGAACAGTTTTCAGCAGGCTCCTTATCATCAGAGGCAGGATTGCAATGACTGATAACACCTGTGTATGCACAGGTAATAACACAGGATCCATCAATCACGATAATGCAGGTGATGTCACAGCTCGCCCTGTTCCAGCCTCATTTAACAATCACGTTTGCACACACTCATTAAATGCTTCAATACAAAATGTATGGTTGACATCCAATCATTGAGACTATGTACATGTGTTGTTTCCTGAAACAAAAGAATGTAAAAGTCTAATTAAACCCTTGTGGCCAATGCGAAAATTGCAAAGTTTCTATTTTAATTTTTAATACAGATTATGATATGTCAAAAAAAGGACTTTGACAAATTTTTAAAAAAATACATTTAATACAAAAATCTGATTTGCGGACCAGTCAACCAGGAGTTACATGGGTTGTCAGACACTTGAATACATTTATTTCTAGGCATAAATGTTTTCAAAATAATAAACGGCATGATCACCCTTTTGCAACTCACATATCCAGCTTCGGAAGTGATGTCTGCTCAATTTCGAAGTCACCATGTCGGCTGCAGCTTGTGATGGGCTACAGCGGTAAAGTACTACAGGCGCGCGTCATGGGATCTTTGTCTGCTGATGCGCTCACATGACTGCTGCAGCCAATCACAACGATTCAAATGTTGGACAAGCTCGTTGTTTGAGTGAGACTGGGAGGGACAGACATTATTTAGGCGCTGGTTCCCCTCCATTCTGTGCAAGTTGCAGAGGGCATTTGGAGCAGGATAAAGCTATGCTTCCAATAAGAGGGTGCGATATGTAAAAGATAAAAGGGTGTATCTGAAATGGTATGTCACCCCAGGTTATGGAGGGGAGATTGCATCTGTGACCGTCCTGGGGAAGAAAGCAGTGTCCACCGATATTGAGAGGAGGAAGAGACCACCTACAGAGAGAGAGTGTGGAGTTTAGAGAGGGGCCACCTAAGGTAAAGAAGAGACTGATTAACCCGGGTGAAGGGCAAGTGCCGAGTTTACTACCAAGATCATGAAGTATGTGGACAGTGAGGAGCCACCAAGGTCGCGAGGCCTATAATATGAGTGTGTTAGTAAATCTACAAAAAAATAGTCCAGGACCAGGGTGACCGAGATGTGGAAGAACGCGAAGCGTGTCCTGTTATTGTGTGGCCACGAGAGGCCTGAGCTTTGAAGAAGAATTGCAGAGACTGTTAATATGTTGATGCCCCAGTCATGTTGCAAGGCTCGATAAAAGGTTGGACATAGACTTATATTGTAAAAATAATTCCAGGAGGTGGAGACATGGTTTTCTTTCATTCTGGGAGAGAGCTAATTTGCATGCTTTACTCATGAAGCATTGCCAATAAGACTTTATATTCAGCTGTTCTCCTTAAAGGGGTTGTCCAGGCTTGGGGTTCATGTCTGCAGTAACTCTATAGAAAGGAAAAACTTGGCACTCAACTTTTGTCTTATTATGGTCTGTGAGGGACTGCAGAATAAAAATGACCATAATAAGACAAAAGTTGAGTGCCAAGTTTTTTCTTTCTATTGATTGGTTTGGGTAACCTGCTTGAGCACCTTCACGGTAGTGTCACGTTATATCTTTATATTTGCAGTAACTCTATGACACTGTAGACTTGTGAATCCTCACAGCATGCGTAGTATGCGCTGTTAGGATTCTCCAGTGTCGGGAGTACTGGGCGCGTGACTGCAAGTATTCAATTTTCATACATACGGTCACATGCCAACTAGACGTGCTGGCCTAACTCAGTACAAGTGAATAGAGCAAGGTCGGACACGTCTAGTCAGAATGTGGCCGGAAGTATGCAAATCGCATGCTCCAGTCACAAGAACGATTGCTCCCGGAAAATCCTAACAGCATATACTGTGAGGATTCACAAGTCTGCAGTCACGTAGAGTGACTGCAGACTTCAATTACAATCCTAGACAATCCCTTTAAAGAAGACTTGTCATCAGGTCAAAAGTGACCAGTTTTTGCTCTTATTTTATTCCCTCTTCTCCCCTGACTAATCTGTTTTTTTGTCTGTTTTAAATCCACCAAGAGGTATGAGCCTTTTTATTTAAAGCTCATTTTTATAGTCTTTACCACCATCTTGATAACAAATTCTAATTAAAGGAGCCAGGTCTCTGCTTTCTGATTCTCCATCTATCATTATAACCCATACCGATAATGGAAGCGCTATAAAACACAGTCAGGATGTCCCCTGTACAAATGACCTCCAACACCAGAGGGGAATAATAATGAGCCCCCATCCCACCAACACCACAGGAAGGTCTATATTAGTATTAGAGGCTTTCCCTATATCACGGGGTAGAAGTCCGGCTTCCTGGCAGATCTCATTACTGCTGATAAAACAACGACTGTCAGATCGGAAGCGTGTGAAGGTGAATGGCGCTGTCTTGTCTCCTCGTGTGGGGCTGATAACGGATTTAAGTGTTAGGGGGTCACATTATTTTCCATTTACAGCAATGAATCAGCTCTTGTTTGTTTTAATATTATTTTTATGAGCCATTCATCATCACGTGTAGGTCATGGCACAGGAAGGCGAGACATATTATTTCTATGCTATACAGTTAAACCATTCTACATGTCTGGAGAGGAGAACTCAGACAACCAGTAATCTTCTCTGCACTCAGGATGGTCAAAAAACTCTCTTTCATGATATTCTTTAATTTTTGAGAGGACTGCTTTATGAGGTATTTGTCACTAGTTCAAAGGTGTCCAATGTTTGCTCTTATAGTATTACTGCTACTCCCCTGATTAATTCAATGTTGTTTTATTTAATTCCGCCAAACTGTTCCAGAGACACGCCTGCAGGGAATCCAGTGAGCAATACCCATTTGATAAAGACCAAAAATTAGCACTAAATAAAAAGGCCTGTATCTCTGGAACCTGTGTCTTGGTACTAAGACTTTCAATTTGTCAGTGCACTACTCCGGTCTGCCTGCGGCTTCCAGTAACTCAGCTACCTTTCTGCATTCACTCAGACATCTCTGATCTGCCTGCAGATTCTAGTAATTCTGCTACCAGTTTGCAGTTTCCAGGACGTTTCCTGTCTGCTTGCAGCTTCCAGTAACTCTACTACCTGTTTGAAGTCTCTAGGACGTCTCCTTTCTGCCTGTGACTTCCAGTAACTCTGCTACTGTCTGCGGTCTCCAGAACTTCTCCTGTTTGATTGAGAGGCTTTGATAAGAGATTAGATATGATACGATACGATACACTTTATTGATCCCCAGGGAAATTATGGAATGTCCTCCATACACCTATCAATCAGGCTCTAGACCAGATTACGATAAATGCAAATTGCCGAACTGGAGAACAGGGTCAATGATTGTGAAATTACCATACTCACACACAAAGCACCGCACCACATATACACATGCAAGCACACAGACACTCAGCACAGCTCACCTCCCGCAGCAGCAGCACATCCCGGCAGCCTCTTGCTTGCAGGCAGCTTGGCAGCTTTATGTCTGAGACAGCGTGCTGGATGATGATGTCATCCAGCTGGGCTGTCTGAGACAGGAATCGCCGGGCAGGAATCAGGACGCAGGGATGTGCTGCGCTGTGTGTCTGTGTGCCTGCGTGTGGGTTTGTAGTGCGGTGCTTTGTGTGTGTGTGTGAGTGTGTGGTGTGGTGGTGGGGCTTTACATGCGGGCAGTATTAGCTGCAACCTGCTGCTAACGCTGCCCACTATTAAAGAGTAATGGTATTCTTATAGGGGCGTGGGGAAGCGTGAATATTCATTTCGCTTTAGCAGCAGGGACTGGAACCTGTCTCCAGCTGCTGCTAGGCTGGCACAGGGTGGGCCCCCTTGACTCAGGGGCCCCATAGCCACTGACTGGGGGCCCCTGGAGCAGTGGGGGCCCTAGGCAGCTACTCGCCAGTATGCCAGCAGGTGTCAGTGCCTGGGCCCAAGGGAGAATCCTCCGGTTCTCCGGTGGGCCAGCCCGAGCCTGACTGCATTCTTCCCCTATCTACAAGCTAAGACATACTGTATATATCAACTATTCTGCCCCACTTTACCAGCACAGAGTGGAACCCACAATTAAGGGTATTCTTTTCACAATCTCAGGCCTAAAAAAAAAAACAAATATCAAAGTATTATACGCCTTAAAAAACCAATAGACCATGTCACCCGGTCAGCATCACTAACCAAATGGTCAAGGAATGTACCAGAACTGATTACACCAACCATCCTTACAGCGATCGATTTGTTTCTTCCTTATTCTTCTCAATCTCTGTCATCGGGCACATATTATCCCCAACAGACAACATAGGATGGGCATTTTCCCTACATCAAATTGTTTCAAGTGTAATGCCTCTGAGGTTGACCTGTACCACTTCACGTGGTCTTGTTTATTGTTCAAATATAGTCTTTTTGGACAAAGATCTGGATGCTGAAACATATCGATGTCATCCTGGTGTAAGGAAACTTTTACACATGGTAGCAGCAGCAGAAGGATCCAAAATTATTCTACATGTTTTGTCCGCAACCCCAACCATACAAATTGTTTTTGGAAAAACTTGCCTTTTTCATGAAGATGCCTTGGGTGGAAACGTCTCTTTAAAAGGAACAAAGAGTTCAACATTTCTTTAACATTTGGGAGAGTTTCATAGAACACTCAGCTCACCACATTCGTAAATCCTTGCAAGATAGTTTTAGACCAACCACATGGTCTCAACAAAAGCTGTTGATGGGAGATCCCCTGATAACGTTACCTTAGTTTTCCACTACAGGTTATGTCTGCGACATGGAGACCCAAAGTCACACTCCACAAGTATGCGTTTTTCTATTACTATATTTCCTCTACGATAACTATAATTCTCCGTGATAGGAGAGAGGAGGAAACATGGACAACTGTTAATTTCACAGAAGGGAATCCAGAACAGGGAACTCTGACCTTTCCCGGCGCCTGCGCACTGTAGTACTCTGTTCTGCCCTCACCAGGGCAGAGCAGTGCGCCTGCGCAGGAGCCGCAACGGGACTCAAAGAAGAGGTCGGCTTCGCTAGAAGATGGGAGGCGCCGAACCGCACCGCGACGTCCATCGGACTGGACGGCGGACCGTCCCTGGGTGAGTATAATATAACTCGTTTTTCTTCTCTTTCAGGTGACATCGGGGGCTTATCTACAGCATTACAGAATGCTGTAGATAAGCCCCTGATAGCGGTGGCCGCAGCTGATGGTCCAAAAATGGGGTGACAGATTCCCTTTAAGATAACAGATAGCTTAATAAATCTAATTACGGTATGCGTCTACGGTTCCTTGGCTGCCGGTCACGGATTAGATTACCTTATCTGACTTGTGGGAGCCAATCATTGGCCATAGCAGTTGTGTCAACCTTTCTGATATCACCGATTTGCCAATTGATTGTCTCTAATGGACACCTCTTGGGACAATGTGTCTGCTTTGTAAAGCAGCCCCGGTACCTCATATTACAAGGAAACTAAGGCATTCCCAATCATCCATTGTAACACTTAAAGTGGTTTGCAAAGGCAGCTGATTGATGCCACTAATAGTCTCATACCAGAGGAAATACTAACTTTTTTTGACAATTGCGTAATTACCATTCTGAACGTTTATTTTCTCTATTATGATATTTGTTGTTTTTTTCCAGAACGGCACATAAATTACTATCATTGCCGTTTATGAGCAGAAAACAAATGTCTTGATTTTGTCGCTTGCTACCCAAATTGCTTCCATGTGTGTCGGCTCAGAGGACTCCAGCTTAATGGTTCCTGTAAGTAATATTTCTTTTGCGTCTCTTCTTAATGTTTAACTGTCAAACTCTGTATTCTCTTAGGTAGCGCAAAGGATTTTCAGGGCATACGGTCTTAATTTTGTCATTAGGTTTTCATGATGATGTAATGAGAAAGTAATTATGACCCCAGCTTGTGTTTTGCAAGAAATAATACATAACAGTGCAATGTTTGCTTGGAGAATATCCAATGTCCAATCTGTGATTTATGGGCTCATGTTCCCTGATTTCTGCTATAAGGAACATCCCGGTAGAGCCCTGAAGGACCTTCTTCCACACAGAGCAAAATTCTTTGTACCTGAATGGAGTGTGATGCTCTTTAAAGTTACTGCCTTTTGAACCTTGCTGCCTCGCTCTCTTTCCTTCTTACACAGGTCCTCTCCCAGACAGGCTACTGCAACTGTCCTTTCTCCATTCCTCTCTAGATAGGTTTTCATTGTCCTCCACACTCACCTTCACTATTCTGAGACAACTCAAGGACTTGTCCCTGTAGTGACGACCTCTTCACGCATAGTACAGTCATGGTTGGCTTTGGTTTTCTTATCAACTTCCCTTGAGCGTCAGACAATTGCCCCATACAGGTGCCACACCTCTCAGTCTGTCTGGGTGTTAACTTGTCCTTCATACCCTCCCTTGCGGTTCCGTCTCCCACTTGCTTTTCCCTTTGAGACCCTCGCAGTCCAATAAACTTTCCTCAGCCCTTATTTCGCTTCACTGATTGAGTTCTAATCCAAATTGTTTGTTTTTCCTCCTTAAAGACAGCTTAGATTCCTCTGGGACAGTCACAGGAGCATTCGCTTCTCCATGAGGTAGCCACAGGTGGCACAATATCTTCTGTGACTTTCCTCCAATTACAGAGTTGCAGAATTATGCAAGAAGCAGAGCTCTAACCTGATACTTGAGCCCTCTGCTACTGACTAGTGTTGAGCATTCCGATACTGCAAGTATCGGGTATCGGCCGATATTGGCTGTATCGGAATTCCGATTCCAAGTACCGATATTTTCGTCATATCGGATACCGGAATCGGAATGTCACTGTCACTGTCAGTGTCCGTCGGTCGGGTCTGTCAGGAGTCAGCGGCACTTACCCGGCAGAAGATCTCCGGCGGTCACGGCCTGGACTGCTTAATGGCCGCCATCATCTTTCCCCGGCGGTCACATGCAGTTTCTCGCGATAACTGCAGTGACTGCTGGGTAATCGCGGCCGTAAAGCAATCAGTCCGATGACGTCACCGCCGGGGAAGCAGGTAATCAGCTGTCTGCGTCGGGATGACAGGCTCTGCCTGTCATTGCGATGTAGCAGAGCTGGATCGTCGTGGGACTGTCGTTACTATGGACTGCGTCGGACAGGTGGTATACTGTTGGTTTGTTTTTTTTCTTTTTTTACAGGAGATCGATGGCGTCGCAGGAATGAGAGTATAATAAAAAAAATGAAAACTGTGTTGTCTCTTTTATTTCATTAAAAGACTTTTTTCTGGCTGTGTCTTTTTTTTAAACATTTAAAAACTTTGGGATTAATAATGGATCGGTGTCTTATTGACGCCTCTCCATTATTAACCGGGCTTATTGTCACCGTGCAATCAACGGTGACATTAACCCCTTATTACCCCACTTGCCACCGCTACAGGGCAGTGGGAAGAGCCGGGTAAAGTGCCACAATTGGCACATCTTTTGATGCGCCAAATGTGGGGCTGCTGTAGCCTGGTATTATCAGGCTGTTGAGGGCCAAAATCCATGGGCCTTGACAGTCTTTTAATACCAGGCCGCAGCAGTCTGCATTTTACTTGGCTGGTTAACAAAAATAGGGGGACCCCTACGCCGTTTTTTTTTCGAGGGGGATCCCCTATTTTTGTTAACCAGCCAAGCTAAGCAGACTGCTGTGGCCTGGTATTATCAGGCTGGCAAGGTCCATGGATATTGGATCCTTACCAGCCTGAAAAACCAGTCCTCAGCGGTCTGCTTCATCTGGCTGGTTAACAAAAATAGGGGGGACCCCACGCCAATTTTTTTCGAGGGGATCCCCTATTTTTGTTAATCAGCCAAGATATGCAGACTGCTGTGGCCTGGTATTATCAGGCTGGCAAGGTCCATGGATCTTGGCTCCTTAACAGCCTGAAAATCCAGGCCTCAGCGGTCTGCTTCATCTGGCTGGTTAACAAAAATAGGGAGGACCCCACGCCATTTTTTTTTCGAAGGGAACCCCTATTTTTGTTAATCAGTTCCCTCTGACGTCACTGATGGTGTCCCTGGCTGACCTGAAGTGAAAGTGGAAAGCAATCAATTAAGCTTTCCACTTAAGGGCCCGTCTCACATAGCGATATCGCTAGCGAGATCGGTGCTGAGTCACTAGTTTTGTGACCAGCGACATCGCTGTGTGTGACATTCAGCGACAATCAGCCCCCCTGCCGGGTATCGCTGATCGTCGCTGAAATGTCAGGACCTTTTTTTGATCACTGGTTTCCCGCTGACAGGCACGCATCGCTGCGTGTGACAGGCGGGAGACCAGCGATCCGCTGGTAACCAAGGTACACAGCGGGTTTCCAGGCGCGGGGCTGTGCCTAGAAACCCACTGTGTACCTTGGATACCAGCGCCCTGATGCAGGGCGCTGGTATCCAACGTACACTGCGGGTAACTAAAGGCTGGGTCTCACATAACGATACACCAGCGATCCCGACAACGATATGCAGTTGTCAGGATCGCTGTTGTATTGCTACATGATCGCTGCTGAGCTGCCAAACAGGCAGCTCAGGCAGCGATCTGGGACAGCGACACTGCGGGTAACATCGCTTAGTTACCCGCAGTGTACCTTGGATACCAGCGCCCTGATGCAGGGAGCTGGTATCCAAGGTACACAGCGGGTTTCCAAGCGCTGCGTGGTGCCTGGAAACCCGCTGTGTACCTTGGATACCAGCTCCCCTGCATCAGGGCGCTGGTATCCAAGGTACACAGCGGGTTTCTAGGCACAGCCCCGCGCCTGGAAACCGCTGTGTACCTTGGTTACCAGCGGATCGCTGGTCTCCCGCCTGTCACACGCAGCGATGCGTGCCTGTCAGCGGGAAACCAGCGATCAAAAAAAGGTCCTGACATTTCAGCGACGATCAGCGATACCCGGCAGAGGGGCTGATCGTCGCTGAATGTCACACACAGCGATATCGCTGGTGAGCTCGCTGCTGCGTCACAAAACTAGTGACTCAGCAGCGATCTCGGTAGCGATATCGCTATGTGAGACGGGGCCTTAAGCGATGTTACTCGCAGTGTCGCTGTCCCAGATCGCTGCCTGTTTGGCAGCTCAGCAGCGATCATGTAGCGATACACCAGCGATCCTGACAAGTGCATATCGTTGTCTGGATCGCTGGTGTATCGTTATGTGAGACCCAGCCTTTACTCTCCTGTCAGGCAGGAGAGGAACTCATTCATTTGGGGTTTACTGTGAGGCTGCAGCATTAGCTGCGGTCCCTGCAGTAAACATTAACCCTTTCTGAAGGATTACACCGTGGGACCTGACTGTGCATGGGATAGGTAAGAATAATTTTGCTTTTTTATTTTATTTTTATTACAGGAAATGGTTTTTGCAGTAAAATAAAAGATGGTCAAAAACATGTGTCTTTATTTCATTAAAATGATTTTTAATTAAAGTGTGTGTGTTTTATTTTTATTTCATGCAATAGGATTAATAATTGATAGTTGTCTAATTGACAGCTCTCAATTATTAACCTGTCTTAAGGTCACCTTTCAATAGCAAGGTGGCTTTAACCCCATATTAACCCATTCGCCACCGCTACAGGGCAATGGGAATAGACGGGCAAAGTGCCAGAAAGGGCGAATCTAATTATAGATTTGTCTTTTCTGGGGTGTCTGGGGGCAGATGTTAGTAGCCAGGGGGGGGGCAAAAATAATGGTCCCTCTCTGGGCTATTATTATCTGCCCCCACTCACTGGCTTTGTCTGTCCGGTTGCGAAAATAGGGCAGGAGCCCACGCATTTTTTTCCAGCAATTTTACACCTCATATATATATATACATGTCATTGAATTTGTGACACATATATATATATATATTTATAGTTCATACACTTCTACATAGTATAATAGCCGCTAATTCAATTGCCGGCTTTTGTGAAAATGCAGATCAAAAAACTGACCGGCACATCCAAACATAGATTCAGTGTGAACAGGTGCTAAACCTAGAGTCACCAACTCATATACATACAAGAGAAAAAGGTAGCACACTGTAGCGCTATAGCCTGCAAACACAAAATATGAAAAATATGAAAAATGAATTGCATCATTACCTTAGAAATATGAAAAATTGAGAAGTCTTAGCGCATAAGATGGCCAAATTATGTGAGCCTGATAGCCACGTCAAGGCTCTTCTCGTATATCAGGTCCTAACTAATGCCTATCCTTGCTTAGAAAAGTCTGTCTGCATGGGAACGTATGAATCCTCTCTTCAGACTAAAATCTACATCTCTGTGGAGGGGTGATGAACCTGTTGTAATTAAAAAGCCTGTGACCACCAGGTGGAGTGCTCAGGTAGAAGGTAAATGAATACATATCAAAAAACTGACCGGCACATCCAAACATAGATTCAGTGTGAACAGGTGCTAAACCTAGAGTCACCAACTCATATACATACAAGAGAAAAAGGTAGCACACTGTAGCGCTATAGCCTGCAAACACAAAATATGAAAAATATGAAAAATGAATTGCATCATTACCTTAGAAATATGAAAAATTGAGAAGTCTTAGCGCATAAGATGGCCAAATTATGTGAGCCTGATAGCCACGTCAAGGCTCTTCTCGTATATCAGGTCCTAACTAATGCCTATCCTCGCTTAGAAAAGTCTGTCTGCATGGGAACGTATGAATCCTCTCTTCAGACTAAAATCTACATCTCTGTGGAGGGGTGATGAACCTGTTGTAATTAAAAAGCCTGTGACCACCAGGTGGAGTGCTCAGGTAGAAGGTAAATGAATACATATCAAAAAACTGACCGGCACATCCAAACATAGATTCAGTGTGAACAGGTGCTAAACCTAGAGTCACCAACTCATATACATACAAGAGAAAAAGGTAGCACACTGTAGCGCTATAGCCTGCAAACACAAAATATGAAAAATATGAAAAATGAATTGCATCATTACCTTAGAAATATGAAAAATTGAGAAGTCTTAGCGCATAAGATGGCCAAATTATGTGAGCCTGATAGCCACGTCAAGGCTCTTCTCGTATATCAGGTCCTAACTAATGCCTATCCTCGCTTAGAAAAGTCTGTCTGCATGGGAACGTATGAATCCTCTCTTCAGACTAAAATCTACATCTCTGTGGAGGGGTGATGAACCTGTTGTAATTAAAAAGCCTGTGACCACCAGGTGGAGTGCTCAGGTAGAAGGTAAATGAATACATATCAAAAAACTGACCGGCACATCCAAACATAGATTCAGTGTGAACAGGTGCTAAACCTAGAGTCACCAACTCATATACATACAAGAGAAAAAGGTAGCACACTGTAGCGCTATAGCCTGCAAACACAAAATATGAAAAATATGAAAAATGAATTGCATCATTACCTTAGAAATATGAAAAATTGAGAAGTCTTAGCGCATAAGATGGCCAAATTATGTGAGCCTGATAGCCACGTCAAGGCTCTTCTCGTATATCAGGTCCTAACTAATGCCTATCCTTGCTTAGAAAAGTCTGTCTGCATGGGAACGTATGAATCCTCTCTTCAGACTAAAATCTACATCTCTGTGGAGGGGTGATGAACCTGTTGTAATTAAAAAGCCTGTGACCACCAGGTGGAGTGCTCAGGTAGAAGGTAAATGAATACATATCAAAAAACTGACCGGCACATCCAAACATAGATTCAGTGTGAACAGGTGCTAAACCTAGAGTCACCAACTCATATACATACAAGAGAAAAAGGTAGCACACTGTAGCGCTATAGCCTGCAAACACAAAATATGAAAAATATGAAAAATGAATTGCATCATTACCTTAGAAATATGAAAAATTGAGAAGTCTTAGCGCATAAGATGGCCAAATTATGTGAGCCTGATAGCCACGTCAAGGCTCTTCTCGTATATCAGGTCCTAACTAATGCCTATCCTCGCTTAGAAAAGTCTGTCTGCATGGGAACGTATGAATCCTCTCTTCAGACTAAAATCTACATCTCTGTGGAGGGGTGATGAACCTGTTGTAATTAAAAAGCCTGTGACCACCAGGTGGAGTGCTCAGGTAGAAGGTAAATGAATACATATCAAAAAACTGACCGGCACATCCAAACATAGATTCAGTGTGAACAGGTGCTAAACCTAGAGTCACCAACTCATATACATACAAGAGAAAAAGGTAGCACACTGTAGCGCTATAGCCTGCAAACACAAAATATGAAAAATATGAAAAATGAATTGCATCATTACCTTAGAAATATGAAAAATTGAGAAGTCTTAGCGCATAAGATGGCCAAATTATGTGAGCCTGATAGCCACGTCAAGGCTCTTCTCGTATATCAGGTCCTAACTAATGCCTATCCTCGCTTAGAAAAGTCTGTCTGCATGGGAACGTATGAATCCTCTCTTCAGACTAAAATCTACATCTCTGTGGAGGGGTGATGAACCTGTTGTAATTAAAAAGCCTGTGACCACCAGGTGGAGTGCTCAGGTAGAAGGTAAATGAATACATATCAAAAAACTGACCGGCACATCCAAACATAGATTCAGTGTGAACAGGTGCTAAACCTAGAGTCACCAACTCATATACATACAAGAGAAAAAGGTAGCACACTGTAGCGCTATAGCCTGCAAACACAAAATATGAAAAATATGAAAAATGAATTGCATCATTACCTTAGAAATATGAAAAATTGAGAAGTCTTAGCGCATAAGATGGCCAAATTATGTGAGCCTGATAGCCACGTCAAGGCTCTTCTCGTATATCAGGTCCTAACTAATGCCTATCCTCGCTTAGAAAAGTCTGTCTGCATGGGAACGTATGAATCCTCTCTTCAGACTAAAATCTACATCTCTGTGGAGGGGTGATGGGGGGGGGGGGGGGGGGGGGGGGGGGGGGGGAAAAAAAAAAAAAAAAAAAAAAAAAAAAAAAAAAAAAAAAAAAAAAAAAAAAAAAAAAAAAAAAAATGAAAAATATGAAAAATGAATTGCATCATTACCTTAGAAATATGAAAAATTGAGAAGTCTTAGCGCATAAGATGGCCAAATTATGTGAGCCTGATAGCCACGTCAAGGCTCTTCTCGTATATCAGGTCCTAACTAATGCCTATCCTCGCTTAGAAAAGTCTGTCTGCATGGGAACGTATGAATCCTCTCTTCAGACTAAAATCTACATCTCTGTGGAGGGGTGATGAACCTGTTGTAATTAAAAAGCCTGTGACCACCAGGTGGAGTGCTCAGTAGAAGGTAAATGAATACATATCAAAAAACTGACCGGCACATCCAAACATAGATTCAGTGTGAACAGGTGCTAAACCTAGAGTCACCAACTCATATACATACAAGAGAAAAAGGTAGCACACTGTAGCGCTATAGCCTGCAAACACAAAATATGAAAAATATGAAAATGAA